>JAAIXJ010001840.1:0-140428 GCA_013403705.1 Heliconius hermathena
ACGACTTTTCTACAGATTTATTATAAGTATAGATTATATTCTTAAGCGTTAATAAGATGAAAAACTGCATATATGTATAATATATGTAATTTGTTTTAGTTTTAAGAGTTTGTTTGCTTAGAGTAAAGTGACTCCGTTCCTCATACAAGCCCCAAGTTTCGAGACATTGCGTGTTGAGTAGTGTAACTTAACGCCTCGCCTGGTCTCCTTCCCGAAGCGTGAAAATTAAAGGAATTCATCCTCTCAAGTAAGAATCAAGACCACAATGCTGCGCCATCACTGCCTCCATGCTACATTATATGAAAAAATATTATATAAATGATATATAAAAGAAAAAGTATAAAAAATGTATATTAAATAAGCGTTTTTTTTCGTTATTCCAACTTATAAAGATTCTTAAAACGTGCGCCACTTAACCTATAACCAAAGTTTATAGCTTCAACAAAAATCATAATATACAGTCCATAAAATAAATAAATGTAGGAACGGAGTTACGAAATATTTACTTTTTAACCATATATTTACTTATTTTTTCCCGCATATAGAATGATAAATAAAAGGAACATAATGTTAAGACACTCCTATCCTCACTATCGAGATATTGCGTGTCGGGTGTCTTCTTACCAGATCGAGGCAATGTAAATTTATTCCCTCAAATTGGAATGAAACTCGAAACCGTTGCGTTAATAATCAGACACTAGCTCAGTGCGCCTAGACAGTTCTAGACCCTATGTTCTCGAAAAATGCGACAGATGACAGTCAGTTGGATTCCCACTCCAGGAAATTTAATATTTATTATTTTCATTTCTCCTCTCTGGTAAAGAAACAAAGGGCGGCGTAGAGTTTCTCCACTCTACACGCAATGCCTGCAGAATTCGGCTGAATGTAGGCATTTTGATGCCGTTCAGTTCTTAATGGGATCGAAGTGTCTTAACGCGAGATTTTAAGATTTCACCGAAAAAAAAACCAGGCTTGTCGTGGCGCAGCGGCACGAGGTGTGACTGTAAAAACCGACTGGTTGTGGGTTCGATCCCCACTCGAGGAGATGAAATATTTAGTTAAATTTATATTTTCATTTCTTCGCTCTGTTGTCGAGGTTAAGCGCGGCGTTGAGTTCTGCCACTCAACACGCATTGCCTCCAGAATTCGGCAGTAAGTGGGGAACGGAGTGTTTTAATACAAGGTTCCCTCTACCTACCCTGCTGTGTGCGGGATGCAGCGTGAAGCTGTATATAAAAAAAACAACTTAAATCTTTATGTTAACTTTTAGAAATTCAGATGTTTGCGAAGTAATTAGTACTCAAGCGGCACCTTCGGAACGCCATAGTTGAACAACAGAAGAGAGAGTAACTTGTTAGCGATTTAATTTGAAATACACATTTTTTGTAGTCTTTCTGAACCTTTGTGAAGTCCGAATGTTTGTTCCGCCTTAAGGTATCTCTTGACCGTAGCGTGGAGTGTGTACAGAATGAAACATAAATCAAAGTAGCTTTTTTTAATTAGAAAATTTCTTAAGTGATATTAATTTTAATCTTTGATTTTTTACGATTATTACATATTTTAAATGAATTTATTTATATAATCTATATTAAGATTTCTAGTTAGTTATATTTATTAAAATTTCTAGATAATTAAGAGATAGCTCATATTGTATATTACAAAACAAATATCAAAACCTAATACATATCCCTTATACTTATAAGGATAAGGGTAACCTGGGAACCTAGTGTTAAGACACTTCTCATTAAGATATTTACGTAGCCCCGTTTTTCGCTAAATTGTCCCCTGCATCATGACCACCTCTTAATTTACTTAAGTAAGTTTTATTTACATACGATGAAATCTTAAATATTCCGAAACGTATAAAAATTTAAGCTGAGCGTGGCGGAGAGTTCCTTCACTCAAAACGCAGTGTCCCAAAAATTGAGCAGACCTGCTAAATGATAGACAAAGTGAAAACTTTAACCCTCACCTTTAAGAAAATAAGCACTCTAAGCATTTCAACCAAGCTCCCTTATCAATTTACTACGATTTTTTACTTTAAATATTTACTTTAACAATCTAAGCATGTATCTCTATCTCTCCCAACACAGTTTACTCAGTAACAGGAGCCCGTTATGTACAGAATGCTATAAAAACCCCTCTTCAAACCTCCTGAGCTCGTATCCGCAAAGGTCAACCATTGGCTGGTCTTTGTAAAGTAAACAAGCAATTAATCTTGGTTATATTCGAATTTCTTGAGTTATTTCACTAAATTTGATAATTTGATACATTTTTTTGTTTCGGCACAGAATGGAATGTCTTTTTGTAAATGGGACGGTTGTGTTTCATTCGAAAAAATGAATTGTTTTTATTACCTCGCTGTAGTCAGTAGGTTCCGCCACTCAATATACATTTTTTAAATTTGGCGGAGAGTAGAGAGCGGTGTCTTAACTTAGGGTTTTGTACGAAATGTATCCCGCAAATAGTAGGATAGGTAGAAGGAATCTAGTGCTAAAATTTTCCAGACATTGCGTGTTGTTAGGCCAAACTCAACGCTGCGGTTTTTATTGTTGCCAAAGCGAGGGAATAAAAATATTAAATGATTCATTCCCCCGAACGAGGATCGAACCCGCAACAGTTGCGTTTACAGT
Organism: Heliconius hermathena; assembly: GCA_013403705.1. NCBI lineage: Eukaryota > Metazoa > Arthropoda > Insecta > Lepidoptera > Nymphalidae > Heliconius > Heliconius hermathena. Next base: position 2,634 of record JAAIXJ010001840.1, read on the forward strand.
CCCACGCATTGCCATTGAGCTGTGTTCATCTTAAAACTTCACAAAATATAAGCTAAGACACTTCTAGGCTATCCTAGTATTTCTAGTCCACAGTAAACAGTCTGCATCGGCTAACCGACGCGTCGCCGACCGCTTAACAAGAACTGTACAAACAGTGATCGTAGAGACAATGATTTATTTCCATTTGAATCGAGATTATAGGAAAATTCTACAGTTCTGAGAACAATAATTTAATTGTAAGTTAAATTACAAGATATGGTAATCATTGTAAAATATGTGATAGATAATATTATGAGACCGTCGTAGCGCAGCGTCTGATTGTAAACGATACACCTGTTGTGCGTTCGATTTTCCCTCAATAAATTGAATTATTTTCATTTACTCACTTTGCAAACAAAACGCGGCTTTGAGTTCCTTCATCTAACACGTAATATCTTGTAAACTTGGGCGAATATTGATTTTTCCCTATTCTAAATTGTTAACAAAAGCCTTTCTAATATTTTAAACGTATAGCGATTTCATAACTGAAAATAATTAATAATGAAAATAATTAAAAAAAAATCGTATATTCAAAATATTTCTGCTACGCTCATATTCAAAATGCCAATGTTCAAAATAATATCTATATTAAATGAAGACTATTATTTGAATTTCTTTATTTAATTAAAGTTGCAAGTTTATTACCGTTCAAAAATAAAATAACATTTCTTCTCTTTTAGTGCTCCCCTACACTCCATAACCTAGGTGTCAAATGTCAACTTTCCAAATCCAGTTGTCTGTGCGTTGTCTGTAACTGATGAAAGAGGTTAAAAAATATTTAAATGCGTCTTCTGCAATATTATAATGACAGCAAATACAATATTTTCGCACCAAATGCACTATTTTAATAATTATTTTTTTACTTTAGCTTCACGGTTTATCCCTATCAGGGTAGCCAGAGAGAACGGAGTATTAAACGCTGTGGTCTCTTCATACCTCGTTTCCCTCGTCCACTGTTATCAACACGCACTATATGCCCCTGTGTAGGCTTCTCATGCTTTACAGTATCATCGATACTGTGTTTTCGAAAGTCAACCAGGGCTAAATATATTAAGAAAACTCTTTATAAATCCTCTATGGATTTTATAAAACAAACTAATCTCAATTAAGGTCTAAAGCGAAAAGAAGTTCATAATAGCTTTGAAAGCTTCCCTTATATAGAATTATGCATCTTTAATGTGAACTGACTTGGTTGATTGCAGTTCTCGGTATGAACTATTATGAATAGATTTATTCATTTTTTTATATTTTACCTCTACAAGCTAATTTAAAGCATTCATTCGCTTCCTTTAAAGTTACTAAGGATTTTTTTTCTTCACTTTACTAGAGAAAACTAATGTCAATAATTGACGTTATGAAGTACGGCGTTGATCTCTGCCACTTAATCCTCAATGTCTCGAAAATAGGGTGGAAAGTGGGGAACGGAATGTTTTAACACTTGGTTCTCTCTGCCTACCGCGTGGTACATGCGAGATACAGCGTGGAGCTAAAACATTCCATATGGCTTAGTGTCTAACTGAATATACGGTGACTATGTTCGTAGGTTCGATCGACTCGTAAAAATGCTTCATGTGTTCATTTCTTCATTGAAATGAAAAACGAAGACATATATCACTCATTTTTTTCGTCCATTCCATATGACGCTAGAAATAAAAGAAAAATTTATGCTAGAGAAATGTTTTATCATTACGATAAAAAAGCAGCGCATGATAAAGGACAGGTTGTTTTGTTTTGACATGACACCTAGGAGTGTTTGACGTCTCAAAACACTCCGTTCTTGGTTTTACGCCAAGAAAGTGGGGAACGTACTCTAATGGGAATACAGTGTCGTAACACTATGTTCTCAGGCCCTCCTGCCAACGGGAAGCTAAAAAAACGTGTTAAATAGTAGAACTTAGTGGTGTACTTTATTTTTTTTACATTTAGCTATGATAGGTACGTATATACATACTTGTAGAAACAGCACCTACATATCACGGCTGACTATAATGGCTCATAACTCAGACCTCTTAGATAACAGCACCATATTATCACGTCGTTCTGGAACAAATGGTAAAATTTGGAAGATTCAACTGTATTTTAGATTTCTAATAGAATTTATTGTATTGTATATTATATTTTTTGTTGGGTCAAAGAAATATTTATATAAAACTCACTCAATACTGATTGAGACAAGCTACACACAGACAACAGTACTGCACTTCGAAAGTGAGGAACGGAGTGTCTTAACATTAGGTACCTAGGTTCTCTCTCCTTCCCATGATATGTGCAGGATTCAGCGTGAACTTGAAAAACGATGAAAGTACTAAGAGAGGGTTTCTCTAAATTCCGGGAATGGGAAAAACAGGACTCTTAATTTTACGTCTTATAGTCTAAGCAAAAAATTGCAGGCAACGACTAGTTAGTAATAAGTCAATCAGTTTATTTTTTTTACTTTTTGGAGGGAACCTAATGTTAAGACACTTTCTGCCGATTTCTGGAGGCGTTTCGTGTTGAGTTGCAAAACTCAACGCCGCGCTTTGCCTCGACACCAGAGCGAAGAAATTAAAATAGAAATTTAAATTTACATAAATATTTCATCTCCTCGAGTGTGGATCGAACCCACAACCAGTCGGTTTTACAGTCACACTTTGTGACGACTGGCCACGATTATGAGTAAATACTATTAATATTAGAGACTTAGTTGTGTTAATTATAAAAGGAATAAAATAAAAATAAGCTTCATACTTTTAATATTTTTCATGTTAATTTGAAAATCAACAATTACTTTATATTGCTCCTTAATAATGAACTTTAACTGATTAATTGATTGAACTTTAATCACAACTAAAGGAACCATTATAAACAAGAATCCACCGATAATAGCAATGTTTTGGTCTATTTTTGAATAAATAAGCTTAATACTTTAATTATAATTTTTCTATGAACAAAAAAACGGATACAACTTTGGGAGCTTACTAAAGCTTAATATTATAAGTAATAAATTACTATTTAATATGGGTTTTATAGATATATTTCATCCTGAATCATATTATTATTATTAATTGAGTTCATAAGCACGTACATACACTACACTTGTAAATTCTACCGCAGGTACAAGTTTGGTATTAAATTTTCAGATTAAATAAAATGTGATGAAATCATGAAATTAAATCCAAGTAATATATAAAAAAAATATTAAGAAAAGGCTTTTATTTAAACCTTCTAAAAAGGAGAAAATATATATTTTTTAATTTTAACTATCAACTTATAACCTTATTATACACAAATTATATGATCATAAAAACTTGTCGCGTAATGTACTTGTGTAAATAAACTAGTACTAATTTAATTATGTAAAATCTGTTAAGTTAAAATTTATAAAATTTCAATTAAATTAAATGTTGTTCATCGCGACAAGCTTTTATGATCGTATAAATTGTGTATGAGGAGGTTATAAGTTCATAATTAAAATTTAAAAGAATTTTATTTTCTTCTTTTCAGAGAGTTTAAATAAGAGGTTTTTCTAAAAAAGTGTTTTTGCTGGTAATTTATTTTTTACTTTTTAGTTATCGTTGGCTAAGTTTCTCAGTCTGTTCATCTCATTCAATGTATCATTGTTGCAAGGTCGTTTGTTGGTTAATTTTGAACAATCCAGCAGTAAGGAGATCTTCTAATAATTTTACCCTACCTTAGGCCACGTATGCTTGACCAACAGCAAAGAGCTTCAGGCCTAAGTATAACAGCGTAGTCGACAATACTACCTTGCACTTTGCTTACTGTACAAGCCCAATATATTCTTCGTTCCGCGGTTCCGTGACTATATTTTGCCGGAAATTGCACAGACTTGGGCTAAATTAGGTGAACACCGTTTTTACCTTAGTCTACATGGACGGATGGTATATCACTTTAGCTTTATAAAGTTTTAACTATCGTTGAGTAGGTGTTACGCTTTTGTCCTAATAACGCTTTTCATTGAGTCTTTGCCGTTTTGTGTCATCGTCGTCGTTAGCAAGTTTTTCCTGCCGTTTTAATTTCTTTTCCTCCACCCTTCTCTTCTTTTGTGTTGATATTTCTGTTTTTACCATTTTGATCCCATGAATACCGAAGAAATATTCGTCGACCCTTTTGCCACGACACCAGAGCGAAAAAATGAAAATATATATTGAAATAAATGTTAATAATTAATCATAACTATAAAAAATAAAACGCTATTTTTTTATTATTGGTAAAAATTGCCAGACACAGTCACATATCATGTAGCTACAGTGTACAGTATAACGTAACCTATATATTTCAACTATGGCAGATTTAACTGAGCTGGAATTGAAAGCTGTTTTTTGGATAACGATTTCCTTGATAATACTTGCACAAGAGTACGACTGTAAACGCGACAGGTTGTGGGTTCGCTTCCCACTCGAAGAAATAATATTTTTATTTCTTCGCTCTGGTAACGCGCTGTGTTGAGTTCCACCACTCAACGCACAAAGCCAACCTACCCTTGACAAACTTGATTATTGAGGCCAGTCGTGGAGCAGGTAAAGAGGCAAAGCGCGTCATTGAGTAGAAAGTGTCTTAATGGGAATGGAGTGCCTCCACACAAGGTTCCCAGGTGCCCTTTAAATTTCCAATGAAAATTGAAACCCTTTTTTGTGTATGAACCTTTTTAGTGCGTTCAGATTAACTTTTTCAATTATAAATTAGGCTGCAATACTGGAAATTAGATTTATCTAACATTGTTATTTCACTTCAACGACCATCTGCTCAAATGTATGTTTCTTTAGAAATATTGTAGTTCTTTTTATGTTGTTTCATAGTGGCGTTAAGATCCGCCATTCAACATGCAATATCTTGAAGATTGTGTTGGGAAAAAGCGTAAAGCTGCATGCTGTATAGTGTAAGTATTTGTAAGTGTCTTAACGAGAATGGACGACAAGAAGTTTTCTTTTATTAAGAAAATTTTTGCTTAAGCAGTTTCATTTTGATTGTTTACGTCTTACAATATTAAAATATATATAAAACTCTTCCGTTCTACTACTGGACTTAGAAGTGAAATTTAACATGTATGGTAGTTTAGAGAGCGTAGGGGAACACTGCGAGATCAATTCTCGAAATCTCTACGGAAAGACCAACGTCGTACGTCCGCGCAATGACACATATACAACAAATACAACAGGCAAAGCGGCGTTAGAGTCGCTAGTTCTATATAAAATAAGTTTAAATACCTTGTCTTAATATGAATTCAATATAATTTGAATACTTACTACGCGACTTGACTTGGCTACTTCGCATGAACATGCTTCCATAAATAATATATTTTTATTCAGCGCATAAAAGTTTCCGCATTTTTGGTGATATAGGAGCGCCATGTGGGACACCGCTGAATAGATACGTTGAAGATTCATTACAGCTCCGTGTTTGTCAAAAATTGAAGCGAAAAAATTCACATTTAGTATATGTGGGTTATTTTTGGCATTTCGTGTTGGCCCAGTCTCGTTAATTGATATACAAACATCGCCAAGAGCTTTCACTTTGATTAATCAACGAAACGGAACGGTGATCGTTCGTTAATTGGGCTACTTAATTTGTTATTTTTTCGTATTGAACTTGGTACTTGACCCGTTATTGTTGTAATTTTATATTATTAAATCGAGGCCGTTCGATTCCCACTCGTGGAAATTAAATATTTAATAGTTTAATTTCCTCACGGAAACGGATGTTGTGTTCCGCCACTCAACATGAAATGCCATCAAAAATTCGGCGGATAGAGAGGAACGGAAGTATGTTAATGGTGAATGAGACTACACTATTATACTACTTTATCTATCCTGCTATATGTGGGATATAGGGTAAAGCTACAAAAATATGTTGTAATAGTATATAAAGATGTATCTACCCAATTGTGGGTTGTTGGTCGGTCATATATCATACAATATATTTTCTGCTTCTAGATTATGAATTTAAGTTAGTTAAACTCATCGTGGCGCAGGCGTGGCGGGATAGTGTTTAATTTATAAACGTTATGGCTATTGGTTCAATTTCGACTCGGAGTAATGCATTATTTTCACTTCCTTGTTCTGCTAACAAGACAAAACATTAAGTTCCGCCATTCAATACTGAATTAGGTGTCTTAGCACTGGGTTCCCTATCTACTAACTACCCTATTATATGCAGTAGCTAAAAAAAGAATCAAATTTAGTTTATACGTGAATATTCTAGATAAAACATTATGTTTTTTGATTAAAATACCATAGTTCAAATATGAACACGACTAAAATCTCTACAAATCTAATAAAGAGCGACTATGGCCATTGTATTATCACGAACTAAAACAAATATAAAACTTATAGTTTTAATCTATTCAATTCAATCTAGTAAAATAATCCACGTTTCCCATTTTCAAAGAAAAAAAAAAATCAAAAAAGAAAAATATATTCTTATGTTGATATGATAAAATATAATACGTAGAAAACTTTTGAATAACCTTGCATACGACATTGCATGCTTTTTAAAAAGCTTAAGTCGTATAGCCTTTTAAATTAAAAATACTTTAAGCTTTTAAGCTCTTTTGAATATGACACATAAACGACGGATATACTGATTCAGTCAAACCACTTGGAATGACCTTATTTTATTATTATTAAAGTTTTACGGTCCATCAAATTTAATAAGTGTTGACAACAAAATATGTTTTTAGTTATGAAAAATTAATTTAGAAACACGCTTGGACTCTACAATACTACAGACCTTCAGGTATTGCACATACGAACCTTCCTCTTGAGTCTTTGTTTTCGTCATAGGATACTAGCGTTTATCTGCAGTTTTGAATCTTTATACATTTCTACCCTCGAAGCTTAATATTCATGTTGGTACTTATGCCAAAAAATTAGCTAAAACTAATTAACAATCTAAATTAAGTAAACACTTTCATCTCCCACTATCAATTAAAAGGTATCTCTTGCAAAATCTCATTTTAACACGTACAGTTTTANATATATATATATATATATATATATATATATATATATATATATATATATATATATATATTTAATAGAGACTACTACGCTCTCCATCTAATTATATGCTATCCATGCTTTTTTATCTATTTTTATTATTTATATTTCTATTAGGTACTCCCTCACAAATATTTTTACTGATTTAAAGTCGTTAAGTTGCATGGTACATGTAACCATTACATAATAGTTAGTAAATACTATTTTCTACGTTACTGTGAAGGTAACATGTTGTTGTTTTAGAAAAAACAGAGAATGTAGTGTATTAAGATACTTCGCTCTCTACATTCCACTCTTTCAAGATTAATGAGAAAAGGTTAACACTACGCTTCGTATTACCAGCGTCACCCGTTTTCCCGCACAGCTCCTTCTTAGATTTTTTCTGCCTATTCTCTAACTCTCTAACCTCTTAGTATATGCCTCGTAATTTTTGTCTACCTGAACAGGAAAATATATATATATATATATATATATATATATATATATATATATATATATATATATATATAACCAATAATCAATAAATAATTTTCTCGAGTGGGGTTTGAACACACAACCACCTTAATAAAAATTAAGTAACGTTTACATTCCTTACACATTTTTTCCTCATACAAGTATATTCAGGCCATCACCTCTACACAGCGGTCTCTTTGACTATAATACGGTAATAATTGAAACGAATTAGGCGTCAGCTTGACGTATAACAATGGATATTAAACTTATGACCTACTTCTGCTAATGCAAGGTGATTAGAGTTAGTGTGTGACATTATAATGAGAACGATTTAATGGAAATTCAATTTGTCCGTGATATCTCTTTTATGTTTGAAGTGAAATTGAAATTCTTTTTTATTTTTCATTATATGCGTACTAGTCATCGCAGCTAACATTGCTTACGTGGACTTTTAGGCGTAAAGCGTAAAATAGAAAATCTCGTTTTTTCCCGTTCCTGTAGGGATTTTGAGAAATCTTCTCTTTTTACCTGCACTGCCCAATTGATTCGAACTTCCTGGTCTAGACAACCTTGGACACTCAACATATCAATCAATTAAAATATTTTGTTTGTTTACAATGATATTTTCCTGCGTACATAAAAAAGTATTGGTACAGATACACCAACTTCTGAAACGACACTCCCAACAACCAGTCCTTATATTTTATATTATATTATAATATATTATATATATTTTTAACTTACATTTAAAGTCTGAACCTCCACCGCACAGTAACAATAACCAATGTACTATCAGGTAGGATTATATTTAGAATAGGAGGATATTTACTTTTACCTAACGTAGTAGTCCGGACATAATGGGAGGTAAACTAAACTGTAGCTAATAGAATTTGTGACTCAATAAACATTGGTCGATAGGTAACCAGTTGGATTGTAAATTTTAAATATATGAAATGTGACACACATTTCATATATTTAAAACTATTTATAATAAAATATTTATCGGATAAACAGAGTAAAGAAAGAAAAAAACACAATACGCTACACATCTCTGTTTTCAACTTTAATTTGATATAAAGATATATATACATAGATGTGATTGATAATGAAAAGTCATGGGCTGGGTTGTCCGTGCGTGCAGAATAGTGTTGTGCCCACCCCAGATATTTTACTGACAAATAATCAAACCTAAAAATTAAAAAAAAAACTGCCTAAAATACAGGCCCCCTGGAACATATATTTAGATACGCCTACGGGCAAAGTCCTATTTCAATATCTGCATGGAGCAATAAAGCATTAGAGTGGGTAGAGAGAACCTAGTGAAGCTTAAAGCCTTACCTAACTTTAGGGACATAGACAAAGGAATCTAGTGTTCAGATATTAAGTTACCCATTTTCCGCCCAATCTTCTAGACATTGTGTATGGGACGTAAGTGATAGGAATCAACGTCGTGATTTGTCTTGTCACTAAAGCGAGGAAATTAAGATAATTCATTCCATCGAGTGAACATCGAATTCACATAATAATGCATAATGCATTAGACGGTGTGCAGCTGAGCCGAGGCAGTCCCAAATTATATATTTTTTTATTCTTTCCTCATCTCTGCATTTTTTAATGTGTACATTTTATAGTCGAACACTTTTTCTACTATACAGTAGAAAAAGTAGAATATAAAAAAGCAATTTTTTTATGTCTTTACAGTATTGTAATGACATAAAAAAATATCTTCACTCACGCCTTTTTTGCATGACAGAGTGAACAGAGGGAATCTAAGATTAAGATATTCTTTTCCTCACTTTCATGCTAGAACGGCATAAACATAAATAAATAACTTGACTCTCTTTTAGCGAGAAGAATGCAAGAGAGATCTGAAAGGTTGTTGTGGGAGGCCCAAGGAGGCTTTAGACCTGGAAGAGGGTGTATGGATCAGATCTTTTCCCTCCGCATGATCACGGAAAAATTTTTGGCCGTTAACCAAAAAGTTTTCTGTGCTTTTGTGGACTTGGAAAAGGCGTTTGACAGAGTTGTAAGAGCGAAATTATGGGAGATACTACCCCGGTACAATGTGAGCGGACCCTTGCTGCAGGCTGTAAAGTCTCTTTACAGAGATCACTCAGCCTGCGTGCGAGTAGGAGCTGGCATGTCGCCCTGGTTTGACATCCGATCGGGTGTTAAACAAGGTTGCGCCATGTCAGCTTGGTTGTTCAATTTGTATTTGGATAGCTGTCTCCAAGGAGTGAAACAAAGTGATATGGGAGTGAAAGTAGGTGACCTGAATGTGAATTGCCTGCTGTACGCAGATGATGCAGTGCTTATTGCATCATCAGAATGCGAGTTGCAGGCATTGGTCACCACTCTGAAAGAAGGGTGTGAATATAATGGTCTAAGCCTCAATGTGAATAAGACAAAGGTTCTGATTTTTGAAAGAGATGAAGAAAGGACGGAATGTAAGATCAGTGTAAATAGTAAGATATTAGAACAAGTGAATGAAGTGGTATACTTGGGAAGTATGTTCAGTAGAGATGGAAGATACGAGATGGATGTGGAAAGGCGTATCGCTGCCGGTAACAAAGTTAACGGAGCCTTAGTTGCATTGATGAGACAACGAAACGTCAGCACAGCTGCGCGTTTGGCCGTACACAATGCAGTTTTGGTACCGACTCTGTTATACGGCAGCGAAACGTGGGTATTACAGAAGAAGAACGAAAGAAAGATGAATGCTGTGGAGATGCGATCTCTTCGTAGGATAGATATGCAGAGTCAGCTTAGCTGATCGAATCTGCAATGAAGAGGTACACAGAATGGCAGGTACTAGCGAGGATGTCACGGTGAGAATGAAGAAGAACGTGCGCAGCTGGTTTGGGCATGTCGCACGAATGAGTGATGAAAGAATGGCAAAAAAGATTTATGATGGAAAAGTGAGCGGTAAGAGAGGTAGGGAGGAGGAGGAGACTTCGGTTGACTTTCGAAAACACAGTATCAAAGGTACTGGAGGAAGGTCACGTAAAAAGCATGAGGACCCCCCGGAGGGCATGTATGAAGAGGTTGAGGAGAGTGGCCGAGGGGAAAGAGGTATGTAGAGACCGTAGCGTTTGGCGCTGCGTTCTCTCTGACTACCCCGCTAGGGATAAAGCGTGAAGCTAAGTTAAGTTAAGTTTTAGACTCTCTGAGTGGTAATTGAACCCGCTACGCCACGCCAGGCTCATATTGACGTCACTTCACTTTATTGTCTCAAATAAGTCCAAGTATCACAATGTATTACAAACATTTGTAACGGCGACAGAACAACAAATACATTTCATAGTCATTAACAGTGTAATAAATCATAGAGATGTAGCATTTCATTCTTTTGGACGAGTTTAAAATGGTATAGGGGAAGTAGGGGCTTTTCCGGCTATACAAACTTTTATTTTATAATGTTTAATAATAAAAAAGAGACATCGTGGAGCAGTGAGGTTGTCACTGGCTGTAAGTTCGATTAACTTTTAGGGGAATATTTATTTATATTTAAAAATATTTATGAGGCTAGGCGTTGCATCACTCTAAACGCGACCGGTTGTGAACACTCGACGAAATGAATAATATTTTAATTTCTTCATAAAGCGCGGCGTTGAGTTCTCCTACTCAACACGAAATGCCTCCATTCGGCGCAAAGTGGGGTGTAGAGTGTCACTAGATACATTAGGCTCCCTTGCTACATAGGGGATACAGCGTAAACCTAAAAGAAACATAGAAAGAACGGCGTTAAGTTCTGCCATCCAAAGGTTGCCTGGAAGAGAGTTTTATTTTCTTATTACATTTTTAAGTTTATACTCGTATGTTGTGTTTTGTTTTTTTTAAATGTGCAATAAAGTATACTTATTTATTATTATTACCAGGTTTTCCTCAGTCAAATCTATTGTAAATGTGGGAAAAAATGTGGAGCTGATAAAATGTGAATATGATGCAAAAATGAGATAAAAGGTATTTCCAGTATTCCTTTTGTTGGTGAGTTTAAGATAGTTACGGGGTTATGCTCACAAATAAAAAAATAAAGTATAAAAATATTTAATATCTATTTGCATGTTTTGTAGGAAGATACTTCAAACTTTACCATTTAAGATGATTTAAATTTTTATTTTTATTTTTAGATAAATTATCCTCAAAAGAAATAAAACAGAGTGAAATAACAGGTCAGCGTGGAAGTTCGTATCTTTTCATTTAGGTCGAGATCCCATTGCTTAAATCTATATGTGTTTTAAGCAATGGGATCTTAGGCCAATTCATTGGAGTTCCATATCCAAAGGGTAAAACGGGACCATATTTCTGAGACTTCGCTTTCCGTCCGTCCGTCTATCACTAGGCTGTATCTCATGAGTCGAACCAATTTGAAAGTATTTTTGTTACCCCTACAACAAAAAATAACTAAAGACAGAATATAACAACAAATACTGGCATCAAACTCTACTTTCAACTGTTAACATAAATATATAAAATATATTCTTGTGTCTTGTTTCAGAAATATGTCAGCGAGTTGACTGTTGTTCGTGATTGTGTCCCTACCTGCAGTGAAAAAGGTAATTATTACTTCACATTAAATAAAACTATTGGACATTGTAATAAGATATATTTTTTCTCAAATACCTTCTCTTTATTTTATATATAGTATATATATATATATATATATATATATATATATAATAGTACCTTTATATATTGAAAAGAGCAAATTGGCTCCAAAAGTCGATTGCAACAAAAGATATTGTAAACAATTTTTTAGATTACCATGTAGAATTTATAGTTACATAAATATCCTTAAGTATTTTGCAGTGCGTGAGTACTAGTGGGAACTAGGGGAGGGAACTAGGTACCTTCTTCCTGCTGTGAAATTATTTCATTCGGCCGAATACTAAAATAAAAAAATATAAGTTGTAGTGACATATGTAATCAAAAACAAAATATTATTTCATTTATATATTTAATGAATCTGTCTATGAGTACCTTGATTTCGTAAATATTTTTAGCTTCAGAGGTAGGGCTTCCAATCCCGCCGCCAGAATTAAATTTCGGTATTGCGGAATTGGGAATGTTCAATCCCACGGGACTCCGGCAGTTGCGGGCGTATAGAAAATTGTATTTTTAATATAACCAAAAAAAATCTACGATTTAACTAACTTTTTTATTTAAGTATTACTATTGGCATGAGATGCATATTGGCTTGAGCATGTATTTTACAAACATACGTACTCGTTTACACACCGCCTATGAGGTAGTGTATCTAGTACGTTGTTTTAACATGGTAAGCCTACTTTAAAGTTGAATGGAATGTAGGATCAAACCCCCAATCTTCGTGCTTACAGTTAAATGTTTGACAACAACTACACATGCTCTCATGCTCCGCTCCCATTAAAATACTTCGATTCCCCACTTTCAGCCGAATTCTCGAGGCATTGTGAGTTGAGTGAGTGAACTTACCAAAGCGCTTTGTCTAGTTACTAGAGAGAGGAAATGAAATTATTAAATACTTTATTTCCTCTAGTGTCGTTTACAGTCGCGCGCTTGTGCCCATGTGCCACGACTCGCAAAATTTTTGTTAAAATTTAATGGTGAAATTTAATTAAAATATATAAAATTCAATTCAATTTAAATATGATAGGCTTTAGATTCCAAAAAACTGCGCATTTTTCCAAACCTCAAAAAAAATATATAAGAATACTATAAGAACGTATGCTGCATTTAATTTTAAAAATACATTTTAAAACTAAATTTGTATGAAATAAAAAAATATATATACAATTTTAAGCAAATTTCCATTGACAAACCCCTCTAAATCCTGCTCTGATTGTAAAACCATGTTCGTGAATTTCCTTTTCCTTTAAGATAGAGATATAACGTGGAAATATAAAAAGTACGTGATTAGAATGTAATTAGTTAGATAGATGATAGCTCCACAGTAACCCAGTGGAGCAGTTACTGAGTATGCGTAATGGTTATGGATCCTATTTTTTTAACTTGACGCTTAATTCGGCATAAAACAGATGATCGTAAAATCTAACCTAATGCATTCTGCACATCGCTTTCCGTTATTTGAAGCTGCGTATGGAGCGATGGTTGTCGAGACCTGTCGTGACGCAGAGACAAGCGTGCGAATACAAACGCGACAGGTCGTAGGTTCGATTCAATACCCGAGGATCTTAAATATTTTCATTTATTCGCTCTGGTAACGAGGCAAAGTGCGGCGTTAAGTTCCGCCACGCAAAATGCAATGCCACAGGAATGCGGCGGAAAGTGGAGAACGGAAGTGTCTGAATGTGGACTAAGTGTTTTAACGTTAGGGTTCCAGTATACAGCATGGAGTTATAACTTAATATAATAATAAATGTGCCTATTTTTATATTTAAAAGTGTTTCTGCCACACTAAGGTTTGGCAAATATAAAAAAAACGCATAAAACTTAGAACGTAGCGATATTCGAACCCGCTCCTCCGGATGGTTTGAACGAAGTGCGTTAAAATTTTTATACGTTTTCTAATAATATTTTATATCTACACTTTCCAATCTGTCTTTGCTACACATATCACGTATATTGTTCCACTGCGGCGTTGCGTCATACAAGGCCATCGCTAATGTCGCGTTCTAGACCACTTTGTAAAGAATAATTACTTTAAATTCATGTAGTGATTAATTACTCTGTTGTCACTATTCCAAAATCGAAGTCAGATAATTTTAAAAGGGAGAGAAATTCGCACTGGTGCCTATTTTTTCTTCACACTATATCTCGCACATAATTGAAGAGTAGGTAGAGAGAACCTAGTGTTAAGGCACTCCGTTCCTCACGCACCATTCAATTTTTTAAACAATGCATCCCGCACACATCAAGATAGATAGGTTGCCTTTGTAACCTGGGAACCCTAGTGTAAAGACACGCCGTGAGACAACTCAACGTGGCGTTGTTTGGCTGTACCAGAGCGAGGAAATTAAAATATTAATTATTTTACTTCCTCAAGTGAGAATTGAATCCACAGGATGTCACGATTACATTCGCACGTTTGTGCCCCTGCGCCATTGCAGGCCTCAAATAAATGGCAACAATGTTATATACAAACTTATTTATGTTTAACCAAATTTATAGAAAGAAAACTGCCAGCAAACTTAAATAAAGTCTTTCTAAGCTGTCATATATAGTCTAAATAAATATATTCTATTCAAATATATGCGGTAAATAGTAGTATATGTGTTTGAAAAGGCAAATCTGCATTTCTGAGAAGACTTTGCGAGCTTTAGCGTTGAGATATAAGATTATGCTCCATTCTACAGTAGTTATTTGATTTTAGATTTTTTTAATTATAAATGTATTTTTTTAGCTTCACGCTGTAATTAGCATATAGAAGGGTAGAAAGAGGGAATCTGAGAACCTAGTGCTAATACACTCTTTTACATTAAGATATTTCCGTTTCCTACTTTGCGCCGAATTATGAGGCATTGCGTTTGGAGTGACGGATCTTTGTCTCGTTAAAAGGGCGAGTAAATGAAAAAAAATATTTTATTCCTCCGAGTGGGAATCAACCCACAACTGTCGCGTATGCAATCACACCCTCGTGCCACGACGGCCTCCATGTATGTATTATATTATATTATATTATATATCTTTGTTTGTCTAAATGGGAGAATAGCTTAAATCTATATACGAGTACATAAACTTTTCCGTTATTGAGTGATTGACAAACAATGCACTGACAAAACTAATCGACTCGGAAAGATAAAAAACAATTGTTAGAAATTTATACAGAGAAGACGAGAAAAAAGTATATAATACTTAGTTAATAAAACTAAAGATATGATACAATTGCCATAGAATGTGTTCGAATATATAAATAATATGAGCCTGAGTTCCCCTCCATTCATCTCAATCTATAAGGCTGGAGGAATGAATTATTTAAATTTTCTCGCTCTGGTAATAAAAGAAAGTGGTGCATTGAGTTCTGCCACCCAATAATTAATGTTTTAAAAATTGAGTATCTTCGTTCCCTGATAACCCTAGTATATGCAATAGTATTATATAACCCTAGTTTATCCAAGTGAAAACACCTATTACTATATAATACTTTACTATACTAATTTTCTTCATCCCACCTCATAAAATGACTGCTAAGATAATAAAATCTTCATATAAACAGCATACATTTTCTTTTAAAAAAGTAGAATAAAGTCCACTTTCCGCTAAAAGATTGCTTTCTGCCGAACAAATGTTTTCGTATCCACCTCTAGACTACTAATGGAGTGGCATACAAATATTATATGCGATACAAGCTCCTATTGAACGATGTTGTACCGCAGTTTGGACATGTTCGTATGTAATTCACGATGATAGTGGGTTCGAACAACGTACTGAGAGAAATGTTTTTTTGATTACTTTAAGGTATAGGTAGTTACTAATAATTTCATAGAAATACAGATTAGTATAATTATTCTGTAAACTGAACTGCCTTACATATGGAAAACCAAAACAATATCGTTTAAATATAGTGACGTTTTTGCATAAAAAAACATTTTATATTGATATCTATCACCATTAAAAGTATAAGCTTTTAATAATTTATTATTTTTTTGAGTTTTAAATAATAAAAACTCAAAAAAATATTTGGCATATTTGGCAAAAAATATATATTTGGCATTTGGCGAAAGAATCCCGCTTTTTTATTTAAAATGTTCAAAAATCGTGCTTTTTACCGAGGGAAAATCTGCCAACGCTGGTTCGAAATCACAATGAAAAGAAAAATTATATTATAATTGATACCGGCCGTAGCGCAGGGGCATTGTGGGCACAATCAGTCGCACAAGAGTGCGACTGATTGTAGGTTCGATTACCACTCGCTCCAGTCATTTCCTCGCTCTGGTAATAAGACATAATGCGGTGTTGAGTTCCGTTAATCAGTGCCAGACAATGCCAGAATTCGGCAATCCTTGGCTCCCTCTGCGTTCCCTGCTGTATGAGAAATACAGCAAATCAAATCAGCTTCACGCTGTATCCCGCATGTAACAAGGAAACTAGTGGTAAGATTTTCCGCCGAATTTTTAGAGGCATTGCGTGTTGAGTGGCGTAACTCAACAAATCAACTCTTGCCTTAGTTCCATAGCGAAGAAATGAAAACATTAAGAAATAATAATTCATTCTCTCGAGTGGGGATCGAACCCACGACCATCTCGTTACAGTCACACCTTTTTGCCCCTGCGACAGCCTCAAATGGATGCAGCGTAAAGCTAAAAAAAGATGACATGTAAAATACTTTTCTTAGAAAACTTATAAAAATTTAAGTAGAATTTGAACTATATCTAGAGAATAGGGCACAAAGTGGTGGTGTTTCCACAATGGGCTGTCTGCTGTCTACTCGCTATGCGGGAAAAAGCGTGAACGTGAAGCTCCAAGCATGAGTCAGTATAATGTAATGGTGTCCGTACCACCGTGACTAGACAATATTTCGATGACGTTAACAAAAGCCACTGTTTGTAAGTGATAAATAAATAATGCTAGATATAAGAAAACTGTGATGATTTATTTCTTATACTTTTGGTATACTTGATTTAGTCGTTATTTTTATAACGACGATGTATAGAAGCTTTATATAGTACCACAGAGCAGACAGAGGCAAAGGTACCCTACTGTTAAATCACACAGTTACTCACCTAGTGCCCAATTTCCGAAACATAGTGACTCAACTCAACGCCGCGCTTCCTTTGCTTCCAAGCAAATAAAAATAATTCATATCACCGAGTGGAAATCGAACCCACAACCATCGCGAACACAGTCAAAAGGCTTCAACACAAATAAAAGCGAAACATTAAAACAACACATGCTCAGTATAAATTAAACTCAAGCCATTTAATGAAAGCTATTTATATACGTACAAACGTAAAACTATGCGGTATTTAGTTCGTTAAACCCACCGCTAACTGTTCCCGGCGCTCGTTCCGCTAATATTGTGCAATGTTCCTACATTGAGATAAATGGATCAAACTTCTGTTTAATTGTGGTTAAATAAATAGTACAGAGTATCGTTGTAGTCTGTTGGTTGGCGGTGTAGGTAGCGGATAGGTGATAGGAAACATGCGGAATTTTGTATATTGTTTTTTCACATTTGGGAAAAAAATACTTTTTTAGAGAACGTTTATAATTTTGAATTATTGTTTATTAATATTTTTTATTTCTTCACTTTGGCACCAAGGCAAAAGCACCGGTATTGAGTTCCGCCACTCAACACGCAATGCTTTAAAAAATCGGCGGAAAGTGAGGAGTTTCTTAACACTAGATTCTTTCTGCCTATCCTGTTGCATGCGGGATACAGCGTGGAGCTGCTTATTTATAATTTTAAGAGCGGCAGGATTTAAAGCTGCGCTTCTTGGAAATAGTCCAAGCTTTCTGACATCTGAGCCATATGTTCTATGAAGCTTGGCCGGAATTATATGCTTGTTACAATTTATTTTGAGATAAACGACCCTCCATTTAACTACATTCTTTAATCCTGGCAGTTTTATAGAATTCCGTATCTCAAAACAAAAAATGGAAACCTCGTAGAATGATTTTGAGATTTTGGGAATTTACAATACAAATAAAAAAAATTGGAATTTTATTGCTACGTCACAGAAAAAAAACTTTTCAAACTTATACATGTTGTAAATGCAAACTTACATTAAACTACTCTTGACCTACAATCATCTACGGAACCCAGTAAGTGAGTCCAACTCGCACTTGGCTGAATTTTTTAACTTATATTATATAGACAAAAAAACCTTAATAAACAGTAACATTCATCACCGTTCAAGGAAAATCAGCCTATAATAGAACAAAAACGTTCCAACTAACAATCATTTTCCTCACGACCCCCAAATCTACAATAGACGAGGGTACTTAGCACGTACCTCACGTAGCGATGCGGCTGGAAAGATTTCATGTTAAAAATCCTTCTTACAACTCCGCTATGATATATGGATAGTAAAAATTGTGTTAGCTCTTGTACTGTACGAGAAAATCGCGAGTTTTATTCTTCCTTTGTTCTAGCGCTTACGTTATGTATATTAAATATACATTTATATGTAATGGTTTCCCTAAATCTTAGTATCAAACAAATTTCGATTTTGTTGATATTAAATAAGTCAGTAACTCTGTAACTGAAGAGTTTTATAAACGAGAAATAAGATTGAAATGGACCAACTATTATACCAACTAACCTAACGTCATGCTAGGATGGTATTTCATAGCGGATATACTCACAATTTGAGATGAGTTCTTGAGAGTTGAGAGTCTAAGTTAATAGTTTTATAGTTTTTAAACTGATTGCAACTCAATTTAAAGTTTCTGTGTAAAATCTAAAGGTTTTAATAAAATCTTCTTCAATTTTTTTATTGTTAGCAAAAATTACTGTTTTCAGAGAAGAATTGACAGTTTTTTTATGATTAATGAACTAATAAACATAGGAAAATACCTAGTCCAAATCAAATAGCACAATTAATCAACGGACTGACAATCTGTCAGTCATGTCAGTAAAATCAGAAATAAATCACCTGACAATCTTATATCAAAAATAATACTTAGGAACTAGTGAAACGTGAAATTCAATTATCAGATAAGCATTCTAGTAGAATATTAGAATTATTGTTTGATGTAACGAGATTTTCTTTGTTCTTTTGTTTGTGCTGCAAATGATTGCTTGTTATATATTATTCTTGTCATGTATTAATAGTGTATAACGCCATGTTTTGTTTTCTCCTCACCTCATATAGTTACCAAGAGAGAACAAAAGAAACATTGCTCTAGAGATAAATTAATCTTTGGCCAATGGTTGGATACTAAGGTTTTAAGCCAGAAGTTCTTGGATTTGGACATATTGCGCCAAACGCAGAAAAAATGGACTAATCTAATCTAGTAGTAGTCCTTACCAGTTTTGTAAAATATGGATGACATGTCTCTGTTTAAAAATTCTGTAACAGTAAAAAAGAATGTGCGAAAATTTTTCTTAGAACTGTGAGAGAGATTAGGCAGCAATATTTTCAGATGGGTTTGAGATCAAAATCAACTCAAATTTACCTCATAATTGCACAATATAATAAACTTACTTAGTCTTCTGGTCATAGCCTGAATTATCTTTTTATAAAATGTGGAAGTTATTAGTAAAGAGTATTAAGTATAATATAAATAATTAGTGTTTATCAATAATTTTTCTGTATCTAATTTGTTCTGTGGTATAACAATATGAAGATATTCAATTTGTACTTAAAACTATAAGTCTGTAGAGTTTGTTTGGTAGAATGCGCTAGTTTCGTGAATTACTGGCTTGAATTAAAAAAAATATCTATTATTTATCGAACAAAGCTATATAATATCACGTTAAAGTGTTTCGACGTGGCAGGAACATTGTATTATACATAACATTTTTTTTTACTATTTAACAATAGAACTAAAGCCGTAGTAACAAGACAGTAAAAAAAATACAAGAATTGGGTGCGAATATCGAAATGATTGAAGCTGGACTTATTTCGAATGAAACAAACATTTACCTCTATTGTCATATGTAGGACGAACGCTAAATTATGTAAACAGTAACTTATCGTCTATTCCGATCGTGTTCCGTAATAAAATTCTACCCGCAATTTATTGTAATAATATATGAAACCGATCAACATTGATATACAGATACTAAATTATATTATTTTCAGTTCCCTTCTTTCGTAGGCAATGCGTGGCGTTAAGTCCCGCCACCCAACAAGCAATATTTCGAAAATTTGTCGAAAAATGGAGATCGGAGTGTCTTAATAGTAGGTTTCCTCTGCTTATCCTGCTATGTGAAGAATAGCGTAAAGCTGCTGAAATATAATGAGAACAAAATTATTCCTAATTACATCACACACTGGATTTTGAAGTTCTATCTAGTTTACCGCATCCTGCTTACTATTGAACTGTTGATCATTTGTGTAATTCTAACATTTCCTGAATTTTGATTTTTCATATTAATAAAAGGATTTTTAAATAAAATAGTGGTATTTCAATGTTATAACAAAGATATATTTTGCAGCCTTTGTTTGACTTGTCAAGTTTAATTTGAACCAGTTCCCTGAAATAAATATTTTTTTGCACAATTTATCTAATATGGACAATATATGAAATAATTTCACGCTGTACCCCGCACACAGCAGGGTAGGCTGAGGGAACCTTGTGTTAAAACACTTAGTTTGCGTTTGCATTGCGTGTTGAGTGGCGGAACTCAACGCCACGCTTTGACTCGAGACCAGAGCGAAGAAATGAAAATATCAATTTAAATAAATATTACATTTCCTCGAGTGGGGATCAAATCCACAACCAGTTGATTTTACAGTCACACTTTATGCCTCTGTGCCACGACTGGACTCAATTTGATTTTTTTATATGAAATGGCTTTATTTGTAAAATAGACAAAGAACAGAGAGACGTCTAGAAATATTCTTTATAATAAGATTTTCTTTAGGTTAAAATTAAATTTTAAATATTAAATTTTCTACACCCCTGATATAAGTAATAAATTTAATAATATAGTGTATTTTTAATGTTATAGTGTTATTTTTTTACTATTATCAGTTGATCATTTTATTTTTAAATTCATGTTGTGTTACATATATACCAAATATGAAAAAAAAACATCTTGCAGAAAAAAAATTTAAATATTCTTTTTTAAGCTATAAACGACTTTCGCCGTTTTCCACCGTTAAATTGATTGATTCACTATCCACCTTTGATAGAGGCCAGCCAATACTTTGGTTCGTGACCGCGTGCTACTTCGGAAATAATAGTATTAAGGAAGTTGAAAGTGTTATGCACGATGTTTTATAATAATCCAACAGAAGGTAATCTATTGAAGTAGAAATTTACTATCAGTAATATAGTGAACATATACTTACTAAAGTCATCACATTTATTTTGTTTTTTTAGTTTCACGCTGTATCTCTAGCAGAGATATACACGAGTTAGCTATAGGAAACGAGGCGCCAAACGTTTCGGTCTCATATCTTTTAATTGAAATAAGCCAAATCTCTAATAAGTTCTTTGATTTTCACGATTATTACACATTTTAAATGAAACTATTTTAACCGGATTAATCGCGTATATTTAGTATTTTTATACATTTTTGTCTACCCGTGACCACGGACTACTGCAAAGTGTTCGAAACGTCGGGTTTTCAAAAATGTATAAAAATACTAAATATATGCGATTAATCCGATTAAAATAGTTTCATTTAAAAAAAGTCAAATCTCTTCCAAATAAAAGACAAGAGCACGTCCTATCTTTCACTCCATCATAACCTACGTTATCAGCATAAGTCAAAAAGATGCAGGGTGCAATAAATATAATTCTAGCTCCACTAAAATCTTTTCCTCGTAACTGATGGAGTCACGAAGTTAACTCAATTTTTATCAGATCTTGTTTGATAAGACCGATGACAGAAATTGTATATCATAGCTACCCTTATGGTCTAATAGTAAGTGAATTTGTTAAGATTGAGGTTATGGATTCGACCTTAGAAAGAAAGTTTGTGTGATGAACACGATTTATTGTATGTTGTGTATCTATTTACATAATAAATTTAAAAATGGTTAAAAATATTGAGTTCCGCCACGCAACACGCAATGTCTCGAACATTGGGCGAAAAGCAGGGAACTTTACACGAACGTGGAACACTTTTTTACAACAATATGTACAATACTTTTCTCTGGAATATAATAGAAAAAAACGTAACGTAAAAAGAATAATAAAAATCCATTCATAATTCACGGAAGAAAGATAAAAAAATATAGTCTAATAGAGAACCTCCTTCTTTTTAAAGTCAGTTAATAAAAGGTGTTGATAGAACAATAAACGCAACGCAAGTTTAGTTAGACGTTCCAGTGCGATGCAGTCGACTGCAGATTTCCATTAAAAATGCAAATAAACTAGTCACGTAAGTAATTAAGTCCGGCAACGCTTATACGACCGGTTTGGCGTAGTAAATTTTTTTTTTATTTTAGATAGCTAGCCGTAGCGATAATATTTATTTGAATAAAATACGAATAAAATGCGACGGTCGTTGGTTCGATTCTCAAGAGAGAAAAATAATTATTTTTGTTTTGACTGAGGCATAGAGAATGTTAACTTTGGTTTCCACTATATACCTACTTGTGTTTTTTTTGACAGACAGACCTATCAGACAATTAAAAATTAATTTTGCAACTTTTAATAAAATGTAAAAGATATTTATCAAAAGCGTACTATAATCGTATAATTTGATATGTGGTCGGACTTAATATGGAAATTGTGTTTTATACCGAAAATTTGCGAGTCAGCCATTTTTATCAACGGGTTTATTAATTTACTGTATACAGTAAAATGCTTGCGGGCCTTCAGAGAATATGTAATAAAATTGGGGCACTTATAAATTGATTACTTTAAGTTAATAGCGTGAATATAAACCGTGTTATGGTTTTATTTTTTTTTTCACATTATTTTCAGAGTTCAGCAGAGTGGACAGAAACGTAGTGTTCAAACACTCCGTCCCCTACTTTAAGCCCAATTTCGAGACATTCCATGTTGATTAGCGGAATTCAATGCTGTACTTTGTCTTTTTACTAGTTAGGAAATTTAAATAAATTCTTCAATTCCTCGTGTGGGAATCAAGTCCACAACCTATACGAAAAGCACAAGAACTCTATAAACAGTAAAGCATCATGGCATTTTAACTAGACTAGGTAATAAAAGAACCCTACGAAGAAAATCTGTAATAAAAATAAGTTTAACTCATTAAAATGCTGATTTTGTATGTCAAAGTGATAAAAGGTGATATAAAATATGTGCAATCGTGCGCAAAGAGTTCATTAAAAAAAATATATATTATTACAAAATAATTTTAGAAATAGAAATAGGATCCGTGCCAGAAGAAATAGGACCGAATATTTTAGAGGAAATGTATATTAGTGTTAAGACACTCCATTTTCTTTTTGAGGATTTTGTTTTTGAGGATTTGTGTTTTGAGTGGCGGAATTCCAACGCCGCGCTTTGCCTTGTTACAACAGCGAAGATATGAAAATATTATAATAATATATAACAATTAATTTTCCCAAGCGAGAATCGAACCTACAAGTGAAAGTATTACGCGGAAATTATGATTTATCCATGTCAATAGTCCCTTAGAGCACATACCTTTTTTATCTTACGAGTATAACTTTCCTGATTAATCCATACAAAACGAGGCGTTGATTTTCGGCACTTAACAGAGAATATCTTAGTTTAAACGGAAAGTAGAGAATGACAAAGTAAATGAAATATCAATAAATTATATTCTGTCGTCCGTATAAATATAGAATGGGGGAAATGATTACAGAGAGAAATTCCATGCAGGTGCTATTCTTTCTTTCACAAAATATGCGAGATAACAAAAAAATATTCAAAAATAATCTTGTGTCAACAAATTTCTAACTTGAACTTAAGTTTCTTCCACCAGCTTATTTTATTCTTCATCTTCATTTTGCACAGGAACTTATTTGTTTTTAATATAACTGTGAGAGTATTTATTTCAGCTTCACGCTGTATAGCCGCCGACACTAGACATTAGCCGATAGAAGTTTTAGCATTTTCACCTAATTTTCCATTTGTACTAAGTTCTCAACGCCCCCGAGTGGAAATCGAACCCACAACAGCCACTTTTGCAGACAACCTCGTACATGAAGATAAAAAATATGTAATAATAGTGTAGATATAGGTTTCAATCTGTACTACATGAGAAACATGTATTTAAAATAAGTATTCAATATATCACATTGTCGATGTGTTTGCTACTTTTTCTAATAATCTCGATCTCATTCTAGAGTTTTCTTTCAAAAGAACAACTGTCTGTAAAGAACAACTATGTGTACGTGTATCTCTTTTACATTTTTTTAGCTTCACGCTAAATCTCGCATATAGCACGGTAAAGCAGAGGGTACCTGGGAACCTAGTATTAGCATATTTCCTTAAGACCATTAAGACACCTTCTGAAGATATTGCGTATTGAGCTGATTCGGAGCTGAAATGAAATGAAAATATTATATAAATATTTCATTTGTTCGAGTAGGAATCGAACACAACCTGTCGTGTTTACAGTCACATGCTTGTGCCTCTGAGCCACGCCTCCCCTCTTGTCGGTATATGTATCCATGTTTACATTGTACACAACAAACCCTCCTCCCACCGAGGTACTTTCAATGTTTTAAACTTCAGATTTTAAAGCAGTGTTAGTTTCTGCTATTAGATAGAGTAATGCAAGAGAATCGTTTATATGACTTTGTCGTGGCGCAGCGGCATAGCCACTGACTGTAAACGTGACGGTTCGAATTTCACGAGGGGAATGAATTTTTATCTTTCGTTCTGGTAAGAAATGCTGTCGTGTCGTCGGGGCACAAACTCGCGATTGTAGTCATAACTATTGTGGATTCGGTTTCCATTTGGGAGTGAATTATTTAACGTTTTTATCTCCTCGTTCTGATATTGAGACAAAGCGTGGCGATGAGTTCCGCTACTCAACACGCTATGGCTCCAGAACGAATAGATTAAAGAATAAAGAAAGTCAGGTTTCGATTAAGAAATGTCATAAAAACAAACTTAAAACCCAAGTTGAAATAAAACTTTCAATCATCATAAAATAATATAAGTGTTTTCGTTTCTCCTCTTATCAATTCAAATTTATTACTTAAGGAATCAGAATTTACGACTTACTTAGCTAAGTTTAGTTTTAAAATCGTTTACCTATTAGTATAAAAAATGTTTTATTATACTTTATTTAGCCCGGGGTTCGTCGCTAGGCAATTCCACACACAAAAGGACGCTACTATGTAAAAAATACCCACTCTTCATAGTTTCCTAAGTTAAACACCTGGATATTATAATGTTCTGTTTGCTTTTTACTATAAACTATAAATAAATAGTAAAATTCATAGCAAAATATAATATTTATTATTAAATATAGCACATATAATCGATTCCGGTCGTGGCGCAGCGGCACGAGGTGTGACTGCAAAATCGACTGGTTGTGGGTTCGATCCCCACTCGAGGAGATGAAATATTTACTTAAATTTATATTTCCATTTCTTCGCTCTGGTGTCGAGGTTAAGCGCGGCGTTGAGTTCTGCCACTCAACACGCAATGCCTCCAGAATTCGGCAGAAAGTGGGGAACGGAGTGTCTTAACACTAGGTTCCCTCTGCCTACCCTGCTGTGTGAGAGAAACAGCGTGAAGCTGATTTAATTTACTTTTTTTACATATAATAAATAAAGAGATTCAAAAAGACAACTTTTTATTCACATCATTTAATATTTTACAACTGTTATAATTTTTTCTTTAGAAACATGCAAAATGAGATTATATAATATAATAAGACATTATATTGCTTCGAACTACCAAAACATAACAAAATATGGTAAATGAAGTTATTAAATTACTTTAAAAAAACATCAGTTTAACACTGACTGACAGACTTAATTATCCTTTCTTTTTTAACAACAACTACTACAAATAGGTGTTGTATGTTTTCGGCATATATTCTTAAAATATATTTGATAGACTGCTTTTATTTTTCGATCTTTCCTTCAGTTACAATTTCTAACATCGGAAAATGAATGGATTTGTTCGGGATCTCAAGGAACTTTGCATATTGTCTTTGTTATTTCTATGGAAACTTAAAATAAATTATATTGTAATCTTTATGGACTGTGGCAAATTAACAACGTGCTATATTTAAGAGGCATAACTAAGCATTTCATCAATATTTTAAACTCATCATTTATTGGGCAAATCTCTCGAGTGTTCTTTATTACCTTTGACAATAACTTATGCGTAGAAACTCCTAGCGTTGAGAAGTCTATAAAATATTTTCTTTTCGCAAGTGGTCGAGCTAAAAGTAGAAACTAAAAGATATCTAAAAATTTAAAATTCTTTTTATGTCTAAGGAAAAAATTCTATATAGTTTTTAAAATAATTTATTAAAGTTTAAGGGTTAAGGCCAACTTATTGTACTAAAAGGAAATCAGAACTTTTGATTTATATTTGAATTTCATTTTGTTATTATATAAAAAAGAAAATATTATGGTCCCCTCTTGTATAGTCAGCAGTTTAAGTCATATTTTCAAAATTTCTGAGTTTTTTTTACAAAAATATATATGTACAAATAACTATAATACATATATTTATTAACAAAGGTTCAAATTAACTATTAACAATAAGTTATTCACAATTTCTTACAATTCATTAATAATTTCATTAATTTTAAAATTAAAGTATTTTTACATCCATTATAGTCTTAGTGGGTTATGTAATTCATTATAGCTCTTAAGAGTTAATCAATTATATAATTTGTCGATCGATGGAATCGACTATGAGTTTCAGATAGTTTATATAGTTCAAATAGTTTATATATTACACTGTATATTTTGAACGTGAAATTGACTTCCATCGCGACGAGTCGAACATTTGCATACGATTGAATCTCCTCGCATGAATTTAATCATAAAATAATTAATATTTTAGACCTTACGACACGTCCGATCGAGAAACGATATTTTTTTAATACAAGAAAGCAAAATTATGCGACAGTAAATTGTGATTTATTTGGTGTGTACATAATCTAAAGTAGTGGTAGTGGGTTAGAATATAATTCAGCTATTTTTAATAACAATATTAATATTCAAAAGCTAAAGAGTTTGTCCAGTTCAAGTTTGAGTTGAAAAATCTATTTATGAAGGAATACCATATCCTTTACAAAATCACGTTAATTATCGGACCACTGTAGCCACAGTTACCTTAGTTTATGACATCGATGGTAAAACCGCAAGCAAAAGCTTGTAAAATATCAGTTTCTCACTATATCACACAGCAGGGTAGGCAGAGGGAATTCTGGAGGCATTGCATGTTAAGTGGCGGGACTCTACGCCGCGCTTGTAAAACATAAGTTTATATTTGTTATACAGGTGGCAGCGTCTACGCTTCTTTTACTGGAGCAGCATATAGGGTAAAATATTTGAAACCCATATCTAAAGAAATTAATCAAAATACCTCAACAGTTTTGACGTAGATTTTTTTTTTCATTTCATGATACTTATCCCCATTGTATTTCGTGTGATGCTACTGCATTCGTAAATACGAATTGATACCAATAACTTAAACACGTACGGTAGTAGTACGTGTCTTAAGGCATATCTCTTGTTCTATCACGCAATTCAACGTAGCCGCCATTACCTATTTTTTGAATGAGGCGTGTGCGGCGTTATCGCTTTGATAAGTTTGCGTCTGTGTGCGCTATTCTTGACGAAATGGCGTTTTATTCTACGACGATAATTTTATTAACGTTAATTCGTTTTTGGAAAATCCTCTTTTGTTTTAATTGTATTAGATTTTTATAGAGTAGTTAAAACTGTGGTTTCATTTAAAGTGATGATGATAAAAATACTCTGTATAATTAGTATATATGTTATGTGTATAATAGAGCTAATATCTTAGCGAGAAAACCAACCAATTTTCCCTAAATAGACTTTTTTTTAGATTCACGCTGTATCGTGAGGGTACGCAGAGGAAGTCTGGAAGCATGGTGTTAAGACTTTTTTTTTCTATTGAACTTCTGTTCTTCCGTTACCTACTTTCCGTCAAATTCTGGAGGCATTGCGTGTTGGGTGATTAAATTCTAGACTCAAATAATGTCAAATATATAAAATATTGTGTCGTCGGGTGTAAATTTACCAATTACATAACCTACTCAGTGTAAAACAGCAATTTTATACTAGCAATTATTTTAAAAGGCAACGGTGATTTATTATATTTTAGTGGCATTTAATAACTTCGTGCCCCGTTATAATCCTTTGGATGTAACAAGAGCTATATAAATATTTATTTAGGTTTAAAATTATAAAAATTATAAATTGGAAGTGGGAGAATAAACGCCTTTCGGCACATTTCCGGAAATCGGTTGGAAGTTAAAGAAAAATGATATGAGTGACAGGGATAGGGATGACCAAAATTAAGATAATCATTTTGGATATACACTTGACACATAAAACACAGACCGACACTTTAATTATATATATATATATATATATATATATATATATATATATATATATATAAAGGCAACGGTGCTTTATTATATTTTAGTGGCATTTAATATAATAATTAATATATAGACAAGCACTTACCTGTAGTTTAAATATTAAACCATTAAAACTTAAAATATTAAAGTAATTTAAAACGTAATATATATGTACATCATTTTAGTAGAATGGATCTAACGCTGAAATGGAGATTGTTCCGGTTTTCAAAGGTTTATAGGTCAGATTTGCATCTGCTCATTCGATTGGATCGAATTCATTGCTCACTATATAATTTACTACTAAATTAACACTACGTAATGTATTTATACAATTTAAAGTTATTGCCTTCTCTATAATAAATATATAATGCAATAGCAGAGGCAAAAATGTGACTGTAGATGCGACGGTTGTGGGTTTGATTACCACTCAGATAAATGATATATTTAATATTTTCATTCCTTTGCTCTGGAACTCAATGTCTCGGCCATTGAGTTCCGCCACTAAGCAAGAAATGCTTCAAGAATTCGGCAGAAACTGGTGAGTGGAAGTGTTAATGGGGAGAGTGTCTTAACGCTAGCTTGCCTCTGCCTACTCTGCTTTGCGATATGGCGTGAAGTTGAATAATTAACCCACACTCACACTCGCCCTTATGATCTTATAAGGTTTCCTTTTTTTCTTTTGAGGTACGAACCAGGAACCCAAAAAAGCAAAAAGTATGTCCAATCTTTTCTTCTCACAGGGTAGATTCATTCTTCGTACAGAAAATCTCGAAAATTGTACCTTTTTTTTCGTTCCGTGTAATACATTGTGGGGATTGAACCGTCAACCAACGCGCATACAACCAGACGATATTTCACTACGCCATGATAGCTTATAATTTTAAACCTAAATAAATATTTATATAGCTCTTGTTACATCCAAAGGATTATAACGGGGCACGAAGTTATTAAATGCCACTAAAATATAATAAATCACCGTTGCCTTTTAAAATAATTGCTAGTATAAAATTGCTGTTTTACACTGAGTAGGTTATGTAATTGGTAAATTTACACCCGACGACACAATATTTTATATATTTGACATTATTTGAGTCTAGAATTTAATCACCCAACACGCAATGCCTCCAGAATTTGACGGAAAGTAGGTAACGGAAGAACAGAAGTTCAATAGAAAAAAAAAGTCTTAACACCATGCTTCCAGACTTCCTCTGCGTACCCTCACGATACAGCGTGAATCTAAAAAAAAGTCTATTTAGGGAAAATTGGTTGGTTTTCTCGCTAAGATATTAGCTCTATTATACACATAACATATATACTAATTATACAGAGTATTTTTGTCATCATCACTTTAAATGAAACCACAGTTTTAATTANTTTTTGCCTCTGCTATTGCATTATATATTTATTATAGAGAAGGCAATAACTTTAAATTGTATAAATACATTACGTAGTGTTAATTTAGTAGTAAATTATATAGTGAGCAATGAATTCGATCCAATCGAATGAGCAGATGCAAATCTGACCTATAAACCTTTGAAAACCGGAACAATCTCCATTTCAGCGTTAGATCCATTCTACTAAAATGATGTACATATATATTACGTTTTAAATTACTTTAATATTTTAAGTTTTAATGGTTTAATATTTAAACTACAGGTAAGTGCTTGTCTATATATTAATTATTATATTAAATGCCACTAAAATATAATAAAGCACCGTTGCCTTTATATATATATATATATATATATATATATATATATATATATATATATAATTAAAGTGTCGGTCTGTGTTTTATGTGTCAAGTGTATATCCAAAATGATTATCTTAATTTTGGTCATCCCTATCCCTGTCACTCATATCATTTTTCTTTAACTTCCAACCGATTTCCGGAAATGTGCCGAAAGGCGTTTATTCTCCCACTTCCAATTTATAATTTTTATAATTTTAAACCTAAATAAATATTTATATAGCTCTTGTTACATCCAAAGGATTATAACGGGGCACGAAGTTATTAAATGCCACTAAAATATAATAAATCACCGTTGCCTTTTAAAATAATTGCTAGTATAAAATTGCTGTTTTACACTGAGTAGGTTATGTAATTGGTAAATTTACACCCGACGACACAATATTTTATATATTTGACATTATTTGAGTCTAGAATTTAATCACCCAACACGCAATGCCTCCAGAATTTGACGGAAAGTAGGTAACGGAAGAACAGAAGTTCAATAGAAAAAAAAAGTCTTAACACCATGCTTCCAGACTTCCTCTGCGTACCCTCACGATACAGCGTGAATCTAAAAAAAAGTCTATTTAGGGAAAATTGGTTGGTTTTCTCGCTAAGATATTAGCTCTATTATACACATAACATATATACTAATTATACAGAGTATTTTTATCATCATCACTTTAAATGAAACCACAGTTTTAACTACTCTATAAAAATCTAATACAATTAAAACAAAAGAGGATTTTCCAAAAACGAATTAACGTTAATAAAATTATCGTCGTAGAATAAAACGCCATTTCGTCAAGAATAGCGCACACAGACGCAAACTTATCAAAGCGATAACGCCGCACACGCCTCATTCAAAAAATAGGTAATGGCGGCTACGTTGAATTGCGTGATAGAACAAGAGATATGCCTTAAGACACGTACTACTACCGTACGTGTTTAAGTTATTGGTATCAATTCGTATTTACGAATGCAGTAGCATCACACGAAATACAATGGGGATAAGTATCATGAAATGAAAAAAAAAATCTACGTCAAAACTGTTGAGGTATTTTGATTAATTTCTTTAGATATGGGTTTCAAATATTTTACCCTATATGCTGCTCCAGTAAAAGAAGCGTAGACGCTGCCACCTGTATAACAAATATAAACTTATGTTTTACAAGCGCGGCGTAGAGTCCCGCCACTTAACATGCAATGCCTCCAGAATTCCCTCTGCCTACCCTGCTAGTACTAGTATACAATAAAATACAAGTTGCAATGAGGTTAGATATATATATATATATATTGTCATTATTGACATGGAATGAAGGGTCGGATGTAAACACTAACAAAAGGGACAGTAATATACAGAAGCATATCTCTTAATTCGCATTATGTTATATATAATATCTACATTTGTATGTATATACACAAATTTTCTTATTAGAGTAGTGCATTAGGTCAATGTTTGACTAAAACGCAATGGTTGTGGGTTCGATTATAGTCACAGGAATTAATCAGGCAAAGCGCGACAATGAGTTCCACTTCTCAATAAATAATATGTCCAAATTTTGTGAACAATGGACACAGCAGTCTCTCTACTCAACTCTGAAGTAAACTCGATCTCTTTCTCTAATTTCTTTAGAATCGAAGAGGGAATCTAGTTCTTACAACATTCCATGTTCCACGCTCTGGGAAATTTTCGGGAAGTTCCTTGTTGAGTGACGGAACTCAACGCCACGCTTTGACCTCTTTACCAAAGCGAGCGGAAGAATTAATTCTTTCGAGTACAACTCGGGTTCGAGAAATGTATGAAGATAAAAATAAAATAAAACAGATAATTACATAAGCAAAAATCCTCATATTCGATACACTAAAATGAATACATACCTGTGAATGAATGCCAATTAAGTTGGAACGGGCGATCAGCGCGTCTGACTGTCTGCTAACAATGCAATATCACGATGCATTTGCCAACTTGTAGCTAATGTATGTTTAATTGAATCGCGGTATCTTACTTTTTTTAACTTGACTATCGCATATGACACGGTAGATAAAGGGAACATAGTAATGATTAAGGAGGGAGAATTAAGATATACAAATCAAAATCAAATCAGCTTCACGCTGTATCCCGCACTGCAGGGTAGGCAGAGGGAACCTAGTGTTGAGACACTCCGTTCCCCACTTTCCGCCGAATTCTGAAGGCATTACGTATTAAGTGGCGGAACTCAACGCCGGGGTTTTGTCTTTGAGCCAGAGCAAAGAAATGAAAATATAAATGTAAATAAATATTTTATTTGCTCGAATGGGGATCGAACCCACAACTAGTCGATTCTGCCTGCACCACGACTGGACTTTTAAGATAAGATATATATATCTTTATTAAGATACATCCATTCCTAATTATTTATTTTTTCAGTGTACTTCGACAAATCACTTAACATAACGCAAGTGACGCATTGCGTTAATGATGCTGAAAGTGAAAAACGGTGTCTTACTACACTACTTTCTTTCTGTCTACCAAGCTTAATTAAATTTAACCATTTAATTCACACTCTTATAAGCTATTATTAAATATAAAACTATAATTAGTCTTGAGAAGATCGTGGCGCAGTGGCACAAGCGTGCGATTACAAACGCGAATAAAGAATATTCACATTTTTCCTCTCTGGTAATAAGGCCACTACAACACGCAATAGTTTAAAAATTAGTGAGAGAATAAATGGAAATTCCCTCTGCCTTCCTTGCTATATGCGGGATACAGTGTGAAGTTAAAAAACCGCCTTTACAAGTTGATCGTATCTTTACCACAGCGAAAAAAGAAAATACTAAATATTTCATTCACAAGAGTAGAAATCGAATACATAACCGTCGCGTTTATAGTCGTAAGCTTATGCTCCTGCGCGACGTCGCGTCGGCCTCAAAGCAATAATATGTACTAAAAATATATATATAACAAAAAATATTTAATATAACTTTGTTCACAGAATGGTGGGGAGCTCGCACATTCTGCTGCGAAACCGACGAATGTAATGGCGCTTTCACACGAAGTCCGGCGATCGCACTGATCGTAATCGCGATTGCAATTATCTTCGCACGCTGACCGCGCAGTAAAATATAGCTATCATTAAATTTATTTCACCTTTAAATTTTTTTAATTATATAATTTGGTTTAAACGTAATATATGCACTATACCTCATTCCTAAAATTATAATGCTTCTTATAGAGATACAAAAAAAAGTACAATTTAGGTAATTTTATTTTAAGTTTTTCCTCTTATAACTAAAGAAAAATGCAATTTTATAAATATTCTGTATTTAGGTAGTTAAATTAGGTTAGAAAATTTGTGTAGATTATCTTTTTTAAGCAAACCACCCACATGCAAAATTATACCTTAGTATTAATAGCTTCATTGTAATGCATTAAAATTGAAAAAAAAAAACCAAAGAAATTAGTGTCATAATTATTATTTTGTTTTTGATCATAAATATAATAAAGAAGTTCAAGCTCACACATTTAATACAAACACATGTAAATTTCGTTAATTTTAACTTTACTTTTGTTTTTATTTTGGTACGATAATGTAATTTTTCATATTACACTCTAAAAGCTTAATAAAAGTTTTTAGTTTTTAATAAAGTGTGTGTTTCTGTGAGTAAAAAATTCTGTGAGTAATAATAAATAATTGAAGCGTTATAGAATAATAAAGTTACAAATACTTAAATAATCATATATTTTGATTAAGATACTTTAAATATTACATGTAATGCATAACAAAGAAAAGTGAAGTACGGACGGAAAGACATTTTCGTTATATTTACAATGTAATTAAACATATACATCAGTTTTGCATATCTATAGTTATTGATTTCGAGAGCCATTGTGTATTTGCATCTCATTGCATATGAGAAAAGGAAACAATTTTCAAGTACTCTTCAATCAAGTGCCATTTTGAAATGATTATCCACTTAATTAAATTGCTATCGACTTTGCTTGTTAAATATTTTGCGATTCTTTGGTAATAGATTTCCAAGCCTAAAGAGTTTTTTGAGAAAATAAAGACCTAATTAAAAATATGTATAATTGTGGTTGATTGAATCTGTCTATTACTTTATTTATGACTAATATGCTAAAACCCTTAATCTTCTGTCTTGTTAATCTATTAGAATATTGTATCAAAATTTTATATAATACATATTTTATTTGAAATAAATATTGTTTATTATATATGTAAACGTAGTAAATTTAACAAACAATAAGCTACTTTGAGCTGGAGCCGAACGACCTTTGTACTTGAGGCGTATACGGCCTTTAAAAAAATTGAATATCTTATCAGATGTTATTGAAAAATAAAATACCTATTGTTTAATGACACAATAAGGACTTTGTAACGGGAGGATACATTTTGTATCTAAACCGGAATAAAGACGGAAAAATCATAAATACAATGTTTAGAATAGTCTTATTTACAAATCATACAAACCATTTAAATAAATATTCCTATTACATTAGCATACAATATTTTGCTTAAAACAAAGACGCAAATCTAGAAGAAATGAAGAAAAAATAATTAATAGCTTTTTAAATTAAAAGTTGTATTTTACTTAAAAAGTTATACATTATTACTAATATTGTAATAGTTTAGGTAGTATTAAGGAGGTTTAAAATTTAACCGACTTTCAAAATGTGCTTAAGAAATCGTAGACAGTTAAAAATAAATAAGTAAATATATATTAATATTGAACAGTGGTTAGACAAATAAGAATAGTTTATTGAAATAGATTTTCAATGATTTTCATTTTATAAAATGCATTGTTTTCACATAATTTATATTTAATATGAAAAGTAAAAATTGGCTGTCTGTATTTTCTAGATTATATATGTAGATTAGTCAAATTTCTTAATAGATTAATATTTCAACGTAATGTGTAA
This sequence comes from Heliconius hermathena, assembly GCA_013403705.1. Lineage (NCBI taxonomy): Eukaryota > Metazoa > Arthropoda > Insecta > Lepidoptera > Nymphalidae > Heliconius > Heliconius hermathena. The sequence goes on from JAAIXJ010001840.1 coordinate 37,862, forward strand.
TTATAACACTTTAAGGCATAGCGCACACGACCGTTTCTAATCGTTGCGTTGAAATGAAAACGACATTATCATTATAATAATGTCAATGTGGATGATTTTTTATCAGAAATATCCTCAAGAATTTATTTGTCCTACAATTTTTGTACTATTTTCACTATTTTTGTATTTTTATATGGTCCGATTTTTATAAAAGTTAAAATGTTTTAAATTACTGAAGTCTTGTTTTAAGTTACTTAAGTCTCCATCTGCCCCCAGCACTATTAATACAGTCAATAATTATGTGAGGAAACTAAGAAAATCTCTAAGTAAAAGATATTTCTACAGGTACTATTTTTGGCAACATACGAATACGAACACGTACTTATTTTGGACCCAATTAGTTTCTAATGTAAAAATGCATTTGTAACGCTTGTCTATATAGTTTTTGTATTTATTAAATATGAATATTTTGTTTTGACATTTTTATTTAGAGTTATTAAAAAATATATATTACAAATTTTAGACATTCTGTTATTTTATATAAATAAATCTCATTAGATTAATAACGGTCGTTTGTGCGACGCATAAACAAACGCTTTATAGATATATCACTTAAGTACATCAAAAAACTGAATTATTCTAAATTATCATTAGAATTATAGAAATATAACTTACGGAAATAAGTAAGTTAATTTAAATTAAGTCACTAAGATTAAAAACAAAACAATATTTTGAAATCAGCACTGTGTTTCAACGAAAGCTTATATGTATGTATGTAGTGTTACCATATTATAATGATAATTATATTTACTGTGTATATAATATTATTTAATTATTGTTTGTCACATCGTTATATATTATTTGTATATTACAATGAAAATATCAACGGAATAGGAAACGAACGGAATGGTTGTGGGTTTGAATCTCCAGTGGAATCAGAACTTTACAGTCTGCGCTAGTATTTCTTGAGATTAAGGCGTTCAACTAAACAAACTCTTACGCTTTCTTATATTAATATGAACATAGAAGTATAGATATGAAGACGTGTGGAAACCATTTCTTATTTATATATCCGTATTTTTTGCGAAAGGAAAAGTTATGATTTTTTTAAATTCTGAATATAAACTTCTTTAATAGTACCTATAATTATATTACTATTAATACTGTATTTTTGAAATTATAGGGTCTCTTTATGTAAAACATTATAATATAACGGTGTGACCTATATAGTATACGTGTTACTTTTTTTATTGTACAGAGCTTTACATTACAGACTTTTTTGTAAATTACCTTAAAAAATTGCAAAAATACAAAAACGTGTTTTAAATTAATACATTCAATTAAATGGTTAGAAACGAACTAAAACAAATAATTTTCAACAGTCTTTTTTGCTATATCATTTGGAAACATATATCGCTAAAAACATACATAATAGTAATGTAATGTAAAGTTCTTTTATTTTGTTAATATAGTATAATTGTGAATTTTATAATACATCGCCCTATTTTCGATTTCGTTCCTAGCTAAATAAAGACCAATTTATCGATCATTTCATGTTTATTTTTTTCTTAAAAATGAATGTATTGGTGAGTTGTTAAAATACTTTTTTAAGCTTCACGCTGTTTCCTACACAAGCAGGATAGGAAGAGAGAGCTTAATGCACAAAACAATTCGTTACCAATTTTCAAGACATTGCGTGGTAAGAGGCGGTTAATAATTCATTTCTCCGGGTAGAAATCGAATTTACAACCATCGTGTTTACAGTCAGAGGCTTTGCCACTACGGCCTCTATTAAAGATTCCTTTAGATCCCTCATAAGTAAAGATAAGATATTTTTGACCTATATTTGAATCGTGTCTTGATAAAAAGCTTGTTTACACAGCTTGCAAAGAAAAGGTGAGTCAAATTAGATATTTGAGTTGATTTGACCGATAAGAATCTATTCGTATTTATTGCCACTTAATGTTTTTTAAATCGTGATGGTATAATTATGGGTTCGATTTCCACTTGGGGGAGCGAATTATTTCCATTTTCCCGCACTGGTCAAGTGCCTATATATATATATATATATATATATATATATATATATATATATGGGGGTAAGTAATAGGTATCCCGCATTTGCTATACGCGGGATACAGTGTTAAGCTGTAAATTATAATAACTAAACTTTTTTCGACCTATATATTAATCGTGTCTTGATGAAAAGCTACTTTATACAGCTTACAAGAAGAGGCGAGTTAAATTAGGTATTTGAGATTTGATTTGAATTATAAGAGAGAAATCCAAACGGTTTCAAAAATAATGCAGTAATTATTTTTCCTTCATAAAGGGCAGCTACCTAATATATCAAGGCACTCCGCTCTCCACTTTCTGTGTGACTCCGAGACATTGTGTGATGCGTTGCGGAACTCTACGTGCGAACGTACGAACAATTTATATATTTCGTTCCCCCAATTACTTTGTTTAGTTATATTTGATTGATATAAATACTCTAGATGATATTTATCATATTTTGGTCAAAGACGTCCGGAATTTGACTCAAACATCTGTCAAGATTGTTTGAATTAAATTATTGTTAACTAGAAGCCAGTCGTGGTACAGGGACGGAAACAGATAGGTTATGAGTTAGATTCACATTTTGAATTTGAATTCAACAGTTTTGAGTGACAGAATTAAATGCCAGAACAGATACCTAAAAGAAAATATTATATTCCCACAAGTGACAATCGAACCAACAACAAACGTGCTTACATTCAGGGCCTGTCAGACTGCGCCACTGTTGCCTTATTTACTTTGACATCATATAAAACTAAATATAATTTTTAAAAAATATGCATTTTTCAAGCATATTATTTACATTTTTTAAAATAAAATATTAAAATATAAACATGTTGACGCAAGTATCATGTGGATTTTGAATTTTTAATGAGTGTAGAGCAAGAGATGCCCGCATTGTACTTCTGGCACTCTGCCTAAAGAAACACCTCCCATGAGGAATGGGTAGAGAAATTATATAATTAAATTGAGGCCATCACGGCGCAGCTGCACAAGTATAAACTGTGAACTCGACGATTTTGGATTCGATTCCAGCTCGGGGAAATGAAATATTTAATATCTTCATTTCCCATGCTGCGGTACTGCTTTTTCTTGTTACCAGATCGTGGAAATGAAGTTCATTTCCCCGAGTGAGAATCGAACCCACAACGTACGGCAGCGTTACGACAGCGTAGCCATGATGTTATAATACAATAACGAGATTTTAAATTTTACTTAAATCTACATCACCCACAAATGTAGATGTTAAAGTTATGGCTGAATTGGCAAATCGTGAGTTCCGACACATTTCCTAAGCGTTACAAAGCGAGCGTCGATTGCGTAATGTGAATCAAATGATTTAAAGAGAACAAAGCAGGTTTGTGTTTTATCTCTTTATATCACAGTCAAAATTAAGAACTCAGGTTATTGCACGTTTAAAAAAAAACGTTTTTCACGCTTTTCTCGCAGTGTAGATAACGGTAGTCTAGTTAAGGCACTCCGTTTTCATTTCCAATATAATTTTCGGGATGAAGTAGATTACATCTAAATTAAATTAGATTAAGTTCAAAAGGTTGTATATATTTCTTTTTCCGTTTCCCAATTTCCACCAAATTCTCGAGGCATAGCTGTAGGTTGGCGGAACTCAACGCCGCGTTTTGCCTCGTTATCAGAGCGAGATCATAAAAATATTTATCTCATTTACTTGAGTTTAAATCAAACCCATGTCGCGTTTATAGTCGCACGCTTCTAGCCGCGCCGCGACTGGCCTCGATACCATTCTGTGTTTATTTTTTGTGTTTTCAAAAAAAAATATTTGTAACATAAAGTCTTGTCTAAAAATATTCACGTACAATTCTTGAAATCAATCCATTCTTTACAATCGAGGTAATCCTTTTCAAAGGCCTTCCAATGAAGTGTCGATAATTTGCAGGCTGAGGTCAGTTGAATAATCTAAGGTGGGATATTAGGTGCTTAGGTGCTATATTCTTTTATAGAGGCATAAAGGGTTTAACTTCTTTCAAATAGAACGTATTTCAATGTGATTTCGGTAGTTTTTTTGGGAATTATCTCGCAGAATAAATGTATTATGTTTACCACCGTTGCTAGATTGTATCTTGGGCAACAGTGGATTTCGACGTTTTAGGCAGAAAATCGGGATTTATTTGCCAAAAGCGGGACTCAAGAAAATATAAATAATGTGTAACTGCACTATACTTAAACAAAAACAGTTTGGTTGACTCAGTTATGTAAGTACCAGCCCATATCTTGTGTGCGCTTGTATTTCATACCCCCGAGTGTGAATCGAACTCGCAACTGTCACGTTTACAAAATATATTTAAAATATTTTTTTAATTTTCTATACTTAGATCATTATAAGAAGAAGAAATAGAAAGAAGAAGAAAGAAGAAAAGCACCTCACCGATATTAGAATTAGTACGCTTTGTCGTCACCAATCGTGAATTCACAAAACGAACTGATTCTTTAGTCGATGGATGCTTCTATCCTCTGAAGAAGAGTGTGGAAAATGGAAACGAAAATAAAAAAATGATGTTTATTATTATTATTTGTATATGGCATATTATTTATTGTACAATATTAGACTGAGGTAGCCGTAGCGCAGTAGATAGCTTTTGATTTTAAACGCTACAGTCGTGGGTTCCCCTAAATAATTATATTTAAATTATTTTCATTTCCTCGCCCCCTCGTTACGAAATGTCTCGAAATCTGCCGAGAAGAGCACAGTGGAGTGTTCATATCAGATTTTCTCTGTCTATCCTGCTATATAAGAGATAGAGTGTTCAGCTGATAAAAATACTTACATTTGCAATTTAATATAATGTAGATACTCTAGTATATCAAAATAACCTATAAATATAGAGAGTACATATATTCTAAGTCTAGAGCAAGTCGGGAGCAAGTCCTTTATTTTTTCCTACAAAATATTATTTGCCAGCGACACTCAATGCTGTCGGACTGACATGTAACGGAACGTGTACGGTAGTTATGTCTAAATATGGATATTTTTATATCGTATATTTAATTTTATTTCTTTTAATTTTTTATAGCTTCACGGTGAATCCCGTACATAGCAGGGTAGGAAGAGGGAACCTTGGAACCTTTCGGAGACATCTCCGTTCCCCACTTCCCTCTTAATTTTGGAAATATTGTTGAGTGGCGGAAGTCAACGTGGCGCTTAATCTCGTTACTAGAGAGAGTGCGAGCGAGAGCGAGCGATAAATGGGTATCGAACCCACAGCCTGTTGTGTTCACTGTCACTGGCTCGTATCGATATTTTTATCGTATGTTTTTTCGATTTAAATGTATTAAGGCCGTTTTGACGCAATGACAGCCATTAACTACAAACGCAATCGTTGTGGGTTAGATAATGAGGCTTGGAGGCAGATGGGTATTGGATTAATTCCACCACTCAACACGTAATGTCTTGAAAACTCGGCAAAAATAGGGAAAAGGAGGATCACACTTCGTTCTTCTCTTCTGGTTATCCTTACGGGGAAAGGCGTAAAGCTGTTTTCTTTAATGAATTTAAGAATTGTGGTATAGAATTATAAGTAACTGATTTCTGCTTCTCCACAGATATATGAAATAAAAATGATTACTATTTTATATTCGAAAACGGAGATTGTAAAATTTTATACTGAAAATTATTTTAGTAAACCGAGAAAATTCCTGTATGCACAATAAATAAAAATAAAATGCATAAGAAAATTGGTGTCAAACCATTAAAACAAAAAAAAAACATTAAAAAATAAAAACGTAAAAAAAATAAATAAACGTAGGGGGACTTCACTACGTTCAAAATTTTTATACGTTTTCTAAATATGTATTTTTTGTTATAAGTTTGGAATAACACTTTAAAACTCTTCAGCTTTGTAATATAAGTAAACCGTTTAGTTATACAATAAAAGCTTATGGCGACGTAAAGCAATAGAAGGAAAAGATAAGCAAAATGAAACATCGACAAGCAGAATGAACAACACCATTAGCGAAAATTAAGCGATAATTTTGTTTCACCTGGATCTCATTTGACGAACGAAATAAGCGAAGCGCCTTTCATTTCTTAATGACAATGTTTAAGAGTATTTTCTTGAATTTTTTTAAAAAAATGATAGTACGTTTCTTTGCCAGCCCTAATTAGATACACAGATATATATTATAGCCTGGTTGAGCTCTGCCACTCAACACGCAATGCCTTCAGAATTCGGCAGAAAGTGGGGAACGGAGTGTCTTAACACTAGGTTCCTTCAGCCTACCCTGCTGTGTGCGGAATACAGCGTGAAGCTGATTTATTTATTTTATGTAATACTTTTTAACGTTGTTAATAAACTGAACGTAATAATTGTGGATACATATCCCACTCGGGACAAAATTTTTAATTGAAATTAATTATTTAATATTTTTATTTCCTCCCTCTAGTAACATAAAAAATCGCGGCGTTGAGTTCCGCCACTCCATAATTCGGAAGTCAGGAACGGAAGTTATATTAATTTTTACAAATCTGAGTAGATATAGTAGAATTTTCTTTGTTCTCTTGTATGTGCCGGTTAAATTTTGCAGCTGAATTTTCAACGAATTATATTCAACCGATTGCGCTGTAATTTTGCACACGCTTAGCTTATATGACAATGCACGTTGAGATCTTTTGAAATAACTTCGTAGCCAACGCGGTGGACTCTCATAATTCTTAAAATATGTATACACAATTACTTAAAATATGAAAATCAAAATATTCTTTGTCCAATTAAACTTAATCAAGTTACATAAATTTGTCACTAGTGTCCTACAGGTAGCTATCACTGGATTTTAATTAAAGTATTTTTGAAATTTTAAAAATATGTCGTCAAATCGGCAGCATGTCAAGTATCAACAAAATCATGAACGTTTTATCGTGGATTCGATTCTTACTCGAAAGAATTTAATTATTTTAATTTTTTCGCTCTGACTAGAATATAAAGGGTGACGTTATGATCCGCCATTCGACACACAATACTGTTATCAAAAATGGCCCTGAAGTTGGTCTTAATACTAACTTTTTCTTCCTAAATTTTTATAAGTTAAATTTTTATAATAAATAATTCCTATAATATCTACTTCTTATTCCAATGGGATCAACAAAATAATTTAAAATTCTTAGACAAAACAACAGTCCCCAAATATTTTAATCCCAAAAACTCCAAAGACACAACGCAAAGTGGACAAAGGCTTACATAATTATACCGGCGGAATAGAGTAGAATTAATGTCGAGCTTTCATTTTGACAACTTCCATTTACAGATTGTTAGTAGGTAGCATACCTTTTGTGGTTGTTCTTTTTGTGATACCCGTGTAAAGTTACTTCACATTTAATATTATTATTATATTTGAGGCCGGGTTGTGGGTTCGATTATCATTAGAAGAAACGAGCGTGGCGTATTATATTGATATTATTTTTTAAATTAATATGGTGCAATACAAACTACTTTCTTCTTTAAATTAATTTATGTCAAGAAGAAGAGGAAATTAAAATTGTTTGTAGGTAACGGCCTTATTGGAAAGTAACTCGTGTGAAATATTGTTATTAGGTGATACATATCACTTATAATATATAGAATCTCTTTCCAAATTAATTTAGAAACATATAGCTCTTAGTCTTGTTTTAAAAAATCGTTAATCGCTTCCGATTTTTAACAATATTCAATATTTCATTTCCTAGAGTGAGAATAGAACCCACGATCTGTTTCATTTACAGTCACATGGTTGTGCCCCTGTGCCACGAAGAGCCTCCAATTTGTATATTTTTTTTAATTTTTTAAGACACTCCGTTCCCCACTTTCTGTCGAGTTCTGGAGGCATTGCGTGTTGAGTGGTAGAACTCAATGCCGCGCTTGTCCTCGACACCAGAGCGAAGAAATGGAAATATAAATTTAAGTAAATATTTCATCCTCGAGTGGGGATCGAACCCACACCCAGTCGGTTTTACAGTCACACTTTGTGCCCCTGCGCCACGACTGACCTCAATTATTTGTATGTTTTATGTAAAAAAGTATTTTCCTTTAAAAATCTTAAGAATACGAAAGTTATTTCCAAAAAAATCATGTTCTATTATATACATAACTCTTGATACACAAAGCCTCCATAATCTGTGTAAGTATCAAAGGAATTTGTGTCTGTAAATATGCAAATGGCGTAAATCTCTTAAGAGATGATCTTTGTAAAATTTTGCTAAATTATTCCTTATCCCGGAGATCCAGGCGTCGGATGTTTCTGTAATTTCTAGTAACGATTCACACTCAGAAAAGTTAATTAGATGTTAATTGACATTACACTGGGGTATGTTGTTTGTTTTTTTATAGAAAAGAATCTTTGTTTATACTTTCTAGCTTTCCCCAGAGGCTTCCTCCACGTGTTCAAATGTAGGACACTAAGTGTTGTATATGACACATTCTAAGTGCTCGAGGTAATTGTGACTACCAGTTCCCCTTCTCACAACCTTTTTTCTTGTCCTAAATTAATGCATTCTTTATATGATGTACTTCTTTTTAATGTTCCCCGTCCTCTTAATGTTCAATGCTTGTTAATGTTTGTGTTTGGCCCTCTATGTAATTTTTTTTAAATTTTTATTTAAAAAAATAAATTAGATATAACAATGTTAAGATATAAACAAACATGTTTGTAAAATATTACTTATTACTGTCCCATTTTCATGTATATATTGGAAATATAGATTTACTCGTTTTTACCGTATAATCTCCTTCGTGTGTCCTCCATACAACGTGACATTGACGAAGTGGCTCGCTCGGGACGTCATAAACGAAGAACAGAATTGAATTAATTGTGACTACAGGTACAGCGGGTTATATTGAAAGAATTGACCTGATGTAATAATAGCATATAGGTATATATATTTTTTAAATCGGCTTCTCGCTGTATCCCGCACATAGCAGGGTAGGCAGAGGGAACGTAGTGTTAAAACACTCCATTCCCTACTTTCCGCTGAGTTCTAGAGACATTGCGCGTTCGACACCAGAGCAAGGAAATAAAAACATAAATGTAAATAAATATTTCATTTCCTCGAGTCGGGATCGAACCCACAACCAGTCGATTTTACAGTCACACTTTGTGCACCTGCGCTGTGTCACGACTGGCCTCATTTATGGGCATATTTTTATTTTTTTTATCCTACACAAAAATAACTTTTCAATTCAAACCAGTAGTTCCTGGGATTAGCCCGTTCAACTAAACAAATCTTTCTATAATATAAAAATATAGGTAAGTAAACATAAGTAAATGAGTAGTAAATATATATTACTGCAATATCCCTCAATGGCGGTGTTGGCAGAGGGAACTCATTGTTAAGACCTTCTACCCCATTTCAGGACATTACGAATTCAATAATCCGAAATCGAATCCACAATCGTCGCGCTTACAGTCAGACGACGTTCTGCTGCGTCACGTTAGCCTCATATAAGAATATTTTAATACCACATAATATTTTTAATTAGCTTTAGTATCCAATTTCAAGGTAAATTGATTTTAAAAATAGAAAAGTTAATATGCATCAATAAATATGCCAGTAATTTTTATATTATTTCAGTTTTAAATTAAAAAAAAACATTATAGTTCTTAATTCATTAAGATATTGCGACTCAAAAATGTCTACTAAAAATATTATTATTGTTCTTTTATTTGATTATTTATAGATAATCTATACTTGTAATATATAATACTCTCCGTTACTAAACGACTGACAGACAACGCACAAACGAAACTACTGCACTTAGAAAGTTGAAATTTATTATGTAGGCATTAAAAGGACATTTGTCACAATTCCTTTCTCAATATGAAGTTTGTCGTCGTTATTATGTAAAGATACAAAAATAAATCATGACAATAATATTGAATATAGATCAGTTCGGGATTATATTGCTTGGTAAGTGATTTTTTTTTGAGGTCCAATTTACCCCACATATAGCAGGGTGGGCAGAAAAAACCAGTGTTAAGTGTTCCACTTTCACATTATTTATGTTCAGTTGCGTAATCTAACACCGATCTTGGTGTTGACAGTAAAACATATTTTAAACATAACCATTTCCCGAGGAAGAACACGACCGGCTCGGCACTTCTGTTTTTCTGTACCGTTTTGAGGATTGTCAGCTACATTTATTTTTATTTTTTTATCTTCACACTGTATCCTGCACTATATTGCTATGTTAAGACTCTAAATTCCTATTAAACACTTTTTTTCTCCACAGCATTAAAATAACTAAAGATTTATGCTTATCCTACATATAGCAGAGTAGGCGGAAAAAATCGAATATCAAGACACTCTGTTGAGGCCAGTCGTAGCGCAACGGCATGAAGTGTGACTGTAAAACCGACTGGATGTGGGTTCGATCCCCACTCGAGGAGATGAAAGATTTACTTGAATTTATATTTCCATTGTCGAGTTGGGTGTCGCAGCTAAGAGGCTAAGCGCGGCGTTGAGTTTGCCACTTAACACGCAATGCCTCCAGAATTCGGCAGAAAGTGGGGAACGGAGTGTCTTAACACTAGGTTCCTACCTACCCTGCTGTGTGCGGGATACAGCGTGATGCTGAAAAAAAAGACACTCTGTTCCCTGCTTTACGCGTAAATTTGAGACATATCCTTCCTCTTGTAACGAAGCTGCCGTTTTGAAGGTAATCTGAAGTCTCCCACTGTCTTTCTTACTATGATTTTCAGCTTATTTAATTTTTGTTTATAGTTATATTAATAATCAGTGAACACAGCGTAGAACATAAAGAAATTGGAAGACAGGAGTACGATTATGTAATGATGTCTGCAATCCCAGATTTTACAGGATTGGATCCCGCACAATCCACTCCGCCAGTGAAGGGCGGCGGTGGACATTTGGAAAAGGACAGGTGAAAAAAAGATTATTCAAGACTTTCATATTCGCCTATGCACAGATCTTTGATGTTAGAGTAATGATATTAAGTGAGACATGCATACATGCACACAAAACGCGGCGTTGAGCTCCACTACTCAATACGCAGTGTCTCATAAGTAATGCCGTAAGTGGCAAGGAAGTGTTTAACACTTGTACTAGATTCTTTCTGCCTATCCTGAAGCTTAATAAACATTTTTCTAGAGTTATCATATATTCTATTCTACAATTTCCTATAGATTTACAACACCGACAACGACACGCCGACGTTTCGTCAGAACTACGCCAATGCGTATATCGTTCGAGGAGAACTGCGATTATTTAGCGCACTACTGTTTGAAGGCTTACGAGTAAGTAGGTTTTATATGTTGACCTTCTTTTACCTATTTTTTCAATTGAAACAAGTGGTGTGTACTTATTATTCTTTCATTATTTTTATTTCTCTGCTAGAAAAGACTAAGGAGAGCGTTGAATTCTACCAATAAATATTTTAGATATTGGAGAACGGAGTAATATTATTAGATAATACCAGGTTCCCTTTATTTACTCTGTACATGGAGAAACGTGTGAAGCTGTTTTTTTCTTAATATCTAGTTATTCAAAAGGAGTCGTTAGGTTTCACCATCTATGCATTATTCAATAACATTTAAGAATTTTGCATTTTTTAGCACAGGAAGTCTATGTGGAAGAACTTTGTATTATGTTTATCATACATTCAAAAACTACTGTCTCTTAGACTACGTGAATTGCATGGAGAGGTATGAAGGTGAGAATATTTTTTTATTTTTAGTGTTCCGTACCTTTTAAGGAAAAAAAGAACCTCTTATAAGATCACTTTGTTGTCCGTTCCTTCCCTCGTCTGTCTGTCTGTCTGTCTGTCAAGAGCCTTTACCTCAAGAAACGTTTGGAGATATCGAGTTGAAATTCAACCCGGTCTACGGGCCCTTGATTTCCTGAAAAATCGTATTTCTATATTTACTTAAAAAAGATATAGCCGTTTATATCGCAGAAAATGCGTATATCAGCATTACAAAGAGAATCAAAATTGATCAATATGCACAAAATTGATCAATGTGCGTTTTGTGTGCGTACTTCCGGTTGATATAAAATTATGAAATTTGGCAGCTAGCATCTATAGATAGGACAAGTTCAGAAAACAATCTGAAAACTATACAATTTTGTATTACCGCTAATTCAAGTGAGTTAACAGATGAAAGGGCTCTAGCTAAGCTAAGGTTGAATTTCAAAAAAACCTCGAGACCTTCAATTTTCGTACGGAACCCTCAATGGCCAAGCCCAATTCCCGCTTGTCGCGTTTTTTTTTAGCTTTACACTAGATTACACATTTCTAGTCTTAAGACACTCCGCTCCCCACTTTCCTCCGAATTCAGGCCATAAAAAATATTTTATTTTCTTACATCTTGTGTTATAATTTTCATACTTGAACGTTAGGTTCAACTTTCTTGACGTGAATTATAATATATGAAAGATATATTTTTCCCTTGTTATGCACAAATCCTATCAAATATCAAGTTCCTAGGTCTTCTAAAAGTGGGTTAGGTAAGGTTATACTAGATGGTGGTTTTTGATGAGTGCATTAATCAAAAAAGGTCCCTTTAACTTTTTACTAAAATAATAACCATTTGAGCTGAATTAATAACACAATTTACAGCTAAAGATACTTAATAGATAAATGTGCCAAATTTCATGCAAGAACTCAAAAGTAGCTCAAAATGGTTCAGGTAATATTACACTTTCACTTGTCTAGATCACAATACCAATAAATAAAATTACTCTAATTATTTTAAACGAGAATTTTTAGGAAATATTTGAATTAAATATGTTTAATATTACAGTATGGCAAGTAGTCCACATGGGAGAATGTTTTAACGTCTCAGAATTAACGGAATATTTACGTGAGTACTACCGAATTATATACTATATAAATAATTAAATAAATAAATAATAAAAAAATTACAATACACTCAGTTTGACAGAATTGGATTTTGAGCGGTTGAAGCGGGTTGATTTCATTCGGGGAAATGAATTATCTTCTAATTGCACTACAATAGTACCAAAAATTTTCAACATATATGTTTTGTGCTTCACGCACATAGTAGGTCAGAGGGAACCTGGGAGCCAAGTGTCAAGACACACTGTTCCCATTAATACACTGCTATTCCCAATTTTTAGCAAAATTTTTGAGTCATTTCGTGTTCAGTGGTGGAGCTCAACGCCGCGGTTTGCCTCTTCACCAGAGTGAAGATATGAACATTTTATATTTGTACAACTGTAACATTTTTCAATATATTATATGATTTTTTAATATATAAACGAACTTTGTGTTTAATTTTCAGTCTACCCATATGATGATGATTACTTTTTGGATCAATATTATATTGTGGAAGATCATTGAAAGCTGTTTTACATTATATTAAAGTTTTTATACAAACAAAGCTTTTTTATTCCTCTGAAATAAATAAAAAACATTTTTTTACTTATAAACTGATTTAAATAAAACTGACACTAAATGTTAACTTTGTCAAAATGCAATAATGAATACATTATTTAAATCGGTTTAACCTTTTCAGAGATTAGCGTGCATAAACATACAGACAAGCGGACAAATAGGCAAAAAATAAAAAAAAGACACATTATTTTGAAGTCTATCACATTGTTAAATGCCTTTACTAATAGATTTTCACAGTACAGACAGCGATGATTTGGAGTTTAATTATATTTATTGTAATTTTTTTTACAATTTTTCCTCATTTCGTAATCGAATTCACTACTAACTAAGAGCGCGTTGACCGAACAATAGAGATCTAAATTAATTAACGTGTCGAAACTTCGTATTAAGCTGAAAAGGAAAATTTTCAAAACAAATTAAAAATTTCATATGAAAGAACAAATTTATTCGCAACTTGGATTCAGAAATATGGAAAAGTGAATTTATTTAATTTATAATTTAAAATGTTAAATCATTTATACAAAATGATACACTACAATAGCACCGGTTGTGGCTTCCCAATCGAGGAATTTTATTTTGATTTTTTTGATTTTTTTTTAATATTTGATTTTTTTTTATTTCCCTCTGCCTGTCGTGCTGAGTGCGGGATACAGCGTGAAGCTAATTTGAATTAATTAATTTTTTTATTATACGTACTAGCGTTTTTTTTTTGGGCTCCGTTGTTTTCTTTAATTTAACGTCGCAATTTTGTCAACCAAAGCGGGGAAACTCAAAATAATTTATTCCCCCGAGTGGGAGTCGAGTTAAGAGTTCCGTACCCAAAACGGGACCTTACTAAGATTCCGCTGCCTGTCCATCCGTCTGTCACCAGGCTGTATTTCATTAACCGTGACGTTGTAATTTTCATAGTCGTTGTATTTCTGCTATATCAGCAAATACTTTAGTATTTGTTATAAATTTTATATATCTAATAGAATGAAATAAATATTCAAGGGTTCTCCCACACAGCAAACTAGATTTATTTAACGTTTTTTATACATAATGGTACGGAACCCTTCGTGTGTGGGTCTGACTCACGCTTGGCTGGTTTTTCCAATATAACAATACACATGTAGGTGTACCTACGAAAATATTAAATAAATAATTTATTCCCCCAATTGGAAATCCAACCCACAACGATGATCTTAACTCACTTATAGTTTAATTTTATTGCTGACCACCTTGCTAGTGACCGACACGTATTTGCCTGTCCATTGCAGTTAGGCAACAGTACGCCTCGGGCTAGTAATGTAATGTATGTAGTACGTCCTACAGAAATACTTCGAATAGCGTGAATTCAATGAATATATAGGTCTGTAACCACTTTGTATTCTGATTATTTGTTATAGTATTAAATATAGCATTTTCGTGTTAAATATTAAATTTTTACGTACTAAATAGGACATGTGATTTGATTCCCTCTTGGGGGACCACGTTGTTTTTATTTCTTCATCGATTTGGTAACAAGACAAAGCGTGGCGTTGAGTTCCACCACTCAACACGTACCTAGTCTCTTGGAAATTAGACGGAAAGTAGAAAGCTCCATGTTTAAGATACTGCGTTCTCTACACGTACATTCTGTTATATGCGGGCTACAGCGAGAACCTGAAATAAATTGGATATTACATTACAGTGGACAGGTTAACACGCACTTTTAAAAGATTTTTTAAGCAGAAAGTGAAGAAAGGAGTATCTTAAAAAAGTATAATTCTGCTTGCAATGCTTTGCAGTACAATACAATGCATAATTATTATATATCTGCAACATTATATATTTTTTCACGTCACGTAATGTTTCTAGTACTTATTTTTATATAATTGATTTAATACAAAATCCCCAAAATACCTTTATCCTCTACGAGCGTAACATAAATACGTACATTAAATATGTATAAGGTAACAAAATTAATCAACTGTATAAATGAGTCTGTCAGATCAGCTATATCAAGCTCAATTATGTTTGAATATAGATTTATAAATATATTTAACTATTTTGTACATGCGGCTTCGCCCGCGTCATCAATTGAAAATAACTAAGTGTAGTGTGACACGTCATTGATATGACACATTCTAAGTGTCGAAGTAACTCTGTCTACATAATATTTATTATCGTTTCCTCGAGTTGGAATCGAACCTAAAACTTGTGGCGTCTCTGCGCCACAACTGACCTCATCATGGCTATGTTTACATGAGGGTGGATATTTAAATATTGAACATAAAATGAACGATATTGGTAAAATCCGCACGTGTTGGTTTTATAATGTATGCGGAACATGTCACAGAGGTGGTTTGTACATACAATGAATATTATTCAGATATGTAGCAGACTGCAAGAGTGACGTGTGTGGGTTCGATTTCTACTCGGGGGAATGAATTATTTCGTTCTTTGCCCTGGTCATTAATGCAAAGGATGGCCTTAATTTTTTGTATTCCTTCGCCACCAAACACGCAAAGTATCTTATTCGGGCGGAAAATGAAAACGGTTTAAGGTATTCATATTAATAGATTATGTTTGAGGTATTTCATCGGAAGAAAGTATTAGCACAAAAATGAACCAGTTTTATTTATACTACGGCAAAATATTATCTAAAATGATTTATTTTCAATGGAATTAGAACTTCAATCTCGACGTTTGAACTGTCGTGCGTTTCAAAATGAATACCTATAGGTAATACAAAAGAGAATATCGCCTACAGTACTGCAATTTCATTTCGCAAGATCTAACTTCTTATCAAAACAAAACGAACTTTGCCTTTCGTTAAACTTTCGTAGTTTTAACTTTAAGAACAACATAAATGTATAAAAAGTAAGATTTCTTTTTTTACTACTATTTATTTTAATATTTTTTCTGCACTTTATGAAGCAGAAAGACCCTGGATATAAGCAGCTTCACGTTTCTTTCTAGTAAATAGTCCTGCCTTTCTAGTAAATTCCTAGTGTTCCCACTCTATTCCCCACTTTCTGCTCAATTTTCTAGATTTTTCCATTGCGTGTTAAATAGCAGAATGCAATGCCGTGCTCTGTCATTTTATCAGAACAAGGAAATTTAAGTAATTCACTACCTCGATTTGAACCCACAATCATTGTATACACAAACAAATACTGTACCACTACGCCACGACGGCCTCTATTTAATATATTCTTACCATAAACATTCACATCACTCCAAAAATACACGTTTCAAGCCTTTCATAACGCTATACAGGATTGCCGATATGTAAACACATTATGTCGTTGTCAGGAGACAAATTCCATGATTGATGAATTTTGTTTGGGAATAAATAAATCTATACTTGAGATTATTATATTTGTGTAGGTATGTATGTATGTATGTATAAAATGGAAGGGAAGTATGAAAATGATATTAATTGTTATTAGGTTCCCTCTGCCGGGAGAGAGAACCTAGGCGGGATAGCGCGTGACGCTAAAAAATATTTTAAACTGACTTCTGCTTTGATCAGTTTGATGGCGTTTGTAACTTGGAATCCGGTGTCAGAGGCTTTTTGCATCTAGGCAGAGGAGCTTGGGCAGTGGAAGCGAATGTTAATACGTATTTTTTATTGTTAGAGTAACCGTATTAACAATACGATTTGCAATGATGGAATAAGCAGAGGGAACTTAGTGTTAAGATACTCTGTTCCCCACTTTCCACCCTATTTTCGCGATATTGCACTTGGAATTCATCGCCGCGCTTTGTTATTTATTGAGATATTTACACTAAACTTTAACCGGATTATTTGTGTTTATACAGCAAAGTGGTCAATCTACTCATATTCTTTAGAGAATGAAAATAATTTGTTCCCCCGAGTGGGATTTGAACCTACAACACGAAGACGGCCTCAAAAATTATAGTAAACTATTTTGGCTATATCAAAATATAGCTATATAATGAAACAACATCACACATCTCACATAACAGTTCACATCACACAAGCAGATGAGGCGTGTGGCAGCACTCAAGATAATATATTTTTTATAAAAAATAGATATTTTTTTCAAGTCTAATTCACGTAATGTATATACTGTATAATATATATATATATATATATATATATATATATATATATATATATATATAAACATTCATACTATCGTATCGGTAGATGGGTTAGGAATATTTCTTATAAAAATATGAGATTAGGCCGAGATCAAACCATGATCGGCACTATAGTATGAATCCTTCTTAATATCACATAAAAAGCTTCTTCCCATTTTTACCGTAGACCAGAGAATTCAGAGGGAACCTAAAGACACTCTATACTCCATTTTTCGAGATCTTCTTTAATATTCGAGATTTTTCCTTAATTCGAGACACTGTGGTTTAGTTAGGTCGAAAATATTTTTTTAGATAAAAATCGTGGCCTAAATATATAATAATAACACCAAAAGCAACATTAAAGACCTTATCTTTAACGTTGCTTTTGGGTAATACGATTACAAGAAAAATATTCGAAATATCTTTTAGCACTCTACCGAAGCTCAAATAATCGAAAAATAGTTGTTTTCCGCGTAAATTCCAAACACTTTAAACCACATTAAAATATTTTCTTTTTTGTGTGTTCTTAATTTAGTTTGGTAAAATAATATCTACAGATAGATAGATAGATAGATAGAAAAACTTTATTGCACACAAAGCTGTTACAGATAAAAATAGAGAACAATCTTAAAATAATTCCAGAGCGTGCAAAGGCGGTCTTATTGCTGATAGCAATCTCTTACAGACAACCCTTGAAGAAAGAAATTAGTCTTAAGAGAAACGGGCTAGTGCAATTTTAAAATATAAAAACAAAAAAAAATTAAATAACTAAAAATTAAATAATTACCTTATAAATAAATAATAGTGCATACAAATATACGCAACATATGAATACACACATATATATACATATAAATATATGTTCATACATAAATACAACTATATAAATACACACTCATACATACTATATTGCAAATAAATAAATAAATAATTATTGTAAGGCAAGAAAATAATTAGTTAGACGACTTTTGAATACATTTAAGGATTTGGAGTGACGAATGTCTGATGGAATCATGTTCCATAGTTTTACCGCTTTCACAGAAAAGGATTCACCATAAAAGCGCGTGTGAGCAGTTGGCAACATTAGTCGATTGTCAAATCTTGATCGAAGTTGAAGTTGAGAGGATGTATCAGCGCCCAAAAACTGAAACCGGGTTTTTAGATAGGAAGGACTGAAAGGATTGTAAATTATGGTATAAAGGAGTNGATTTAATTGAAAATATATGAAACTTGATATCGCTGTGATTAACGGGAGTAAAATGAAAAGAAGGATATCCAGGGACAGGTAATGAAAGGAGATGGTTAAGAGAATTAAGCTTTTCCCTGCTATCCATTGGAATAGTTGTAGCAAAAAATCCGTTCAGAGCGTCGAGATCAAGGTTATGCGAGATGGTAGATGGTTGTCGGCCAATTCCAAGTGTCTGCAGAAATTTCCAGATCTTAGAAGGTTTACTGTTTTCAATAGAAGAGTGTATATACTGTCGCTGGGCATCTCTACATACTTTACTGCAGCGATTCCGGAGATGTTTATACTTAATAAGATTGATGTCACTGGGGTTCAATTTGTACTTACATTTGGCTCGGTTTCGTTTCAACATAAGGGCTCTTATTTCTTGGGTTAGCCAAGGGGCAGGAAGGTGTTTTAACTTAATAGGACGGAAAGGGGCGTGTTTATCGAACAGTTCTGTTAAAAGAGAGTTAAACAATTCAAGCTTTTCATCTATTGTACCAACGTTAAAGATAGAATTCCAATCAATACTATTTAGCTCTTTCAAAAATAAATCATTTTTAAAATTCTTAAAACTACGACGCATTACCACGGTAGGTCTTAACTTAGGAGGGCGTATTTTATAAGATAAGTAAATACAGATTTAATTGTACAAAACTACTTTTCTATATAGTTCTAGGATTTTTAATTAGATAAATAGATACATTATAATATTAACGGTTTTGACAGTACGCAGAGTACTATCACTATACTAATTCATCTAGTTATTTTTAACACGTTATAAAGAAATACCAGCTGGAATATATTATTTCTCCACCAAATTAGTTTCCTTATATTATTATTTTGATTTGGGTTATAATAAGTGGTTTGCTAAAATGAGTATAAGAGAATATCTCATAACATGAAGTATTTCAGTCCAATAACTAAGAAAAACAGCTATCAGTAAGTAAAATCTTCGCTGATGTACTCCATGATATCAAGAAAATTTAGATTTTCTATACCAAACATGAGCCCAAAGCGTATTAAAGAGTATATAAAATATATAAAATATATATATTATATATAATATATATATTATATTTGAATAAGTTCTCGCTGTTTTTTGAAAGATGGCGTTGCATGTGCATGGAATTTCGTACGAACGAATCACCAAAATAGTACTATATGTAACCTCAAATTATAGTAGAATAGTGTTTACTACAGTGTCAACTACATATTTATTTTCCCTTTGTGAAAATGTGTACTTTTGTGCCAAATAAAGTGTTTTTGCGGGGAATTTTATTGCATTGCTTTATTCAGAAAAAATCTGCAGCAGAAGCACACAGAATTCTCGTTGAGACATATGGTGACAATGCTTTGTCGAATACAACGTGCAGAGACTGGTTTAGGCGCTTCAAAAGTAATGATTTTGACCTTGAAGACAAAGAGCGTTCTGGAGCACCGACAAAATTTGAAGACAAAGTTGGAGGCATTGCTTGAAGAAGATCCATGTCAGACGTTAGTAGAGCTCGGGAAAACGTTACAAGTAGATGCGTCAACAGTTTCAAAACGTTTAAAAGCGTTAGGAATGATCCAAAAGCAAGGGCATTGGGTGCCGTATGAGTTGAAGCCGAGAGACGTAGAACGACGTTTTCTCATGTGTGAATTGTTGCTTCAACGGCAAAAGAGAAAAGGTTTTCTGCACCGTATCGTCACTGGGAATGAAAAGTGGATTCACTACGACAATCCAAAGCGAAAAAAATCGTGGGGCATGCCGGGTCACGCATCAACATCGTCGCCAAAACCAAATATCCATGGTTCTAACCTTCTTCTCTGCATTTGGTGGGATCAGCAGGGCGTAATTTATTATGAGCTGCTTAAACCTAATGAAACTATCACGGGAGCTCCCTATTGACTTCAGTTGATGCGTTTGAGTCGCGCTCTGAAAGAAAAGCGGCCACTACAATACGAGCAGGGACACGACAAAGTGTAATGTCATTGTAAGCATTATATTTTAAATGATTTTTTTTTAAACAAAAAAAAACAGCGAGAACTTATTCCTAATAAAATAAAATTATAAAAACTGTCTAAAAGCTTCTTTTTACGCAACTTTTGAGACCCCTTAAAATCTAACATGATTTGAAAAAAAAACGTCCAAAATCCATCCATTTGTGCATTGAGCGGCAGAACTCAACGCCGCAGTTTGTTCTAAGCAGATATATATTACATATAAACATTTTATTATCAAGAATTATTTACAGCTTTTTAGCTTAAAAATGTAAACAAAGATTAAACCTTCAACCATATGGCGAAGTTGTACGACGTCGCAGTTCAGAGTGCACGGGGTTAATAAAGCTGTCGCAACTGTCCGTGTACTGTAATTAAGCTTTCAAATCTAGTTATAATATGAGCTTTCTGGACGTTTAGAACTTGAACATTATGTGTGAATAAACATTAGTATGTAGAGTATGAGTTATATGAGGGTATAGAGGTGAAAATGAAATAAATTAAATTAATTTTCATGTATAAAGCTTGTATTATTTATTTTTTTATTTATTTTAGTTTCACGCTGTATCTTGCACATAGAAGGGTAGGAAGAGGGAACGAGGGAATTTAGTGTTAAGGAAGTGTCTTAACCGGGAGTGTTCTCCACTTCCCGTCGAATTTTCATTTATAAAATTAGTAGTTTCATACTTATTTAGAAAACGTATAAAAATTTGAACGCAGCGGGACTCGAACCCGCGCCTCCTGGAAATCGATTATTTTTATACGTTTTCTAAATAAGTACTTTTCTTTCCTAAGTGTGGAATAACACTTTAAAAATGTTTAAAAATAAAAAAATAGTAGTTTTCAATTTACATTTATAACAGTATTAGGATATACGAATATACCAATGCTGCCTAAAATCTAACTCAGTAACGATTTTCCAAAGTCAATTTCTCTTCAATACCAATAGGGGCAGTGTAGCAGCCTGAAACCATGCCAATATACTCGAACATATTAGACGAACAACACGTTTGAAACTTACTATACTTAGTGTAAAGAGGCCTATGTAATATTTTTTTTGTTAATAAACAAAATTAGTAGTTAATGCTCGGTTTATTGTGAGTAACGCCAAGAATTTTTTTTGTGACTCTACTTTCAGAAACATTAATAAACGCTTAATTCACATTAATTTTGTGTATTTATATAGAAATATCAAGAAATCTAATCAAAGCTGGTAGAATAAAATACCCATGAGTTAATAGAAGTAGGACAGCAAGCTATCGACACAAAGTTGAAAACTATAGTGCTATCGTATCCGGTAGTATATATGAATACAATGTTTTTACGTTTAAAATATAAAAATATATGATTACTACCTTTTAAATAAGTTTCCTGACGTAATGTTGCCCATAGCCTTCTTTAACAAATGGAATTTCCAACACAAAAAAATTAAATCTAATCTGTACTTCCTGAGATTTGCTCGTTCAATCATGGAACTGTCCAATTTCATAATGTTATAGTATAGATATAAATTTGAATTTTTAATTCAATGCGACGTTTGCATTATATAAAATGTTGAACAAAAAACCTAACATTATCTCGCTCCTTTCGGGTTCCCCATTTTCTGCCAATTTGGTAGAATTTACAATTGGATTAAGAAATTCAACTCTATATTTTATATTTTTAAGATCTATACTAACTTTTACCAGCTGCTTCGCTCACGTTAATATCCTGGAGTCATTTTTTGCAGCAGATAAGCAATTTTGCAGCAGATAGCAGCAGAAATATACCAGGATACGCTGAAGGAACTTAGTTTTGACTTGAATTTCCATTTTTGAGATATTACGTATCCTCAAGCGAGATTGGAACCCATAAGCATCACGTTTACACACGCATACGTTTGACAGCTTCAAAAAATATTTAAAGCAACAAATAAACAAACTTTTTGTAATACTAAGAATGTTAAAGTTAAAAATCGCTTGATGAAAAATCGATGTGGAATTCTAAGTAATAATATTCGCCAACAACATAAATAAGTTTTAACCAGCGTATTAGAGTTTTGACGTAGCGAGAACGACGACGTAGTAAAAACGTACCGCTTAGTCAGAGCACTTAGGCAGTTCCCAAGAGACCCGGGTTCTTTTCTAAATAAATATTTTTCTTTCTTAAGGCCCGTATTTGTAAATAGCTCTCAAGTGTGAGATCAATCTTGAGATGATAATTTTATTCATAAATTATATAATATATCTATGAATGAAAACGGCGTCTCAAAATCGATCTCAAGCTAGAGATCGATTTTGAGACGGTCCTACGTATCGAATAACACTTTAAATATATTAAAATTTAACCACGATTTGCAAATAATAATAATGTAATTTACTTCATCAACAAATGAACAGTAAGCTTTAATAGGAATATTGTAATAATATTTCATTATTGGGGATTAAATATTAATTATAATAGCTTACATTACATGTGATTAGCATAATTATTTTATATGAAAAGAAATTATTTTCATAATAATATAATATAATAGTTAATATTTATTCGGCTATATTTATGCTCGAAATATTGAAAATTTATACAAAAAATTGTTAATGTAGCGGGAGTCGAACCCGCTATTGTGTTGTGTTAGTTAAAAACTCGAATGTCTTCATGGAACTTAGCAATTTCCAACTGCGAAAATCTTTTACCAATTTTACTTCTTTTTCCTTTAACTCATATAGTCCTGATGACAAAACAAAGCGTGGCGTTGGATTCCTCCACTCAATAAGTAATGTCTCGAAAATTTGACAGACAATAGTGCTCTTGATACTAGGTTACTGCCTGTATCCTGTTAGATGTTAGCGAGATACAGCGTGAAGATAAACAAAAATCTCATAAAGGAGGGTAGTGCTATGTTAGCATTACATTGTACACACCAGTGCAATTGTTTGTTCGATCTCCAAATTTCAATTGTATAAAACAGAATTGAACCCGCGCCTCTCAAGATCTGCTTGTAAGCTACCCATTCGTCGTGGCGTAGAGGCATAAACGAGACAACTGTAAACGTGACAGGTTGTGGGTTCTATTCCCGCTCGAGGAAATGAAATATTTAATATTTACGTTTCCTCGCTCTGATAATGGGAAGCTCTGGCCTCCAGAATTGTGTGATATGTAAATATGTATTTCTATCCGCCTGCCTACTGCGGCTTCGCCTACGTGGTCAGAAGTAAAATATTTATTATTATAAGTAATTATGACTGCAAGTACAGTGGGTTACATCGACAAGATAACGGCGAAATAACCGTCCTCTATAAATGGATTATTCAAAACAAAACGACTTATTCAATTCAAACCAATAGTTTACTATGGAGCTGCCAATATCGGATTGTGTTTAGTATAAATTAAGTTTTAAGTTAAACAACACCTTAGAACTTACAGTAAAATACAATTTTTCGCACAAAAACACAAAACCCTCAGGGAAATAACCAATGTTGCGGCTAAAGTCCGAATTTACGGCGATACGGAAAATGTCCAGCTTAGGTCTAATTAAGTCACGTCCAGAGGGTGTAATTGAGAAAAACGTTGATGAGAAAATATTTTTGGTCGTTTAAATTGTGGTCCAGGGATATGAAGGGGTTTCTTTAGCTTTCTTTGCTTTTTTGGGTTTTTGTGATCAATGAACTTAGCTTCACGCTTTATCCCTAGCGTTTGGTGCTCCGTTCTCTCTGGGTAGTCAGAGAGAACGCAGCGCCAAACGCTACGGTCAATGAAACATCAAATATTATGTTAATAGTAACAGTTAATGTTAATAGACATTAAATTTTATGTTAATAGTATCTTCTATTATTATACGATGACTGATAAAATTTAGTTGTGTTTAATTTTTATAAATATTAAAAATCAGCTTCACTCTG
This sequence comes from Heliconius hermathena, assembly GCA_013403705.1. NCBI lineage: Eukaryota > Metazoa > Arthropoda > Insecta > Lepidoptera > Nymphalidae > Heliconius > Heliconius hermathena. The sequence goes on from JAAIXJ010001840.1 coordinate 62,440, forward strand.
TATCCCGGATACAGGGTAGGCAGAGAGAATCTAATGTTAAGATACTTCGTTTCCCACTATCCGTTTCCGGGGGCACTCTATTTATTTTTTAATATTTATATATANATATATATATATATATATATATATATATATATATATATATATATATATATATATATATATATATATATATATATATATATATATATATATATATATATATATATATATATATATATATATATATATATATATATATATATATATATATATATATATATATATATATATATATATATATATATATATATATATATATATATATATATATATATATATATATATATATATATATATATATATATATATATATATATATATATATATATATATATATATATATATATATATATATATATATATATATATATATATATATATATATATATATATATATATATATATATATATATATATATATATATATATATATATATATATATATATATATATATATATATATATATATATATATATATATATATATATATATATATATATATATATATATATATATATATATATATATATATATATATATATATATATATATATATATATATATATATATAGTTCAGTAAATATTATTTCAATAATAACTCCATAGTTTTCATTAATATTAGAGCAAACATTGGCACAACATGTGATTGTAATTGTGAGGGTTGTGGGCTCTTGTATTTTTAATTATTTTATTTCCTCACTCTGGTAAGGAGACAAATCGTGGTCCGCTATTAAAACTCAATGTCTCGAAAATTGTGAGAAAAGTGGGGAATAGACTGTCTCACAAATGTGTGTCCAATGTCAACAATAGATCCCTCTATCTACCCTACTATATACGGGATAGAACGAGAACAAACAAATTATAATTATGTCATAAAACTTCTAGTCTTAAAGAATAAAACACAATTTTGTAGTTTACGCTTATCATTTATGAATATATTTCTTTATACGAGATTACATTTGCTAATGTACTAAAAATATTAAATAAAATAAAACAATGCTGTTGCTATCAGGTAAAGTTAATACAGGTAAAAGTTTTCTATGAACTTACATTTGATCCATCGTGGCGCAGTCGCCCAGGGTCTGGCTGTAAACACGACGGTTGTGAGTTTCGATTCAAACTCTGGGAATTTATTATTTTCATATGATATCCACTCAACACGCAATGCATTGAAAAATTAGGAGGTACTTGAGCAACAGACTTATCGCTAGGTTCCCCCTGCCAGTCGTGATATGCGGCAAGAAACGTGACTAAATCTTTAAAAAAAAAAACATTCACCAAGGAAAGACGGTGGGAATACTTTCCACGTCTCATACAAATTTTCATATTACAAGCTGACGACAGTAACGTATTATAAGGGCTTGAGTAATTGCACCACTTAATATGACTTTCGTTGATTTTTTACGAGACACCTCGGTAACTCTACGTTATTTTGGTTATAGTACGGTTGACGAGTCGTCGCCGCCCTGATGTTAGCTGTAAGGATTTTTCTTATTTTTGATTATTTTCTTCCCGACTGAAAAATGTTCAAAAGTTCAAAAAACCTTACGAAAAGTTCAAAAGTTCAAAAAACCTTGCCCTTTAGGACGGCCATGACGCGTCGACCATACTATACTTATTTTTTATATTTCTTGAGATTAATTTACTTCACTGTTTTGCTTTGATCGTGATATTTGTCTTTGTTATACTTTTCATATACGATGCTCGTGGGTATTTTCTGTCGTGGCAAAGTGGACAGTATCAGAATGGAAACGCGGCAGTTGTCTGTGTGATGATCGATCACAACTCGGGGTAGTGATTATATTTAAATTATTTTATATATCCTCGATCTAACAAGACTAAGCGCAGCGCAGTGTTCTGCCACTCAAAATGCAATGTAGCCTTAGATTGGGCGGTCCGTGGAGAACGGAGTGTCTAACCTCTAAATTCCCTTTGTAGTAAACAAAGGTGCTATGCGTAAACAAACGTGAAGCTGCTTCAATAATAACTATATTTTTTAAATGATTCAAGCGATAAAAGCACAGATCATACATACATATAAAATACATGAAAATTTATAAAAAAAAGGTAAACAAAACATATTTACAGTAACCAGCGCTATCCTACTTTACAGCTGTTATAAAATCCGCGTGTTTGTTCACAGATGGCTCGCTTTTTTATATAAAAATATATGAATTCATATAAATATATTTGTTGAGGCCCGTCGTGGCGCAGCGGCACAAAATGTGATTGTAAATTTTATATTTTTATATAAAGCGCGGTGGTGAGTTCCGCTACTCAACACGCAATGCCTCCAGAATTCAGAGGAAAATGGGAAACGGAGCATCTTAACATTAGATTTCCTCGTGTACGGATTTTTTTCAAAAGCTAACGATCAATTAACATAGGAATTCTAGAGTGCCACATAAAAAAAATAAGTTCACATTTTGTTTTTTTTTAATATTTTTTTTTTAATTAAGATCTCTCACAACTTCATTTTCTGGGGCTTTATGAAACTTTCCATAATACTTCCATTAACCACCCGTTGCTATTGAACGCCAACATTTGAACTCCACTTTGTCTTATTGTAGAACGAGAAAATGAAAATAATACATTCCCTCGGATGGAAATTGAACTCACAACCCAAACTCAACAGTTAAACGCTGTGCCTCAATACATAAAATTTATACAGATAAGTAATAATTCATATTAAGGACAATAGCTTAATATATAAAAGCCTTTATCCATACACGCTGCGGGTTGGGCAGTTTGCCTGCAGTGGCTTAGATGCGGTTTTTGATTTACCGACCACTTTCTACACAAAATTGGTACTAAAATAAAGGCGTTCAATGTTAGGATAAAGTTTGATATTAAAGCAAATTACAATTTACCCTATTAAACCATAATTATTGCGGGTACGAATCCTATGAAGTGTTATATAAAAAATTGAAGTAAATTCCGATCTTACATGTTCCTCCATAACTTCCTCTAATTTTCAGTGATAATCTTATAAAATTCTGTTATGCCGAAATCGAACAATCAAATTTGTTTGTTTGTTTTTTACTCGTAGTTTCGTGTAAATAACTATGCACTTGAAGAAGCTCGTTATTTATATGTATAGGTAAGAGGGTATATATGTAATTTTTACTAGTCTATTGATTATTTACAATAATAATTGCTCCAAGGGTTCATTAAAGTTAATACTTCAGACGCGAGCAGGACCGACGCAAGCCTCTCTACACTTTTTGCAGCGTTTAATTATGTATTATAATGCACGTAGTGTGTGCGTGCGTGGCGGACTAATTTCTGCATGTTTACTTTTTCTTACCACGCAGTTCTTTTCCATTATCAAGTGTTCATATACACCAAATGATATCAGCTTCACGCTGTATCCCACACACAGCAGGGTAGGCAGAGGGAACCTAGTGTTAAGACACTCTGTTCTCCACTTTCCACCGAATTCTGGAGGCATTGCTTGTTGAGTGGAACTCAACGTCGCGCTTTGCCTCGACACCACAGCGAAGAAATGAAAATATAAATTTAAATAAATATTTAATTTTGTCGAGTAGGCATCGAACTCACAACCAGACGTGTTTACAGTCACACTTTGCGACTCTGTACATCTAGTGTATATAAAATGGATACAAATATTTATTTTTCAAAGAATTTCAATAGACACGACATATTTTAAAATAACAACAAGTTATGACTCGATAAGTTCACCAACATCCGTCGATAATACTTGGCGAGGAACGAACCCAAGGGAATACTATATATACAAATATATTCTGAAACAACTTCGTCATAACAAGACAGAGAGACTTGACATTTCTTTAGTTTCACGTTGTCTTCTGCGTAGTATGTTAGGAACAGTTAGTTATTTAAACCATCAAAGAACTAAATATCATAACATTTTATTCTCCACTAACAACATACACGATAATTATTTTATTATATCAGATTAGCCAGTCGTGGCGTAGTGGTATAAAATTGGAAAAGAGAGAGAGAGAGAGAAAAAAAGAAGTAAATTCGATTCCTAGTCGAGAAAATGAAACATTTAGTATTCATTTCTTTGTTCTGAGGTTCGCCACTCAAAACACAATGCCTCCAGGACTCGGTGGATGGTGGACAACGGAAGTGTCTTAACAATAGATTTCCAGGTTTCCTCTTTCTGCTGTGCTATGTACGAGATACGGCGTGAAGCTATAAAGAAAAGAAAAAATGACGAAGCGCGGCGTTGAGTTTCGCCACTTAACACGCAATGTCTCGAATATCAATAATACATAATAGCTATTTATTTCAAATATTATTGTATAACAATACAATTTTATAACGATAATGACTGCAGTAGTATCAACCATTCAACAATACTCCACTTAAGTGTCCAAGAGGTCTTCCGTCTGATCGTAGTTTAATGTTAATAACCAATTAGATAGTTTTATTTAACATTGACGGGAGGTTAAAGCGTACGTATATTTATTTTGTGTACGTAGCCACAACAATTGGGCGGTGCGTGGAGGGAATCTAGTGTTAAGACACTCTTAACACTAGATTCCCTCCACCTAGCCTCTTATATGCGGGATACAGCGTGAAACTAATATAAAAATAGAAATATAATTTACATATTTACAAGAGAACTGACAAGAGGTCAACATGTAAGTATCTATTATAATAACAGCCAATAACAGAACTGACTATAAATGTCAATAACTGGTGTCAAAACGAAGTGCACTTACTCGTATCTACATGTTAGAGAACGATTATTGACACATATCCAGGAGTTGTTTTACTATTATTGAAATATAGTTTATAATTTTATTCTACTTATGTATAACGTTAGATACTAAAAAAAGGAGGTACAAGGCAGAAGGAGCCTAGTGTTAAGACACTTCGTTCCTTACCTTCCACTTAATTTTCCAGACATTGCTAAGGTAATAACGCTGCATATTGTTTTGTTACCAGAACGAATAAATAATAATATTTAATTGCTCCTATCTTTTGAAATAATATTTTCTATTGTTGTTAACCGGAGTAAGATAGAAGGCGGTACCCGGAGTGAATGCCGCAACCAACGTCGTGGCTCCTTTAACAAGTACAATATAATCTGAAACGTGGTATTTTAAATATTATTAACTTGACGGTACATTCCTGGCGTTTTCAGCAGTGTTTCGTTTGATTGGAAATGCGATGAATGTAGATTCGATTCCCGATTTGAGAGATTGAATTATTTTTTTAATTTCTGGTTTTTTTTAAAAGGTGAAATGGGTTAGGAGCGACACTCAATATCTCGGAAATTGTGCTGAAAGTGGGATACGGAATCTTAACACTATAGTATAAAAAAAATGATACAGTAAAGTGGTATTTACAAAGTTTTTCTCGTCGACTTAACTTACTCGTATATAACTTCTTTTTTTTACCTAAATAAAGTAAGTAATCACTTAAATCAGACAAAAAATCTTTAAAAAGTTTTAAATGTTCAGTGCTTAATTTCAATATTGGAAGTCAATGTTACTTTTACATACGTATACATATGAAAGTGTATAGAGATTGGCTGCAATCGCGACGGTCGTAGATTAGATTACCGCTCGGGGAATTTTAACATTTAATATTTTCATTTCCTCATTTTGATTATAAGGCAAAGTGCAGCGTTGAGTTCCGTCACTCAACACGCAATGACTTCAGATTTCGTTGGAAAATAGGAAACGGAAGTGTCTTAATGGGAACGAAAATTCCAGTGGATTAGCGTGTGACAATAACACGATGGTAGAAAGTCCATGCCGTCTTGAGTTCCGTTACTCAATATGCCGTTTCAACATCAGGCTCTACCTTGATACATGCGGTATACAGCGTGAAAGACATAAAAAAGTAAAAAAATAAAATACTTAATGACTAAAAACATTGAAGCTAATAATATCTAAGCTAAAACGGAAATGGAAACACGAATAAACTTTCGAATTATAACTAACATATACATTAAACTAAACTAAAGGTAAAGTACAACTCACGCATACGTGGTTTTGTTTAATGAACGCTGTTGAATTTCTAAGGAAGCCTTTATGTCAGCGGTTTATGTATACTGTGAATAAATATGAGGCCGTCGTGGCGCAGTGGGGCAGCGTCTGATACGATAATTGTGGGTTGGATCCCCGCTTGGTGAATGAAAATATAACATTTTTATTTGTTAGCTCTGCTAGTCAAAGTAATGCCAGGAAGAAGAGAGTTTCGCCACCCAAGTTTGAATAATCTATTTCTGAACACGAAATCTGAAGAATGATCTCAAAGTTGAAAAGAGTTTATAGATAGGAGATTTCATTTCCGAGACATTGCGTGTTAAGTGGCGGAACTCCACGCCGCACTTTGTTTTATTACCAGAGCGAGAAAATGAAAATAATTAATTCCTCCGATTGGTAAATAAACTATTAAAATTGTTGATAAATGTGAATGTTTAAAATATTTCTTCTTTACCGATTGGCCTTCGCCTTTTAGTTAACAGAATATTATTAACCAAACAAATTAGGAACAATACGCGTTGGAGCTAACGAAATCCTTTATTACGGGATACCCAGATGTGTATATTGTACGTAGAAATTACTTTGCTTCTATAAGAACCTTTATTTACTTTGAAAATGGCCAAATATAAAAGCAAATGTTGATGACTAAAGTTCAAATAATATAAGGTAAAATCTGTTTTTGAATTGAAATATTTATAGAAACTGAATACCGATTGATCAGTCACTCCGGTGTTCACTCTTGTCATTCGAAGTTATTAATTTTTTAGGTGATTAAATTAATGTATCTAGTTATAATAACAATGTTTTTTGATGTTTTACCCTCATATACTCGTATATATTATAGGGAAGGCAGAGGAGACCTAGTGCTAAATTTCACTTTCCCTTCTATTTTTAAAACATTGTATATTCATGGGGAAGTCTAAAGCCACGGTTACTCTATCAGAGTCAACAATCACGCTTACAGCCTGCGCTGTTCACCGCCACCGCGGACTCTCGCACGTTAAATTAGACACGCCGAATTTAACTAGCATCCCATAGCTTAAATGATTACCATTTCACAGTAGTGAAAGCAGAGGACGGAGTGTCTCCAGCCTAGGTCCTTTGTGTACTCATCTAGATTATTAGAATAAAAAAAAATAGAAAATATTAGAAACCGATAGATTTCATATTGAAGAAATAAATTAATTTAATATTTTCATTTCGTCACGCTGGTAACAAATTAAAAGGCAATGTCTCGAACACATGCAGTGTCTAAGCACAAGGTTCGCTCTCTGATCCTGCTACATTCGGGATACAGCGTGAACCTAAAAATGACAAATATCTAAAACTTACTTGATAATCGTACTGAAAGTTTAGTTATTTTAATCGAAAAAAGTTGAAAATTGAACGTGTGAATGTTTTATTCCATTGAAACATACCTTTAACAGTTTGTTGCAAGCACAAAGCCCGTATTAAAAGTTCAAATAGTTTCGTATTTTGTTCCGTAAATACTCTCGATGGAAATATGCAGTACAGTTCCCAAACATTGGCCATTGAAATAAAGTTTACGGCAAAAAATTCATGAATATGTGTTTTAGGTGATATTGTGACGTAACATGTTGCTTAACGTTTTGTTTGTACAAAGTAAACTAAATTTGTTTGTGATAAATTATTATTGTTCATTGAGTAAAAAGTGTATGTTGAAAATAGTTGTTGCCCACAGACTTGTTTGTGAGGACTTTATATAACGTAAATTGGAAAATCCGGTCCTCTAATTTCCCGTTCCCGCAGGAGTTGCGGGAGTTCGTCTTTCAGTGCTCCCCTAAACTCCCCAATCGACTCACATGCCAAATTTCAACTTCCTAAGTCTACTGTTATGTTCTTAGTTCATGACGTCCCGAGCGTGCCAGTGATGCACTAATCATTTCCTCAATGTCACGTTGTATAGAGAACACACGAAGGAGATTGTACGGTTTCCTAAGGCTAGTAAATTAGTCTTTGCGTTGGGTGTCAGTCATTCAGTAACGGAACAACTTTATATTTCTATATATAGAATGTTGAATGTTGAACACCCAAGTGTTTGTGGATTCTTCGTATGAAATATGTTTCCAGTCATATTGATTTATTTGTGGCGCAGGGACATAAGCGTGCGACCGTAAACACGACAGGTTTTGGGTTCGATTTCCACTGTGAATGAAATGAAATATGTAATGTTTTCATTTCCTCACTCTGGTAACTATTCAAAAAACGCGTCGTTGAGCTCCGCCATTTAACACACAATTCTGCGGAAAGTACGGAATGGATATGTAAAGAGAACAGAGTGTCTTAACACTAGGTTCTTAAGTTTCCTCTGCCTACCGTGTGGAGTACAGCGTGAAGCTAAATATAATCAGGTATATTTAACAAATTTTAGCAGTTAAATGATTTTGCAGTTGAGGCCGTTGTGATAACAGCGTCTGACTGTAAACGCTACCTACGGTTGTGGATTGAATCTCAATTCGGAGAAATTATTATAATTTTATTATTTTTATTTACCCGCACTGATAGACAAAGCGCGGCGTTGAGTTCCGCTACTCAACACGCAGTATTTTGAAAATTGGCAGTGAAATGTTTTAAGACTAGCTTCCCTCTGCTTGTTATATGCTGTATACAAGTAAAATAAAGTAAAGAAATGTAATATACTCGTACATAAAATAGGTGCATAAGTAAGTAAGAGAAGCAAAGTTCTCATGTATCAATTTATTGTCAATCCTAAGGATACCTTCGGATATTTGTATCATTTTTAACACAGAATGGCTCAATGTGAGAATGATAAACGCAGACAATAGTGATGTACCCAAATTTATATGTATTCAAATATATATATTTTAACTTCACTCTGTACCTGCATATGGCAGGGTAAACCGGTGTTAAAACTCTCCGTTCCCCACGCACTGCCTAATTCGAGACGTTGAGTGGCGGTACTCAACCCTGTGATTCGCGCTACCTTCAATCAACAACCGTGGCTTTATTATACAGAATGAAACTAAGAAAAAGTAAAAAGCAATAATAATCATACTTCAGTTTCTTTGAATAGAAAAGATAGATTACGTATTGTAAACTTATACAAAATAACATAATTAACGTTCGGGATTTTAAATGAAATTTTCTAATCGTATCGATATATTTGACCTCGGACTAATGCAAATTGTTCAAAACGTCAACATTTCCGAAATATAGTTTCAAAAAGCAAAATATACGCGATTTAACCTGTATAAATGAATTGAAAGTTTCATTTAAAACAGTTATCTAATATTTTGACAGCACTACAGTGGCACTGACTAGTGACTGGACGAAAGCCAATTTGGCATTCGATAGTCCGGCTCGATACTTGAGATGTCTTTATATTTAGTTTTCGATCAGTCAGAGGAAACGTATGCTATAAATCTGTTGAATTTGTTACAAAGATTTTTTTGTTCTGTGGAAATTGTATTGTAAACGCAACGATTGTGGGTTCGAAACACACTCGGGGGATGAATTATGCTCATTTGCTCTCTCTTGGAACAAACAGAAAGGGCGGCGTTGAGTTGCGCAAATCAGCACGCAAAGTCGCATTACTTAAAAGGAAAGTAGTAAATTTCCTCAATCTACAATACAGTATGCGGGATACAGCGTCCATTTACTTACGCTATTATCTGTAACGCTATTGTGGTTCTGATTTCCACTATTAGGTTTCCTAGTTTCCTACGCTTACGATGCTATATCTGGGATACACTGTAAAGCTAAAATAGTATATTTTTGTGACTTAATAAGTTGTGCATTTTTTTTCGTCACTTAAATTAGCGAAAAATTCTTGATTAAATAACAGACATACAAACGTGAACTTAATACAATATTATAAAATAAGATTTCAAAATTAAAAAACCAAACTATCGACAATAACAAAATCATTCTTACAAGAAAGCGGTCACCCATCACATATTTAAACTAAAGTACTTTACTCAAATTTCCTACAACCCCTCCACTCTATTATTTCAGATGGTTCGTGCGTAGAATGAGTGAGTGACATAGAAGAGCCTTCCTCTTCTCCTTTGTCAGGGAGCATGCAACCTGTAATCTAGGTGACTGTACGTGTCTATGTTTACTTACTTTTGTATTTCTTGTTTTAGCGAAAATAAAACTAGGAAAAACTCATTTGTTAAAGTATTACAAAACAATATTGAAATTACATAATTGAGTACTATAATTATCGTCATTTATTAATTGAAGCCGTTGTGGCGCAGCGGCACAGCGTGTCCCTGTAAACGTGGCGATTGTAGGTTCCTCGCTCTCGTAAGAAGGCAAAAGGCGCCGTTTACTTGCGCCATTGCGTGGGCAACTGAGTGTTTAAGACTAAGGTTCTGTCTGCTATATGACTCCAAATAATATTTTAATTAGATTCGAATCCACGACAATCATCTTTTTATTCCAACCTTACGCTGCGCCGTTAACAAATTTTCACAGGGACTGAACGCGTACAAGTATCTTACTTAGTCTCAACATTATAATTTCCTAGGGATATACTATTTTAAAATGTACTCCAGTTTTAGTTATTTTTCTAAAATATGGATCCCTATGCTATCGTATTTCTAGCGCTATATTAGAATATATGCCTTTTGAATTCCACGAGAGATTAGGCATATATTTATAGAAAAATGTTCTATTCCCTTCTGTTTAAAGAAAATACCCAAAAGGATTATCTTATATTTACTTCACATTTTTTATAATTCCTGTAGTACTTTTCATTTCGCAGGGTGGGCAGAGAGAGTCTAATGTTAAAACAATCTCTGCCTACCCTGCTGTGTGAGGGATACAGCGTAAAACTGATTTATTTATTTTTGATTTGATTCACAGCTTATATACTGCAACAGTAGGTGTTTGTGACTGTGCTTAGAATGAATGAAGTATTCAATTTTGTATGAAAAATATTATTATATAAAGGTTTTGCTTTTATATTCTTGTAGAGTAATAATGGAGAATTTAGTGAATCATTCAGGTTTTGTCGCAAAGCCATTTTTTTAGCTTTAAGCTATATCCCGCATATAGCAAGGTAGCACCGACTAAAACTTTTAAGTATTTGTGTTGAGTAGCAGAAGTCGAACACCACGCTTTGTCTTATTATCATAAGGAAAAAAATTAAATAATTCAAGGTATAAGTTATTGAGATGAGTGGGAGTCAGCCATATAATGGTGAAAATATAAATCTAATAGAAGATACTACCATCCTTTTTCCTTTTTCACACACTTGTAGCGACATTGGCGATCTTAATCTATATATATAAAAGGACTTGTGCTGACTGACTGAGGTAAAACGCACGCAGAGCCGTAACCGATGATGGTAGAAACGTGAAACTTGGGCAGATGTTTATTTTCATATTCTGGACATCCACAAAGAAGGGAATTTCAAAAATTTTAACCCTAAAGGGATGAAATAGGGGTTGAAAGTTTGTATGGAAAAAAAATTTAATCTGCACCGATTTTTATAAAATTTGAAATTCAGACTCTTAAAAATATTTCATTGAACACGTGTTTCATGGTTTTTAAGAATTCACCCCCTAAGGGTTCAAATAAGGGGTTGAAAGTTTATATGGAAAAATCTTTAAATTGCCACCGATTTTTATAAAAATTTAAATTCAGACTGTTAAAAATATTTTATTGAACGTGGTTTTTTTAGAATTCACTCCTAATAAGCGGGCGAAGCCGCGCGCGCCCTCTAGTATTACATATTTTTGAACAAAGTTGATAAAAAAAGTTATTAAACATGAAATGATTATCCATTATTTTTATAATTATTGTATATACTGTTCCCCTCTTCCAACTCAATTTACGTGACTTTGCATATTTAGGGGCGGAACGCAACGCCGCACAATATCTCTACCAGGCCAGTGAAATTATTTACATAGTTTACTACTACTACCATTTATCGCATTTACATTGAGACACTGTCCCGCTGTACGACGACGACCTCAATTATATTGTAATTTTAATACAATAGTCTGAACTTCGCTTTTACAGCATTCCACCCTTATATGTAAGGGTTGGTTGGGGCAGGAAAGTGCCACGTTCTCACGGTTAGTTGGCTCCGTAAGATGGCGTGAAATTCGACTATGTGCTTGTTAGCTATTTTTATATCCTAAAATGTTTGTATATTTTAAATTAAATAATTGTACACGATATATACCTGCATATATGATCAAGTGTATAGAAAATAATCAAACCCATAACCGTCGGACTAACTGCCACACCTTTGTGGCACTGTGCCACGTCGACAACTAATTATCACTTTGATGACTAGAATAACCGCAATATACAAAAACGTAAGTATAATACATAAGTGTTTTAGAATATTCTATTTCGCCGTAAAACAATCATTACAATAAAATAATACTTTCAATTTATACAATTAAAGCTTTAAATCAACTAAAATTCAGTAATAGTGCAGTAGGTGTATATATAGCACGTGAAGGTAAATTCTCAAATAGCAATCGAACTCAGAACCGTCGCGCCTTTGCGAACACAAATGACCTGCAATGCCGTCAATTATAAAATTATACATAATAAACAAATATTTAATTGAAAATTCGCAGCGAAGCTCACAAATGCCAGCAATATCGTTATTTATGTTCAAATAACATTTGGCTCGGGTTCAAAGTATCCAATTCGTATCGTTTACCTCCACCATTAACAACTTATACTACAAGTGACTCTAGAAGTCACTCGCTACAAGATATATTATTCTATTCAATTAGTCATCGCATTTGTACATTTATTTTTCTTTGTAAACAGTGATCATCGTGGTACATTTATACCTATTTCTTCGCCCTAGCAGAAAGTAGGGGACAGAGTGTTATAACTCTAGGTTTCCACAACCTACCTACCTACCCTAATTTGTGCGGGATACAGGGAGTGGAGTAAAAAAAAATACTTTCAAATACAACAAGAAATGTGTGAAAATAATAGCAGGATAAAACCCACATTAGAACTTACCCAATATATCAAAACTGCTGTTCACTTAATGACGCCCCACTGAACGCTCGCCATACAGACGCGCACCCAGTGACATCTGGATCTCAACCTTTTGATCCCAATCCTAAATTGCTATCAACCTTTTACGCATTGTTACGCATCTGAAAATATATAATTTGGATTAGGATATAATATCATCAAAAACATAAATGATTCGTGTGCATTGTAACATTTATTTAAAATGTAATAATAACTAACCTAGTCTGTAAGAAATATTATTTACTAACAAAAATGAGTCACTGGTCACTTGAATAAAGTATATTATTATTATCATAAATGTGAAATGAAAGCCAAGTTGAAACACACAAGCCAGTTTTAAATCACAACTCTTACAATATATATTATCATAAAACATAACGGTAAATCTTCTGTCATATCTACGAAATTTATATGCAAAATTTAGTGTACATAAAAATAGAAGACAAAACAAAACTTTTTTTCTAACATTTCACCAAATATATTTCACTTTACTACTAAAGTTAGTAAGTAGCCACTGGCGGGTAACTCGTGGAGCTGCGGTTTCCTCAGAGGCGCTTGTATGCACACTCTACACTGAACACGTTAAGCGTGGAACAGATTGTCGAATACACTACATATAAGCCATCTAGAGTGTCGTAGTTTGTTAGAAATTGTACTGTATTTATAACTGAATTAAAGAGGAACTTTCATTTTGTGGTCCTTCGAGCGTGATTTTGGTTTTTGTGTTCAAATTATTTTTTTGCTTATTTAATACAGCGTCACACTTTTTCTCATATGGATAGGTAGGTCGGTACTTTATGTTAAGACACTCCGTTGCCCACTTCTCACCCAATTTTTAATACCGCGCTTCGTCTACCAGAGTGAAGAAATGAAATGTGAAGTAATTTTTTCTATCTTTAGTAGTAATTATGAACAGATAACACATTAAAAAAAATCAAAGAATTCCATATTACGAATCAGTGAAAAAAGGCAGCCCACTTTATTGTATTAGCATGAGAATTTGAGATGTTTACACAGCGTCTGGTGGCAAAGTGGTTTTCAATCAAGATCGCTTTTTATCAGTCCTTTTTTTTATTAGTCCTTGTGTAGTATTTTGTTTAACTATTTTATTGTACTAGTCTTTAAGTACACGTCTTTGTCCGCTTGGTTCAATGGAAGTGACGAGAAGTTTTGTATGGCATATGACATATTTATTAAGTGGCCGGGGTAACTGTGATCCAGGTTCAGTGGGTTCCATCAAAACGATTAACGTGATACCAAACAAAAAAAAATCTATAATAAAAACATGCAGTTGCTAGATTAATTATACTCTTTATCTTTATAGTATTCAGAGAAGATTATATATAGGCTTATATAAGTGTAGGTTTTTTCATTTTTTTATAAATTTCGGCCAGTCGTAGGGTCACAAAGTGTAACTGTAAATGCGACAGATTGTGGGTTCAGTTTCCATCGAAGAAATGAAATATTTAATATTTTTCGGGTATCGAGGAAACCGCAGCCTTGAATTCCGCAACTCAACACGCGATGCCTCCTGAATTCGGCGGAATATGTCTTATCACTAAGTTCGTTCTGCCTGTTCTGCTGCTTGCGAGATACAGCGTGAAGATTACTTATATATTTAGTTAGTAAGTCGTAGATATCGATAAAAATGAATAAAGTATTAGAACAATCGTTATAGATATTGTAGGTTTTAAATCTATAAAAAATAAGCCTAATCGATTATGTCACTGGAAAGCAGATTTTTTTTAACTGTTTTAAGAACACTTACTGGTTTTGGCAGTAATATAAAATTCATTTAACATGTTTTAGTTAAAATAAATATCAATCTTACAACGATAGCAATACATACATTATTAAGACTCTCATCCCACTTCTTGGGACATTGCGTGCTTCGTCTTTGAACGGAGGTACGAGTTTAAATCGAACCCACAATCGTCGCATTTGTAGCCCCATACTGTTTAACTGCACCACGACAGCCTCTATAACATAAAGTAAACACCAATACTATCAGATCGGGTCAAGTCTACTGAAAAGGCAGCTGAACTTTGTTTGACTATTTCCGTTATCACGAAACATTTGACCGCCACTAATTGACGTTAATAGGAGAGTATTTATACAAATAGTCGGAAAATGTTCGTATTTTTTGTTGTTGTTTTTTTGTTAAATACTAGATTTTTTGTTTTTGAAAAGATGTTTTAATGTTTTGATTTGCCAAATTCGCATAGTATACTATTTAGCTTTGGATGGTATGTTGCCCAAGCGGTGAAGACGACTAAAGTAGACAAATAAATTGTCAAAGATATGATTGACACACATGTACGTGAAAATATGGAAATAACTAAGATGCGTATATGACTCATTCTTAGTTGTCCAGATAGCCCTCCTATTCCGTGTTGTTGTATAGCCTACAGCTTTCCTCGATAAATGGACAACAAGAACTTTTCATAATTTTTACATTTTTAAAGTGGTAATCCACACTTAAAAACACTTATTTAGAAAATGTATAACATTAGAACGAAGCGGGATACGAACCCGCGTCTCCTGAAAACCAATCAGGTCCGGCCAGGTACCGGCCGGTAAGAGCTTTTCAATTTGAACCAGTAGTTTTTGACATTAGAGCGTTCAACCAAACAAACCATTCAACTATATTACATTCTTATATGACGTAATTTCTCAATAAATTAATGTCCAGGTACAAATATCGGCGTAAAAACAATATTTCAACAAAAACGTGCACTTATACATGATTGAGCGGGTGCAGAGGACACTCGCCGGGGAAGCCCCGGGGAGGCATCTTATCTTATGTATCTAATATTTTGTGAGAAACAGTTTATGGCTGCTATTTCTTTGGGATCCTCTCGTATGTTTGATTTTTGTGTATGTCCTCGTGTTGTATTGCTAAGGAAAAAGCTTATTTATAATATAATATTTTTTAAAATAATATTAAATTAGCTGTAGGTATCTGGATATTGCAAGGTAGGGAACCTGGAATTACGACACTCGGTTTCCCACTTTCCGCTCAATTTTTAGGATGTGTGTATGTGTCATAAATGACTAAGTTATTTGTATTTATGCACGGGGCGAAGCTGCGGGAAAAAGCTGTATATAATATAAATATAAAACTTAACATGCTTACCCTTTAAACAATTGAACACTTTTCCCAAGAGATATAAACCGAAGAATGTATCAAAGTTGTCCAATCTCAGAACCCTTCGAATACTAAGAATAGCTAAGGCTTAACGAACTTCGACCAATTCGGTTTAAGTCCCTTGGTTCTATAAAGTTTCATAGTGAAGCGCTACGTTGAAGTGATGACTCATTAATTACTTGTTAAACTATAATGTGAATATTGGTCTATTTAGAATGATTGCTAATAAAATATGAAAGGTAAAAAAATAAAAAATCAGCTTTACGCCGTATCCCGCACACAGCAGGGTAGGCAGAGGGAACATAGTGACAAGACATTCCGTTATCCACTTTCGGCCGAATTTTTTCGATGCATTGCGTGTTAATTGGCGGAACTCAACGCCGGACTTTTGCCTTGGTGCCAGAGCGAAAAAATTAAAATATTAAGAAATAATAATTCATTTCCTCGAGTGGGTATAGAACCCACAATCTGTCACGTTTACAGCCGCTCGCTTGGACCCCTGCGCTGCGATGTCCTCATATATAAGTAATAAAAAGAGAAAAAAATGCATTATACATACAAACTATCTCTACAAAGACATTACCTCTGAGTTTACACTCCCGTAGCACTGTCGAAAGATACTCAATTCCCTCAATGTGTACACGGTGTGCACAGTCGAGTGCCTGCGGCGACTACGAAGTAGATGGAGTGTTTTAATAGACCTGGATCTAGCGACCTATGTTTATATATTATAGATCTAGATATTTTTTTATCTATCAAATAACAGGGTCGCCAAAGAGAAGTGTTAAGACACTCCGTCCCTCACGTTTCACATAATTTTCGTGAAATTGTGTGTTGAGTGGCGGAGGAATTTAAATACAACAATTCCCTCGGGTGGAATTCGAGCCCACAACCATCGCATTTATAGTTAGACTGTTCCGTTGCGCATCAGTAGCTTTATAGCGATAGCCTCAGTAAAAATAATTCTAAGTTATCACATAAACCTTTTTTGTAGGAAACATAAGATATGGCTATTACTTTTTACATTCGTATAACATCGAGACGTAAAAAAGAATATTCACATTTAGTGCATACTGTATAACTCGTCAGTTGAAGGATACGCTTATATTTGCGTAATACAGGACTTTTATTGGACACAAAAAATATGACTACCAAATATAATGTTATGATGTACACTCACAGTACGGTCGATAAGTCGTGGCCGCCCTGAAGTTAGGTTTTCTGAACTTTTGCGCATTGTTCACTGGGGAAGAAAATAATCAGAAGTAAGAAAAATCCTAAAATCAAATCAGCGCAGCCAGCTACTGCTAACTTCAGGGAGGTTACGACTTGTTGGCTGTACTGTAAGTGCGTTTGGACGTATTTAAATATTTCATTTAAGTACCTCTTTAATATTTATATATATAATATTTTTTATTTTAAGTATTTATGTGTGGGAGGCCGTTGTGGTGCAGCGGTACGGTGCCGGACAGTAAACGCAACGCGATTCCTACTCGAGGATTTTAGTTTTTATTTGTCTCTGATAAAACAATAAAGCGCGGCATTGAGTTCCACCACTCAATGCGCACTCTCTTGAAATATGACAGTCCGCGGAGAACGGAATGTCTCGCCACTATCTCTCTTTATCTACCCTGCTATATACAGGAAATCTAAATAAGGAACAATGGAAGTGCGGATTCCGTTATCAGAAGTAAAACGAAATGAACTAAATAAAGTGGACATAACTTTCGTTATCTATGACATGGGTTTACTTACAACGCTACAGGCTACAAGTAAGATAACTTAACAGATTATTAAATTGACTATTTATTTCGTTAATATAATAGAAAGTAAATGCAACGGTTCGTGGATTCAATCCCCATTCGAGGTAATGAAATATGTCAGTTTCTCATATTTTTAAACATTTTTTTCCACACTTAGGAAAGATATTATTTAGAAAACGTATAAAAATTTGAACGTAGCAGGACTCGAGGCTATTACTCCAGGAGGCGTGGGTTCGAGTCCCGCTACGTTCAAATTTTTATACGTTTTCGAAAGTAAAAAAATAAATATTTTATATGTCAGTTTCTCGTTCTGATAACTATATAAAGCACGACGTTGAGTTCTGCCACTCAACATGCAATGCTTCCAGAATTCGGCGGTGTCTGAAGTGTCTCAATAGGAGCGGAGTGTCTTGGCAGTAGTTCCTCAGGTTCCCTTAGCCTACCTTGCTAGACGCGGGATACAGCGTGAAGCTAAAAAAATATATAAAAATCTGAACATAGCAGGATTTTCATTATTCATCTTAATTTTACTATTAAGATTTTTATTATTAAAGTATTTTTGTGTGAAATAACTCTTCAACAATTTCAACAATATATGCTTTTGTGTATCTTTACTACATTCAACATTTCTTTACAATAGTTCAACATAGTTAAATAGTATGAAACTTAAAATATATTTTGTTTATTAGCTAGTACATTTGCGGGAAATAAAGCAGACGTCGTTATCTATGACGAGGGTTCACCTCCAACGCTGGAAGCTACTAATTCGCTTAAACAAAATGTTTTATTGTTTTTTTTAGCTTCACTCCGTGTCTAGGTGAGAACTTGAAAACTCAGTTTTAAGAAAGCCGCTCCCCACTTTTTCCCCAATTATTGAGGCGTGTTGAGTGACGTAACTCAATGCCACCTTTTTCCTTGTTACTAAAAGGACGAAATGAAAATATTTCATTCCCCCGACTGAGAATCGAACCCACAACCGTCGCGTTTAAAGTCGCACGCCTGTGCGCCTGTGCCAGCACGACCTCGATTGCCTTTTACAATATTTTTTTAATAATTATAAACTATAATTTAAAGCCAATAATAATATTCGCTAGATGCGAATATATTCGCGATATGAAAACAAATCATATTTCAAGAACAACCGTTGTTGAATGTTTATGAGTTATACGGCCTAGTGCTGTTAAAGCGAAAATGTAGGGAAAGGGTTGAGTCCATATATTGCTGAAAATGGTATACAAAATATGTATATCGAGTAATATATTATATTACTAAACTGGTTTTTACGTTCTGTTTCGCCTTCTTGCTGAAATTGTAGTAACTAAGGATTGTATATGACACATGAACCATTTTAAATGAACTAAGTAACCCTTACCGTATATGTAAGTACACTACCTCATAACGAAAAGATTATCGTATTGTATAGTCTACAGCCTTCCTCGATAAATTAACTATACAATTACAATAAAAAAATCTATTTGAACTAGTAAGTTCCCGGGATTGGCTCATTCAATTATACAAACTCTTTAGCTTCATAATAGTAGTATATCGTGGTGCAATAGTTCGTCCACCATCGACCGAATGATTCAATTTAAGAACCATTATAATTTTCATGTATTCTGTAGTACGAAAAATCGCGGCGTTGTTCTACCTAACATAATGAAGGCAAATATTAATTTGGTTATTTCTTTTTTGTATTCGAGTATTAGTAATTTTAAGCAACATAACATTTAAAAAACTTTTCAGTAATAAAATTATCAGTTAACCAAGTATTTCAAGGATATACTGCAACATTTTTCAAGAGGGATCTATTTCTTCGCTCTAACTAATATTCGATATAAAGCGCAGCTGCCACTTGTCGATGATAAATCTAAAGAACCTTGTTTCTTTTCGCTTACTTATTTGCAATATATAGTTTGTTATAAAATTTTTGCAATTTAAATCCCTTTTTTTGACTGTAAACGCGACAGTTGTGAATTCGATTCCCTCTCGGGGATCATGGCTTAAATTAATTTCATTTCCTTGCTCTAGTTAGAAGACAGAGCATGGGACTGAGTTCAAAGTCTTCAATTTTGATGGAAAATAGAGAACGGGATTTAAACGGGTAAAACTTGCATGCCGAAGACATTTTCCTCAGTATGGCTCAGACTGTAAAAAGGGTTTTACGCTTTGTACTCCACAGGAACGAATTTACTAATATAATAAAGCTGAAGAGTTGGTTTGGTTTTACACTTACGAGAATATCATTAATTATTGATTTGAAAAAATGTGTTAATTAAGTAATTTACAAAGGAAAGCTATAGGCTTCCTTAAATCACATTCAAGTTACTTCGGGTACTTACAAATCGGCATTTGTCATATAGTCTTAGTTATGTCCATTTGAATATGGAGGCGAAGACACGAATAAATGATACTAAAATGGTACATAAAAGCTAAAATAATAAATCAACGTCAAAACCAACATTATGGCGCTAGTATTCATAAGAGCCTCGCAATAGTTCATGCATAGGAATTGGGCTAACTAGCAACAAGATGCAGTTGAGGCAGATGTCTCTGCTGACTTGCCAACTTTGCGAGGACAAACTACTTCGAGTTTACTTTATAAGTTTTATACGATATGTATATTTATTATGGATATTAGGACGTGTCTGGCTGAAGATATTTGTAGGTGGTATTGAGTTTAAATCTAACTTGAAATAACATTAAAATAAGCAACTATTTTCGTCATTTCTCGATTGTGAAATGAGTAAGTTATCATTTTCAATTACAAATACATTAAGCCAATGTAAACGAAGTAAATATTAAAAAAATAGATTTGAACCCATATGGGTATAATAATAAATTTCGATAAAAAAACGCTGGATTTAAGCAATTGTGTTTTAATAGCGTCTACCTTGAATGCTGTATAAGGTGTAATGACTCTATTTTTTTTGTTTTATTAAAAAAAACAGACTTCATTAATTTTAACCGGATCCCATTATCTAACTCAACTTTCATCAAACTACCCTTAAAGCGTATCCTTTCCAATAAATCATTTGACAGATTTGTCAGAACGAAATTATGGGAGATAATACCCCGGTACAATGTGAGCTCTTGAGGCTGTCAAGTCTCTTTATAGAGATCACTCAGGCTGCGTGCGAGTAGGACCTGGCATGTCGCCCAGGTTTGACATCCAATCGAGTGTTAAACAAGGACGCGCCATGTCAGCTTGGTTGTTCAATTTGTGTTGGATAGCTGTCACCAAACAAAGTGACATGTGAGTTAAAGTAGATGACTTGAGTGTAAATTGCCTGCTTATACAACTGCGTCTAGCATTCTGACAATTTGATGAGCTCTGCATCATCTGATACAGTACTCATTGCATCTGTTGCAGGCATTAGTCACCACTCTGAAAGAAGAGTGTGAAAATAATGTTCTAAGCCTGAATGCAGATAAGACAAAGGTTCTGGTATTTAAAAAAAGTGAAAAAAGGACGGAATGTTATATCAGTGTAAATGATAAAATATTAGAATAAGTGAATGAAGTGGTATAATTTGGAAGTATATTCAGTAGAGATGGAAGATACGAGATAAACAGGGTTAATGGTGCTTTAATGCATTCATGAGACGGAAAAACGTCAGCACAGCTGCAAGTTTGGCCGTACACAATGCACTGTTGGTACTGACGCTGTTATGGAGCAGCGGAACGTAGGTATTACAGAAGAGGAATGAAAGAAAGTGGAATGCTGTGGAGATGCGAACTCTTCGTAGGAGTCATGCGGAGTCAGCTTAGCTGACCAATGAATGTAATGAAGATGCAATTAATCTACTTTAACTCACATGTCAGAACTGCAGGTTCTAGCGACGATGTTACAATGAGAATGAAGAAGAACGTGCTCAGCTGGTTTGCACGTCGATCGAATGAGTTATAAAAGAATGGCAAAAAAGTTTTATGACAGAAAAGTGAGCGGTAAAAGAGATATAGAGAGGGTTGGGATTCGAAAACACAGTATCAAAGATACTGGAGGAAGGTCACGTATAAAGCATGAGGGCCCCCCGAAGTGCATGTATGAAGAGGTTGATGACAGTGGACGAGGCGAAAGAGGTATACAGAGGTAGCATTTGGCGCTCCATTCTCTCTGACTACCCTAAGGATACAGCGTGAAGCTACGGTAAGGATACAGCTGAAGCTAGATTAGATTAAAAAAAATAATCGAAATCGGTTGGCAGGATATTGAATTATTCGTCCTTATTCATACTTAATGCAAATTTAAGACTTATATGATCTCATGGATACCATTTTCAAAAATAGACCAAATTAAAATTGGACCACAAGGAAAGCATGATACGGGGCGTGGGATAGCTTTCAAATAAAAAAGAATTGTCAAAATCAGTTCACCCAGTTCAAACTTCTGAGGTTACAAACTTTTACTGTTAAATTAATTTTAAACAAAAAAAACCGACTTCAAACAACGAACTAAAAAGTGAAAAATAATTTTACATAAAGTAAAGTGTGACTGTAAAATAGACTGGTTGAGGGTTCGATCCCCACTCGAGGAGATGAAATATTTATTTAAATTTATATTTCCATTCCTTCGCTCTGGTGTCGAGGCAAAGCGCGGCGTTGAATTTTCCCACTTAACACGCAATGCCTCCAGAATTCGGCAGAAAGTGGGGAACGGAGTGTCTTAACATTAGTCCCTCTCCCTACCTTGCTGTGTGCGGGATACAGCGTGAAGCTGATTTATTTTTTGATTTTAAAATGTACTTTGATTTTGTTAAACCAAAATAATTAAAAAAAGATTCTATAATTTTGAAATCGATTTGAGTAGGATGGATCCGGTAATCAAAACCTAACCAAACTTTCACTAAACTATCCTTGAAGTGTATCCTTTCAAATAAAAAAAGAGTCATCGAAATCGGTTGGCGTGATATTGAGTTATTCGTCCATAAAAAAACATAAAAAAATAAGGTCGAATTGACCTCCTCCTTTTTAAGAATATCTGGATTTGGTTAATAATATCTGGAATTAAGGTCATTGGGGTACCATGCATGATAACCTTAATAGTTTTATTGTAGTAAGCGAACAAGCCAGCAGTGTTTGAGGCCAGTCGTGGCGCAGGAGGCGTAAATCTAGAGCGAAAAGCGTGAAAGCACGATAGACTGTGTGTTCGATTTCCAGTCGAGGAAATAAAATATCTAATATTTACAATGCCTCCATAATTCAAACTGTGCAAAATGGGAAATAGAAATGTCACCTACCCTACTAGGGTAGGTGACATTTCTGTTCTGTAGGTCAAATTTGTGGCATACAGCGTAAATTAAAAATAAATAATAAAAAAATCGTAACGTTTATATGGAAAAGAGCAGAATCAGAAGAAGAGCAGAACTCTTCTTTGCAGAATTGGCGGCGGTGGTAGCTTTGTATTGGTTTGACGATTCCAAAAGTCAAAAGTCTATTCGAATAAAGTATATTTTGAATTTGAAATTGAATTTGATAATGACAAATCTCGCTAACATCGGGGCTTAATTTTCAAACGCCAAAAGCCACACGTGCAGTACAGCCACAGGCGTCATCAGATTGAAAGAAAAAGTTGCGCTATTACAGAATTTTAAATGAAAACTCCGATTGCCTTTTAACATAAAGTGAAAATCCCTGTTCTAATTAGACACGTGTTAAAAAAGTTTTGATTCATCGCTGTGTGAAATTATTGTTAATATTTGATAAAGTAATATTTAAGGATGTACGTAAGTAACACAGTGTAAATGATTGAACAACTTTGTAACAAATAAAACCAAAGTATCACCTACAGTACTTACCGTACTTAAAATGAAATCAAAATGAAATCAGCTTCACGCTGTATCCCGCTCACAGCGGGTAGGTTACTGTTAAGACACTCCATTCCCCATTTTCCACCGAATTCTAGAGGCCTGTGTTGGAGACGTGTGTTGAATGGAAAGTAAGAAAAGTAAATATAAATTTAAATAAATATTTGATTTCCTCAAGTGAGGATCGAACCCACAACCGTCACGTTACAGTTACACCCTTGTGCCCCTGGGCCACGACGGCTAACTAATTTCAATACTTTAAGAAACCAAATTTACTACAACTATACTATAAATATACAAAATAACCACTACACTAAAGCAGCTAAAATTAAAAAACTGTATTAAAAAGCCTAAAAATTATTTAAAAAAAATAGCAAACAAAAGCTGAATTATTCGTGAAATAATAAAAGCCACTCTTTCGGTTATTCTGTTTCAAAATGAAAGTTATTTTTTGTTTTGAGCGACAACACGCCGTGATGAACTTATACTATACTATTGTTATTTACAACGTTGGTTTCGTTAAAAAAATGCATTACAATTTAGATTTGCTTAGCTTTTTGTTATTTGAGACTACATTTTTATACAGCTTTATGGTTTCAAAATATTTTTAATAACTTTCACTATTATGAATGCGAGTGACTTTAACGTATAAAAATATTGTGACACGATAATTAGTGTCGCGGCAAGTGTCTAGAGTGTTTGGTAAATTTTCAATAGAAAATGTCAAACATTTTCAATACACCGCACATAAATTAATTTTTAACAAAATAAAAAACCGACTTCAAACGACGAACTAAAAAGTAAAAAATTATTTCACATATAGTAAAGCGTACTTTGAGTCGGTGCCAAGTAAAACAAACAGGCTTAGTAATTCGATATTGTAGTAACTAGTAAGGTTGCTGTAACATTAGCTTGAAAGCGACTTCTGAATTATAAAATCCTTTTTTTTAACTATTTTTGTTTGACAAAATCAAACTACGCTTTACTTTATGTAAAATTATTGTTAACTTTTTAGTTCGTCGTTTGAAGTCGTTTTTTTTTGTTAAAAATTAATTTATTTTACGATTTTCATAGTATTCTATAGTATATATAATACTATGTTGTCCGTCTATCAAGATCATTTATCTCGAGATTGCCTGAATGTACCAAGATTAAATCAACGCAATCAAAGGACGTATTGAGCTTGTTTTTTTTCTGTGATTTAAGGGACCATAGACCTAAATATTTGATATTAATTTCAGCTTGGTACCTTCAGGTGATCTCGAGATAAACGATCTTAACAGACGGACAACATAGTAATCCTATAAGCGTTCTGTTTTTACTTTTTAAGGTACGGAACCCTAAAAATTATAAAACATTTATCAAGGACTATAAATTTACATAAGCATAAGTTCCGCGTTCAGCCGTCAGGTGCGAGCTCATTCGTCAAACTTCTAAATTATAAAGAGCTCTTAGGTCGGTAAAGCGAACTTTTCAAAGGCTGTCGTCGATCAATCGGCAAAATCTGTTCTGCCCCTATTATTTAAAAGTTATTTACGTTGACATTATAATTAATTTAGGCTCAATTTTTACCATTTTTCATAGGAAATATATAAAATATCATATTATTATATATTTTTTTAGCATTATTTTTTTTATACCTGACTCTAATAAAAAAAACACTCACAAATCCAAATCATCATATCTGTCTTTCCATTCTCATTGCTGCACATATATCTACCTATATGATCTCGGCGCCTATCGGCTTTAAGAATAACACTATCGCTGTTAATGCTGTCGTGGGTCATAGCGCAGCGGCACAGCGTCTAACAGTAAACAAAAAAGTAAGTTAGTTCGATCCCCAGATCGTAAGAATATATATATTTTCATTTATTAGATCTGGTAGACAAAGTTGAGCACGGAGTGATTTAACACTGAATTCCATCTCCTTATCTTGGTAAATGGAAATAACCGTGTAGCTCTCACAAAAACCATCACTATTGTTGTTCCACCAGACGAGCAAACGAGTCCGTTGGTTAAATTTATATAAATGAGGTAAAACCTTTGTTTCAGTAACGAAATCAGAATTTCTGAAGTGCTTTGGAGTGGAGACGCTCGCTTTCAACTATTTCAATCAATTCGCTTCCAGTTTATTGTTCTTGTCTTGTTGATATAGGAATCATAATTAATTATACTGGTATTGAAGTGAAACATATTGCTTGAGTATATCTGACTATACTTGTCACAATTGGGTTTCATCCGAGCGAAATGATTGCACATGATGAGATGAATTTATGGTAAATGAGGTTTTAATTATTATCGACATATCGTTAAGACCGTCGAGGTAAAGCGGCAGTCTTTATTTCCTCGTTTACTAACGAAACAAAGTTGAGAACACAAACGGCGTTGAGAAATCAACACGCAATGTGTTCAAAACTGAGCGATGCGTGGGAAACGGAGTGTATTATCACTAGTTTTTCTCTGCCTGCTCCTGCTGAAAATGCTTAACGGTGTATCTTAACACTAGGTTCTGTTAATCTTCAATCACTATGAAAAATCACAAGCAAAAGTTACAAGCAATGTAACATTGTAACCCACGTCAGAACTCGTAATACTAACGAAAGGCATATTTCCGGCCGAAGCTGAAACAGCAGTATTTGATGGAACAGCCTTATTATATCTCGGGACAGTATTTTTTACTATACATTGTGTTTGTATTACATACCGACCTATCTGGTCTTGAGTATATAGCGGTTTTTGTGAACTACGCTATTTAATAATATTCTATATTTTCAATTATGGAGTGAAATTAAATTTCCAAAATTTTGTGGAATAATTGTCCAAATTTATTTACACTTTAAGAAGATACACAAGAGAATAATTTTACACACTCACAGAAGGAAATAAAGAAATTTAAAGAAATAGTAAAAGAAACAGATAAGCGAAACAGATACGTATTAGTAAGAAGATAAGGCTTAAAATTGAAAACAAGCAATGAGTACAATATTAAAACAAGTGAACGTCGCAAGCGATAGTAGCCGACTCTTTACTCGTAGCTAGCAAGCAGGCTACGTCACGCACAGCAAAAAAACTCGAAACAAGTTTATCTTGCGAATGCGCTGCGTGCGGATGAATTATAATAAATATAAATATTAACTTTAGTTTTAAGTAAATTTGAAAATAGAATATAGTGTAGTATTTGTATATATTATTATTAATTAATTTTATTAAAAGTTAATATTCACTACAAGTATACTTACGATTGACTTTGTGTTTGCTTTCATTCCTAATGTACTTATTATATTTTTTTTTACCTTCACGCTGTATCATGTATGTAAGACACATCCTTTTCCCCATTTTTCGTTGTATATATATAATGAGTGGCGGATCTTAACGCCGCACTTTGCCACATTACTAGAGCGAAAAATGCCTCGAGGAAGAATCGAATCCACAACCGTACAGTCGCACGCATGTGCCCCTGCGCCACAGCAGATCTTACGTACTCATTATCGTATTTTCATATTTTCTTTCAGTTACGAATATAATTTTAACATATATATANATATATATATATATATATATATATTTATATATATATATATATATATATATATATATATATACAATAGTGATGATTTAAAAGAATTTTGGATCCAATATACAGGATGATATTGGATATCATCACAATCATCATAATATTGAATAATAGATTGTTGACAACTAACACAAGTATAAAAAAAACTGAATTTCCAACTATTTTATATTTTAGCACAAATAGTTTAAGAAGTGGATGTAATAACCGCATAGCTAGTAATATATTTCTTTACGAAGAAAGTAGGATGAGTTGTGAAGCATGCTTATGTTAGTTCGCAAACTTCGACACCAAGAGTTTTTTATATTTTTGCTTATAATAATCTATATAAATATTATATTTTACACATTATTATAGTAGTCTTGTGCGAATTACAATAAGTTTTAGGAAAATTGAAAATAATAGTAATATTCGTTTAGTATCAATCAAAAGAGGATAAAATAAAATTGTCTGCAAAATACTTAGTCCTGAATTTTTTTGGTATTAAGTTTTGAGAAAACATCAATTAAAATTATAGCTTGCAAAAGAAATCTAAAAGAAAAAAAAGGAAAAAAGGAAATCGTTCAAGCGCATGTTATCGCTTGAATGTTTTACTTTTTTGTCGAGTTTCCTAAAATATATATACGCGTAAATACGCGCTTAATATACGCGATTTAAAACATCCTGTATGTATGAAAGAATGATTGATTATAATGATAATTAAATAACGATAATTAACTACAAAAAATTGCATCTCAAATCATTCAATTAATTGTTAATTTATATAAAACCTTTTGACATGCCTATATAATGTATTATTAATGTAATTCTATTATTTAAAATAAATCAAATAAATCAGCTTCACGCTGTATCCCACATACAGCAGGGTAGGCAGAGGGAACCTAAACACAAACATTTATGTAAATTGATGAAGATAATCGTTATCCGTCATATAAACCGTCACGTTAAATTTGTTGTTTAAATCTCGAAGGCTTACCCGCACTGTCTCAACGCTACACTGTCTTAGATACCTGTGGAAGCAAACAAATTATACTCATATGTACAATATTAGTTTTATAATATTAATTTCAGGTAATATCATATTTTATCATTACTGGAGGCCAGTCGTGGCGCAGCGGACACAAAGTGTGACTGTAAAAACGACTGGTTGTGGGTTCGATCCCCGCTCGAGGAGATAAAATATTTACTTATATTTATATTTCCATTTCTTCGCTCTGGTGTCTAGGCAAAGCGCGGCGTTCAGTTCTGCCACTTAACACACATTGCCTCCAGAATTCAGCAGAAAATGGGAACCGGAGTGTCTTAACACTAGGTTCTCTCTGCCTACCCTGCTGTATTCGGGATGCAGCGTGAAGCTGACTGGTTTACTGTGTATCCATATTTCACATACAGCAGGCAGATGGATACTAGTAGTATTGAGATACTCCGTTCCATACTTTCAGCTTAATTGTTTAGACATTGAGTGTTGAGCGGTGAATATCAATGTCGCGGTTTGTCTTTTTACCAAAGCGAGAAAATGGCAATGATAGATACATTCCCCCGAATGAAAATCGAATCCACAACCTTCGTGTTTACAATCAGCCGCTGTAACGCTATGCCACGGGGGCCTATTAACCATTACAGATATTTAACATTCTCAATGGGGCAGTTTGCTTGGCTCTTAGTATGCGTTATAGTTATGTTCGATTTCCGCTCCGCGTATCTTAATATTGACTTTTCTCGAACTACCCTGAAGTTTTTCTTAAACGCTATTCTTTGAGGGCTTTCAAACTTCACTTCTACAGACACTTTCATCCTCAAGGCCAGAAACTCATCAGCAATCCCCTAAGGTGATCCTTCAGCAATTGTCGAATTGAATAAAAACCCTATCTCCCAGAGATTACGTTTTAATAGTTTAGTTAAAAATAAAAAAAAACTTTTCTTCACTTTGAAGTCACAACAATGGCTATTATCTATATTAGTTAAAAAAATATTTTATTTTTCATGTCGAGTTTAGTTTATATCTTTGCCTCAAACGATTTAATATATAAGATTGACAACTGGCATTTACAGTAACTCACTAGTCTGGAACTTGAAGACGAATTTCGGTTTGAAATATGTCGTTCTTAAGGAAATCGAAAAGCTTTTCAATTGGGAACTCACTGGGAAAAGATTTTTGTTAAATATATAGATTTTATCATTTTCCTTGCAAATATGTTTTATTATCAATAAAAATAAACACATATTACAATATAAAAAAGACTTACTGAGTAACTAAAACAACGATTTCCACTCTAAGAAAATACTACTCAGAAAATAATTAAAATTAGAAGTACAATCAATCTGGGTAACTTCGATTCTTCGGGTAACATTGACAGTGGGACCTCGGGACTTGTTTCGATAATTTTTTCACATGATACAATATTATTGACTATTTAATATGTTTATTTTAATTAATAAATGTTAATTTTAAAAACTAAAAGAAACTTAAGATTCAGCACAAAGAAAACACAAATATAGATAAAGATAATGTTTTTTTAGCGCCATTAACATCAAACGTGCTAAATGAATTGGCGTCTGAAATTGAAAATAAATAAATATGATGATGTTGTATCTACAGTAGATACAGTAGTTACCTGTAAAATTTGTATAAAAGACAGGTTCTACATAATTGATGACTATTTTCGGGAGGATTATTGTGGGAGTGAGGAAGAGACAATTCAAACAACACTCAAGTTCTTACGATTTTTTTGTTTGCTTATATTATTTTAGCTTCTTTTCTTTTTAATTTCCTTATAATTTCCTATTAAACGTGTTTTAAAGTATTTTTTATACTGAATAAAATATATAGTATACAAATATCAAACGCTTTAGTTTAGACCTATTCTTAATTTTTTTGTACTATAAGAAAAACTTCGTAATGGTTTATTACATTAGTTACATCCATTATTTAGTAAAAAAACATGAATGTTGTTCTATAAAAATAATTATGACTAGCTTTTTATGAATGGTTCTTTGTGTGTCAAAATTACCCAATTGATGGGGATAACTTTGACAGACTACAAAATTCAGTTTTTTTTTCTATACTGATGTATTTTAAAAGGTTTTTGTGAATGTCTATAAATGAAAAGTATTATGAGAGTACTAATAAAACAAAAACACTCTTGCAATGTGCTTTAAATTTTAAGACATAGTGTAAAATATCACTCGTAACTGTAAAAGTTACCCAGATTGATTGTATTTACTCTAGAAATATTTAATATATTCATTGCCCCTCTCTGATAACGAGGTAAAGCGCTGAGTTTAGTTCCACCACTCAACACGCGATGTATCCAGAATTCGTCAGAATGTGAGGAACGGAGTTTTTAATGGGAATAGAGTGTCTTAACATTAGGTTCCCTGGTTAACTCTGCCTACCCTGCTATGTGAGAGATACAGCGTGAAGTAACTAACAGACAACAAAGCTTACAAAGCTTAAACTTGGTATGTTGGTAAGTTAGTGAATGGAAGTTAGTACTAATAAGGATTTTTCGAGATTCTTATGGAAACTGGGAAAAAATCATTTGACCACTTAAACAAATTTGTTTTTGAACGATTAGTTTCTTATTAAATCAGTTCTATAATTCAAGCAATAGGACAAAGATAACATATTACAGATAACATATTTATAACCTGTATACAATTTTATATGATCGAGGTAATACTAAGTTTTAGTACTAGTAGAGACTTATATTAAAAAATCCAAAAAAAAAACAACAGCACTCGAGGAGTTGAAAGTTAAGCGAGGCAGCTATAATGAAGTCATTCGAAATTATGATGATAACTTTTAAGGATGTTTAAAGTAACAGATGTTTCTAAATTATTTTTTATGTTCTTTATAAAAAAACATTTTTTATTTGGAAATCGCTTAAAATTATAGGTTGTCCTAAGGATTGAATTATTATCATTCAATCACTATTGTAACAATAAGAAGAGCGGTGTTAAGTTACGTCACTCACAATGTCAAAAAAATTGGGTGGAAAGTGGGGAACAGAGTGTAGGTTTTATTTGCTTTGTCTGCTATTTACAGAATATAGTGAAGCTAGAAACAAAATAATACTGCAAACTTTGAAAGATCAAGAAACTATGACGTAGTGATAAGTCACTTCGATCTCTAGAAGTGACTTATCATTCTCTTTTCTTTGTCTCTTTCTCTCTCTCTCTCTCTTTCGATCAACTTTATATTCAATAACTATAATACAATCGTATGTAATGTATGCTGTGTTCGTCACATTGTTTTACATAAAAATCGTATCGTAACATATAAATGGAATAGTAGAATGTTGAGCGCGGGACAGATTTACCATTTTATTTAAGTGCTTACATTTTTTTTTATTTTTACAACTTATTAAAAATCAACTCGACTGTTACTGAATATTTTATTTTTAATCTAAATTTTGGCGGAGTATTTACTCCCTTTATGAGTTTCTGAAATTTAATCTTTATAAGACGGCTTGCGACAGCGTGTACTGTAAACGTGGTGGTTAGAAGTTCGATGCAAACTCGGTCTCAACTCGGTAGCATCTCTATTTAGGTGCTATCTGCTTACCCTGCCTGAATTACGGATGTAAGGGACCCTTCGTACGTGACTCCGACTCGCACTTAGCCATATTTATATCACCAGTAAGACATAAAGTGGAACAAAAAGCATCTGCCACTGTAATCTATGTTCGCAAAGTAGTTATTCCACTGTACACTGTACTAAAGCTTTTAAAAGCTCTCTTAATATTATTATGACACAGTTTGTTGCGCCTCGTATATTTTTATAACTAACAATAAGTTACTTCTAAAGAACTATAATTTCATAATAGGGACGTCTCTGCGGAACTAAATTAGTACTTAATGTTTTGAGATCGTTTTATGTTACCCTTATTTGTTTTAAGTTTATATATTTTTTGGAGAGCAATATTGTGAATGATTTTTATTCGTTCGCAGCGCAGTGGGATAGTATATGTCTGTAAACGCGATGGTAGTTGGTTCGATTCGTCCTTTGAGAAATTTATTATTTTTATTTCCTCGCTCTGGTCACAAGACGAAGCGCGGCGCTGGGTTTCATCACTCAATACAATGCCTAGGGACCTAGTAGGACATTCTTTCACTTTTTTTAACTTCACAGTTTATTTCTCGCATCTAGCAATATGCTAGAAACAGTGTGAAGTTAAAAAAATAAAAGCTGTAGATTTTATAGAANACTTTAAAAATGTTTAAAAAAAAATTTCAACTATAGTTGTATCGGCCACCGTACCACAATGGTAGACACCTTAACACAAATTAATGCCAAACCAATATCATTGACAGGTAAATTTGAACATAGTATGAGAATAAAATAAAATAAATCAGCTTCACGCTGTATCCCGCACACTGCAGGGTAGGCAGAGGGAATCTAATGTTAAGACACTCCGTTCCCCACTTTCTGCCGATTTCTGGAGGCATTGCGTGTTGAGTGGCAGAACTCAACGCCGCGCTTAACCTCGACACCAGAGCGAAGAAATGGAAATATAAATTGAAGTAAATATTTCANGATTATAAATAAGGCGCAGGGATAATCTTTAGTAGCTGGTATAGATTTAGGAAATGATTGTTTCTCTCACGGTCAATTATATGTGGCCTGTTCTAGAGTAAGTTCTGCTAAAAATTTATTTATACTACAGCTTGAAAATAAAACTAAAAATGTGGTGTATAAAAAGGTTTTATAAAAATAACAATTAAATTTTATTTAAAAACAGTTTCTTAGTTTTATTTTCTATTGACTGAAATGTAAAAATAGTTTGTTTATTGTTTGTTTGTGTTTTGGGATTTCACCCACATGTCGTCGATATTACCACCTTTTCGCACGCAGCGCTTCGCCTCCACTTTCTTAATGTGAACTGCTCAAGAGTGGGAACTGCCTGCCTACTGAACTGTTCCCCGACAAGTATAACTTGGCCCTTTTCAAGGCAAGATTGAATAGGCATTACCTAGGTAAGCATGCTCCACCATCGTTCGCATCGTCACTTACCACCAGGTGAGATAGCGGACAAATCTACATTAAGAAAAAAATCTTCATATTCACGCGGACGAAGTCGCGGGCAACTGCTAGTAATACATAAATAACGTATTATAGCTTTTATATTTAGCTTTTATATTAAAATTCAGTTCATTCGTTAGTATTGTTCGTCCTCGTCACTCCCGCTTGTAAAAGTTATACAAGATGGAAGAGGTAGCGCTCCTTTCACAGAAACAGTATATAGGGTAAAACATTTCAAACCCATACCTAAAGAAATTAATCAAGATAACTCAACAGTTTAGACGTAGGATTTTTTTTTTCATTTCAAGATGTTTATCCATACCTGTATTTCGTGTGACGCAGTTACACAAAGATGCGACTAACGTAAACACATACTACAAAAATACTACTAAAGGTTAAGCAACTTTGAACTTTGTCGCCGATACCTGCGATTCGATTTCGGAATGAGGCGTATGCGGCGGTTTCCCTTCGATAGGTTGTGCGTTTGTGCGACAAATGGCGTTTTATTTTAAAACGACAATTTTATTGTATTAGGCTTTTATGGAGTAGTTAAAACTATGGTTTCATTTAAATGACTTTAAAGTGGCGCTGACACTTCCATCCCGTATATTTAGAGGCGATTTAACGCTGTTTCTTTAAATCTTAATAAGATATCGAGCCCGTAACCGCCGTGCCGTAACTGTGCCACTGCGCCACCCCATACCTATAATCTAAACTATTATACTGTCATCTCGTTGGCCGAAGACGTAAATAGAAAAGATTAACTAAGTTTTGGTCGAGCCAGCTGATCTGGCAAATTACACGACGGAAACTTCACTATTAAATAATATGGTTATGTCATAGTTTCTTAATGCTTTTTCCTCAAAATTGCTTATTTTCCAGTTTTTTGAAATAAGTCGTGGCCAGTCGTGGCGCAGCGGCACGAAGTGTGACTGTAAAACCGACTGGTTGTGGGTTCGATCCCCACTCGGGGAAATTAAATATTTACTTAAATTTATATTTCCATTTCTTCGCTCTGGTGTCGAGGCTAAGCGCGGCGTTGAATTCTGCCACTCAACACGCAATGCCTCCAGAATTCGGCAGAAAATGGGGAACGGAATATCTTAACATTAGGTTCCCTCTGCCTACCCTGCTGTGTGCGGGATACAGCGTGAAGCTGCTTTTTTGATTTTGATTTATTTGAAATAAGTAAAATGTGAACATTGAGTAGGTACACAATGTTTTTCATTTTAAATATTTTTTAAAAATATATATCAACACTTTCTGGTTTTATATCTGATGAACATATAGATTATTAAAAAAAAATAGTTCTGAGACACTCCGTTTCCCACTAAAGAAATTAAGAGTAATACCTCGATGGAAAATCGGTGGAAGTTGACTTTGTCTACCAGAGCAGGGACATAAAATGAAATAAACAAAACCCCCAAAAAGTATCAAACCCACAACCGTCACTGCTCTAAGACGGCTTCCAAAACAAAGCAAACCAATAGAAAGAAATTAAATAATATTAGTATAATATTCTAAAGCTTTAGAAACTAAGAGCTTAAAACACATTTGTCACAGCGTGTTGGTGTTCGTGAGCGCTAAAACGACTATGCCAAGTAGTTTGAACAGTGGAGCGTTTTACTTAAGCGTCTACGTTAGAATAGAATTTAGTTTTATTCATATAAAATGTTAGTAGCATATACTTTGTGGTGATGGTAGCAGATAGTTAACCTACATTATTCATATATAGGTACGATAGTTGTGGATTCGACTTCTGTCTGTATTCATTAGCTCATTTCTTCGATTATGGTGTTGTGAGCGTGCCAGTTGGGCACTAATCTCCATCAAACTTGAATTGAAAGATGCACTTACTGCAGTAAATGTGTGAGTGAACTCAAACATAACTCTTCCCGGTCCGGTCGATGGCAAGCTTAGGTTCTGTAATATAGTTGAAACGTTAGGTTCTAGTTCTATATGGTGTCCTTACCTCCGAAGACAAACTACCCTCAAAAGAGTGCAACGGCACATGTTACTGACCGTGAATGTGACAAAGTTGTAGATAGAGTAAATAATTGAATAAAGTTACGATTTAAAATATATAGCTTCAAACGACCAGCAAATAATGAACACCGCATATGAGTTAAAATAAAAATAAAAATAAAAATAATAGCGTGTGTGAACTTAAATAAAAACTGCACGAATAATGATCTATACATTTCGGTGAATCCTTTCGTATTTTTATTGTTTTAAATAAGGTGATATGTTTTGAAATTGTCGTAGCGCAGATCCGGCTGTAAACGTGACGGCTATAGGTTCGGTTCAAACTCGGGAGAATTAAATATTAAATATTTTGATTTGGTAACGAAGCAAAGCGCGGCGTTGAGTTCCACCACTCAACACGGAATGTCTCCAGCGTTCGGCGAAAGATGGGAAACGAAAGTATCTTAATGGCAACGGAGTATCTTAGTACTAGATTTACAGGTTCCCTCGAGTGTCATATGTGTGTGACTGATGTTTAGCTATATTTTGTTAACAGGAGCTTATTATTATAAAGAGTCTGTTTGGCTGAACATGCAAATCTCAGGAAAAAATAAACTATTGCTTAAAATGACTCACTGTTCCTAAATTAAAGTAACCTCGGGTCCTTAGTAATGATGTTTCGTTCCGGTCAGAACATGGTTGCGGACCACAATACGCTAGACACTCCTTAGAATATGTCATACACAACTTTTAGTTATTCATGCCACTTGACCATTTATGGGCAAAGTCACAAGTATTTTTTTTATTAACGGATACGCTTAAATAATATTATATGTACACTACTTATAACTTTTTTTAATAAAGCTTAAATAATTTTATTATTTTCCACAGATTACCCAGAAATACAAAAGATCTAAAGTAAATAATATAAACTATTATAGAATGTAGACTAGTAAAAGTTAGACACGTTTCAACTATATTACAATGTTAATCCTAAAAATGAAACTTCTAAACTTCTAAAGTAATACCCGAGATAATAATACCCGAGATCATAACTACTGAAAAAGATTTTAAACTTATCATAAAAGATATAATTTTATGTCAATTTATATTATTTTATGTGGTTTAACTCGTAATATATAATTAAATGCTTGGTAAAATAAATGCATTTATTATATTTTTCTCAAAATTACTTATATTAATCTCATAAATTATGTTACGTAAAATATTTTAGTTTTTATATTTTTTATGGTATTAGAAAACTAATTTGTAATAAAATTAATCTACTTTCTAAATGTTTAGTTTTAGGGATTTTGTTTAAAATTACGGATAAAGACTGGGTTATATTAAAAATATGTTTAACAAGCGCCATCTTTTGTGTAAATTCTAGTGTAAAATATTTTATAACTTTTGTTTTTATAAGTATACAATAAATTAACGATTAATAGATATATAATAAATTATTACATACCGTGATAAGTATTTAAAATAAACATTATTAATAATAAGAAGTTATAATTCATAGACAATAGGCGTGTCGATTCAAACTCATACCCGTCAGTGCGCATCTACGCCCGACCATAAACAACGTGTTTTGACAAACTTTTGACCGTGATAAAAATGACGAACACCACTTTTAGTTAGAAAAAATATTAAAAACTAATATTCAAATATGACTGTGTGGCGTAAACTAGAAAATGAGGAGCGCTACGCTGTTGGTGAGTCGAAATATATATATTTTTAAATTTATTTAAATGTTGATTTAGTTGTAATATGTCTTAAGATCATCCCTCCCGCAGAGACCAAAAATATAAACAGTATTTTTTTTCACAATGCTACCAAAAATATAAAATATATTTTTTTGCACAATTATGTTATTATAATGTTAATAATATAAAGACCATTCCTCGATAGGAGGATTTCGTATTGTGATAAATTTACGTTAATTGATTGTTAATTTTGTATGATGACGTTTTTGTGAGATACTTTTTTTTTATCAAAATTTAATATTCAATGTGACGTTGTTTTGTTTATATTTTTAATTATTACCTCTATGTCCTGACACTAACCTTTCATTATGATGCCAGCAAAATATTGATATCTAAAATATTTATTTGTATTAAGGAAAATACTCATTTATTATTAAATTGATTATAATAGGCTGAATTTCAATAGTAAATAATACGAAAATGTAAATAATAATACTAATAACTGTAACTTTCTTTGATAAAAAAGTTGTATTTCCTGCTTAAATGGTGGTTCTGATAACAAATATACTGGCTTGTGATGATTTAAAATTATCTTTTATATGGAATATTTTAAATGTATGTTACTTATATTTTAGTTTGATGAACCTCCTGCATACAGCAGGATAGCCTAAAAGTTTGTTAGTTACTGTTTCTTTTTATTATTTAAATAACAGCATTGCAGACACTTGGTCCATACACTTTTTTACCTTATTGTTATTTTGTTTTATCATCAATATCAATTATACTGTACTGTGCCATTAGTTAAAGCAAGATTTACCGATTACAGTTGTATAAGTGTACAACTTATTACTACATAGTACATTCTAATTAAGTGTTATAACACTATGTTCTTGAGAGATCTCTTCATCATACACTAAGGATAAAAAAATATTAAGAAATGTTTAAAAACCTGTGGCTGCTGGAATCAATTTTTTTTAATGTGTAATTAACATTTTAAAAAAATCCGCATATAATATTTACTTTATTATCTTTATGCATTTTGCAAAAAAATATCTTTACAAATTAACAAATAATATGGCAATAATAAAAGTGACAATAATGAATCAATATTTCCTTTCTTGGCATATTACCCTAAAATCATCTAATATTAAATTAGGTTTGAATCCACAGCCTTAGGTTCAGCCAGTTGTCCCTTTTCGCATATTAAAAGGCTACAAATGTTAATATTTAAAGTGAGTATCAAGTGAAAGTAGAAAGACAAGTGAGTCATACTTACTAATGTAATGAATGTATCCATTTATTTCGTTTTTTTTATACTGTTATATAATGTATAAAATTTTATTAAATGTATAAAAATTATATATTTGTGGTGTAGCATATAAAACAATCAATAAACATTTGGTTTATTTTTATTATTTTTATGTTATCAATTGACACTCATTGATCAACTTTTCTCAGTATTGAAACATTTTGCTTTCAATATTTTTAAGTAGTATGCAGAGAGAATCTGGAACTGACAATTGTGTTTTGTGTGACTGACTCAACAATACACTTGTCAGTAAAAAAAATATAAT
This sequence comes from Heliconius hermathena, assembly GCA_013403705.1. Classification (NCBI taxonomy): domain Eukaryota; kingdom Metazoa; phylum Arthropoda; class Insecta; order Lepidoptera; family Nymphalidae; genus Heliconius; species Heliconius hermathena. Next base: position 101,034 of record JAAIXJ010001840.1, read on the forward strand.
TTCCCTCAGCAGGTGATGAATGCACAAAAAAAATAATTGCTTGCAGTCAGACGGTTCCACTGTGCCTTGATAGCCTCTTATAAAATTTTACCTATGTTATATTAATTTGTTGGCTTAGCTTTTCTTGTTTTTCTTGTATGTATTATACTATATAAGAAGAAAAAAAATTTAATTGGCTTCACACTGTATCCTGCACACAGCAGGGTAAGCAGAGAAACATAGTGATTCAGACACTCTGTTCCCCACTGTCCTAATTTTTTCGAGGCATTTCGTGTTAAGTGATGGAACTCAACACCGGGCTTTTGCCTTCATGCCAGAGCGAAGAAATGAAAATATTAAGAAATAATAATTCATTCCCTCAAGTGGGGATCTAACCCACAACCGTCGCGTCACACTTTTGTGCCCCTGGGCTACGATGGCCTCTTATAAGAAAAAAACATAGAGAAAACTTATAATAACAGACAAATGTGTACAGCCCATAACTTATCTCTTAAGAGAGGTCTCTACCAGAAACATTGAATGTAGGAGATGTTAAGAGAAACAATTTGGGTGCAGTAGTTACCATATTTTTATCACCAGATTGTAACAAAAATAACATAGAATTATTTGTTTAATAAATCAATTATTCCTATACCCAGATACCTACATATAGAAAGAAGAAAGTGTTTTGTTTTTAGGGGAATGTAGTAGTGTTATGACACTCCATTCCCATCTCATCTCATTTATACAGTGACATGTTCGTGCCCCTGCACCACAACTAGGCCCAAAGTGTTACATAAGTCACATTAAAATAATTTTATAATACTTTTGCTTGATTTAAAAAGATAAAATAAAGTGATTCTCTATGGCTATATGATATGTTGTTATATTGTGTCATATATTAACTCAATAATCCCGAGAGTCACATATTTGCTATAATTATACAACATAATGTATGAAACACCTTGGGACCTACATGATGAGTCCAACCTGTTTCATTGTTCTATTATAGTGACATATTATAGTGGCCGCTCGTGGTGCAGGAGCACAAGCGTGTGTCGCGTCTGTAAACACGGCAGGTTGTGGGTTCGATTCCCACTCGAGGAAATTAAATTTTTAATAAATTCTGTTTCACCATTCTCATGAAAGTGGGAAGCGGATAGTAGAGATTCCTTTTTCTACCCTGCTATGTGCGGCATATAGGATGAACCTAAAATAAAACCGAATTCTAATATGCGTAGGCCAGTCGAGGCCAGTCGTGGCGCAGGGGCACAAAGTGTGACTGTAAAACCGACTGGTTGTGGGTTCGATCCCCACTCAAGGAGATGAAATATTTACTTAAATTTATATTTCCATTTCTTCGCTCTGGTGTCGAGGATAAGCGCGGCGTTGAGTTCTGCCACTCAACACGCAATGCCTCCAGAATTCGGCAGAAAGTGGGGAACGGAGTGTCTTAACATTAGGTCTTCTGTCTACCCTGCTGTGTGCGGGATACAGCGTGAAGCTGATTTAATATGCGTATTGCATATTGAAATAGATTTTTAAGTAAACATAGAAATTTTGAAAGTATTGCAAAATTTACATAAAACGTTAAGATATTATCTAACATGTTGAATGTGTATTGAGTTTATAAAATATTTTAGTTTCACGCTGCGTCCCGTATATAGTAGGGCAGGCAAAGCACACTCCTACCACGTTAGACGTATTTCCACTGTGCTTTGGGAGCCACGCACCTCATACATTTTCTGGACTTTGCATGTGAGTGGCGGAACTCGACGCTTAGTTTTCTTTTCTTAGCGAGAACGAGGAAATAAAAACGAATTCATTCCTTCGAGTGGGAATCAAACCCACAACCGTCATGTTTACAGTCAGATATTGCTGCGCCACGAGGGCCTCGCAATATAATAGTGCATAATTTTGTGTAAAGTTATACTGAATTATTTTACAGTCCATTATATATTGTTAATTGTGGAATTACCTAATTTACATTATATATATATTTTTTTTATTAGCTTCACGCTGTATCCCGCACACAGCAGGGTAGGCAGAGGGAACCTAGTGTTAAGACACTCCGTTCCCCACTTTCTGCCGAATTCTGGAGGCATTGCGTGTTGAGTGGCAGAACTCAACGCCGCGCTTAACCTCGACACCAGAGCGAAGAAATGGAAATATAAATTTAAGTAAATATTTCATCTCCTCGAGTGGGGATCGAACCCACAACCAGTCGGTTTTGCAGTCACACCTCGTGCCGCTGCGCCACGACCGGCCTCTTTACATTATATAATAGGTTATTATTGATGTTATGTGTTAATCGGAATAAAATCGAGTCGAGATTGCGGAATGCGAGAATGCGATTGGTTACAGATTCAAAATTATCTCTAGATTTGGTATTATGGGATATTTGCCTTGTTTTTGGTCTTTGTTATATTGTCATTTACTAGTCCGTGATTTATCTGAGTTTGTCTGTTAGAGATTGCTTAAAGCAATAAGACCGCCTTTGCACACTTTTTTTATATTTCTATGATTTCAAATTTATGTTATTTTTATGTATAATAAAGATTATTCTATTGTATAAATTTCTTGGTATATTTATATTCAGTAATTTTTGTGGACATCGTAGCCCAGTGGCTATAAACACGGTGGTAGTGAGTTCGATTTTCACGGGGCAAGCAAACTGTTGAATTTCGCCGTCACTCCTTGCAATGTTTTGAATCAAGGCAAACAATGGAGGAATAAGTGTATTGACATAATTTTCGTTTTTTTCTGTCTATCGTGATTTGCGACTAACGCGTATAGTTAATTAGCTATAGTTTAGTAGGAACAAAAAGGTAATTTAAGTAACTAAGGAATTGAGTAAAAAATATATTTAAATCCATCCTATACGATATAATGTATCTTTCAATAAATTTATGTATACAGATTATCGATAAATACAATAAAGTTAAAATAAATATCAACAGATTAGTTATCGTTATCTTATCTGTTATGAATTGTTAGTATTATATTTTTTTTTGGTTTCACTTTTAAGTAAATTTATATTGATGGGTTGTAATTTTTTTATTATATTATGAACTTTTCTTGAAAATTTTATAAAATGTACATCATGTAAAATAGAAAACAACATTGTAAACTACAGTGTTGTTTTCTACTTTACATGATATACATACTTTTATATGACCTATATACAATAATCTAATTGTTGAGTGGTGGAATACGATGCCACGCTCCGTCTTGTTACCAGAGCGGGGAAATGACATTAATTCAATTCCACGGGCGGGAATAGAACTCACAACCCTGAGTTTAACAGACAGGCGTAGAACCGTTGCTCCACGACACCGACCTCAGTATTCAATAAGGATTATACTTTTCTGTTATATACCTACACATACTGATATTATTCAGCCTACATTTGAATGTTGTAGTTTTTTTAAACTTATGAGATAATATTTTATACAATCGATAGATCAGAATGGATGAAATAAATTACGACATTAGATTTTTATATTATATCGACGCACCGTCCAATCTTCGATACGTTGCGTGTTGGATGGCGGAACTCAACGCTGCGCTTTCTAATTTAGTTTCTGTATGTGTACTGTAATACGGAGTGTATAAAGGCCATAAGTAAAAAAATAGAAGAAATATTACATATCTGTCACTACGAAGTATCTGCCTACCTTTGAAGATGCGGGAGAAGGGTGATATTTATTGTTTACATTGTTTTTGAATAAGAAAAGGCGAGTGTTCACAGTTCACACTTGCCCGCATTTGGTGTTATATTACATACAAGTGACTTAAGTTACATATTGTGTAGTTAATTTTTTTGATGTGCCATTTTACTTCGTTTACTTTTTTATGGAAAGGACAAGGCAAACGAGCGTACGAGTCAACTGATCCGTGTAACATCAAAGAATAACTGCATATGATTCCACAGACACTGGGGTGCACCAGCCCGAAAAAAAAATTGCTTTCTATATATAAGGCTGATCCTGCCCTATACAGGGCCAATCGGTATTTTGATGATAAGTACTGTCTCGCTCTGCCGATGACATTCGGTTTCTTCATGATCCACTTGGTCTTTCTCTCCAGATGATCGCAATACTGGCAGTCACTCCAAATGTTAAGCTAGGCGCGGCTTTAAGAGTGATTTCAAAAACTGGTGACGTGGTAAATGTGTTTTTCTTAGTGTTGAACGCGATAACTTGTGTTTCCTGGGAGTTGTTTTTTATGAACCAGATTCGTTTCATCCCATAAAGAAACATCCCCAAGGGATACCTCAACGCAAGATACAAGTTTATTTCGGCATTGGTCTACATTTTCCCGTGAAAGATCTGCATGCAGCGTTCACTGTGGTACCTATCTATCGTCTGCATAGCATGCAGAAAAAACAGAGTTGGGGACAGCAAACAACCTTGAGGAATGCCAGCGTTCATGGGCAATTAGACCAAAAAAATTTGAATTTTTGAACTTCCATAAACTCTCGTAAAGCCTACAAGGTGAACATTTTGCAAGATGCACCCCGTGTCACACTGATTAAAGAAATTCGCCATGTCTATGTGCCAGGCCCTCTGATGGATTAGTAGAAGTAATAAATAAAAGAAGAGTAGAAGTAGTAGAAATAAAAAGTAAACAAATTTTGCAAAAAATATATTAAATTGTGACTATATACCCAAGTACGTCATAATTGCGTGTATAGTTTTGTGCAATGTATATGGTTTTCTATTCCACTTGAAGGAATATTATTAGTGTTTAACGTAGTGATTTTTCGACAAGTTTTATTTGTGTGTACCATAAAATGCTGCAGACGTGGAAAAATAAACATGTCAACTTAATTCTATATATAGACAAACGTGGGAAATACCTAGTTAAGGCGGCTTCAACAATAGACAAGGATTTTTAGTCTGTTATGAGAGGCTTTCGTGGCTGTAAATACGCCGGTTGTGGGTTCGATTGATACTCGGAAGACGGAGAATGAATTATGTTTATTACCTCACTGTGGTGACAAGACAAAGTGTAGCGTTGAGTTTCGCGTTGGAAAATAGGCGGAAAGTGGGGCACGGAGTGTCTTAACAATATATTTTTTCTGCTTACCCTTTATGCGGGGGATACAGCGATTAACAAAAAATATTAAATTTGTAGGTTCCGTACCCATAGGTATGGTAACAGTTTCACAGTTGATTATTATTATGAAATTTGCACAGAGTATAAGTATTTCTGTTGCTGCTATAAATCAGCTTCACGATGTATCCCGCACACAGCAGAGTAGGTAGCCGGAATTTAGTGTTACGACATTCTGTCCCCACTTTCCCCCGGATTTTTTTATGCATTCGCCGTGTTTTGCATCGACGCCACACCGAAAAAATGAAAATATAATTAAATTTAAATAAATATTTCATTTCCTTTTGTGGCCATCGAATCCACCAACATTCGCGTTTATAGACAAAATTTGTGCCCCTGCTCCACGACTGAACTGTTCCTGCTATAACTAAAAAATATTTAATAAAAAAAAACCGCCCACCGAGAGTTCCGTACAATATTTGGAGATCTTTATCTCAAATTCAGGCTTAGTTTAACCAGAGCAATTTCCACTGATACCTCACTTGAACTAGCGGCTTTAATATCAAATTTTCCCCCTTTTAAAACTATTATTTTTAGGATTTACCCATAAATGTATAGTTTTCAAATTTTTTCCTGAAATAGTACTACCTGTAGATGCTAACTGCCAAATTTCATAATTCTAGGTCAGCCAGAAGTGCCTTATTTTGATTCTCTTTAGAGAGTCGAAATTCGCGGTTCTTTGCGATATAAACGGCCATATCTTTTTTCTAAGTAAATATCGAAATATTTAGTTTTTATCAGGAAATCATGGGGCCGTAGATCTGAGTATATGTTTTGGTCTAATGACTGGGTTCGTTTCTTTTTTACTTCTACAAGGTGCTAATATCAAATTCTAGGTGGCGCGGTAAATTCGTAATATTTTTTGATTATAAGAAAGCACTTTCTACCCAAAGTCAGACCAAATCGCTAATCAATAAAACATATAGTGACTATTATTTATATATTATATATGTACAAATGTCCCTTGCTTTGTTACAAGCGTACGCACGCCTATCCAGTACATACTGTTTCCTGTTACATTTCCTTATTGTAACAAACATTATATGACGTTATTAGATTATTCTATGAATGTTATATATACTATTTATACTTATATACGTATAAAGTAGGTTAACGACTAGGGTTGAACCGTGGGTTTGCTTGTTACTAAATGCTTATGTTCTTTAATCATTTTAACTTTGCCCCATCACAATGTGGGCGTATATATCGTAAATTAAAATATTTATTATTAAAATAATTAAAAGCGCGGCGTTGAGTTCCGCCACTCAGCACGCAATGCCTTCAGAATTCGGCGGAAAGTGGGGAACGGAGTGTCTTAACACTAGGTCCCCTCTGCCTACCCTGTTGTGTGCGAGATACAGCGTGAAGCTGAAAAAAAAGAAAGATATTATTTTAAGCGAAGTTTACTAACAATGTCAAAATTGGTAATTAAAGCGTGCAATAATGGTTAAATGCGATAATTTTCAATGTAAATTTAAAATTTTATACGAGGATTTAATAAAAGGAAATTATAAATATTACGTAACATGCCTGTCTCGAAATGCGAAAAACACCCCAATTAATTATTGAATATTATTCTGCACAAATATTATTAAGCTGAATAATTTTGTTTGGTTGACGCAATAATCTCAGAAACAACTGGTTCAAATTTTAAAAACTTTTTATATCGATTTATCGAGAAATACTAAACCTATATAAAATCATCGACTTGACCCACTGTACGTACCTTACCTCATTTGTCACAACACGAACTCTTAATTATTTCCATTTACTACGCGGGCGAAGCCGCGGGTGAAAGCTAGTCCAAAACATACATTTGTTTAGTTTACTTTAGTATGTTGCGTTTTATTAAATGTCAAGCCACATGGGTTAAAATTAAAGAGCTCACGAACAACGGTTGACATTAAAAGCTCGCTTGGGGGGTTACGTTATGTATGCGTTGTAATCCTGATGCTCATATATTTTGGTTTTGGTTTATTTGTTTGACTTTTCGTGATCTTATATTATTAGTTTTTGTTAGCTGTATCGTAGGTAGTGGTATATACAGAGGAGTCCTAGTGTTAAGTCACTCCGTTCACTTCGTATTATTTGAGGTAGGCAAAGTGATTCTTCTGATATTGCGCGTTTTGATAGACGAATAAAAATTAAGGGTAACAAAAAATATTAAAATGTTAGTTATGACTCTTTTTGCTACTTTTTGAGACCACTGTTGGTTCAGTCGCATAGGCTCTGAATGTATACGCGACCGATATTTTCATTTCCTCATTCTGGTAACATGACAAAACCGGACCGAGATTTCCATCACTGCTTGGTTGTTTTGCTTATCTTACTATTATGTGCGAGATGTGTAAAGCACAATAATTTCCAAAAAACAAATTTCAACGTAATTTTTTTTGTCTCTAAAAGTTCTTTTAAAGTTATCAGAACAAGAGATTACATATAACTGCTTTGTAAGAATTTTTAAGGGAATTTCATGGGAATTTTGTGAACGGTATATCTATGTTTATTATTATACGATATCCGGTAGTCTTTCCGTCATATTAGTTTTAAAATAAACACTGATAAGAAGATAAGAGCTGAGATAACAATACAATTTTGAATATCAGCCGTCTGCATAGGACGAGTGCAGCATTGAAATTTGGTTTCGTGATGTTTTTGTATACATTTTTAAAATATCAAGTTATAATATTGCGGCTAATCGCGGCGCAGGGGCACAAGTGTGAAACTATAAACGCGGCTTGTTGTGGGTTCGATTACTACTCGGAGAAATTAAATATTTAATATTTTCATTTTCTCGCTCTGGTAACGGAAGTGTAACTCGACACTAGGTTCCTTCTGTTTACCCTGCTATGTGCGGGATACAACGTGAACTTGAAGAAATAAAAAAGAAAAAAAACACGTAATGTCTTGAAAATTGTACGGTACTTTGGGTGCCATCTGTCTATAATACAGCTCTGTGTAATTTGAGTCACTAAAGCGTCAGTAACCTTTTAACTTTGATGCACCGAATCAAAGGTCGACGAATTACCACATTCATTACGATGTGATTTCGTGATTGCTCGCCGCGCGTCCCCCACGAGTCCACGACCCACCTGAGGATGTACAATTATGATGTCAAAACGGGAACATTGCCGTTGGGATTTTTGATTTAGTTTTATATGGAATTATGCGGATTTGAAAGTGAGAATGTTGGTTTTGAAAAGTTTGAAAGATAGTCGTATGGGGTAGAGGTAGGTCCTTAACTAATTTTGAAAATAAATAACAGTTAATAACAGGTAACTTTTTCCGCATGGGAGAGTAAGCACAAGAAACAGTTAAGACACTTCGTTCCCAACTTCCCGGTGAATTTTCGAGGCATATCAGCGAAGTTGTAATATCGATAATGCCCCGGTTAACAAATCTCCAATTTGAATCGAAAGGACATAACTCGTAAAACAAAGTGTCGATAGCAGGTGTCCGGGGCTCATGAGATCGCTTATGACCCTCGCACCTGCTGCTGTTAGCAAATTATTTGATAAAGCGAACGTGATTAAATTAACTGTACTGAACCGATCTAATGCGTCATTTTTCACTTCCGTACTTAAAATCTTTCATTCATTGATGTCTAGGTTTTTGAGGTGTGTGTAGAGGGAACAAGTGTTTTTTTGCTGATTTGTACTTTGTATGTTAAAAGTTTGATTTTTTTTTATCAGCTTCACGCTGTATCCCACACACAGCAAGGTAGGCAGAGGGAGTCTAGTGTTAAGACACTCCGTTCCCCACTTTCTGCCGTATTCTGGAGGCATTGCGTGTTGATTGGCAGAACTCAACCCTGCGTTTTGCCTCGACACTAGAGCGAAGAAATGGAAATATAAATTTAAGTAAATATTTCATCTCCTCGAGTGGGGATCGAACCCACAACCAGTCGGTTTCACAGTCATACTCAAAGTAAAAGTTTGATATATTTAGATAATTACGAAAAGTGATATTTCTAATATTGACCTTTACGTATCAAACGCAGCAGTATTTAGTGCTTTGGCAACATTCACGTAGATATCTTAGTTATCTCTACTTATTGGAAATAGCCACTCTTCGGAATTACCCTAATGCTCCATAAAAAAAAACACTGGTCGAAGGTTTCTTACCAATTTCATAATTGTAGGTCAACGGAAAGTACACCTTATCAAGTTTCTAGGCACATACACTCATTTTGTATAAAATTATCTATAAATATAATATAATTGTTGTTAGTGTTGTAATTTCTAAATTGTAGCCAAATTTCATAATTAGGTAAACGGGAAGTATCCAGTAGCTTTTTCTGATAACGCGGCAAAACGCATCACAAGCGATATAGCGATAAGCTCGTACAAAATTCATAAAAAACAATATATAAACGTTTCGTATCTTTTGAAAGTGTTGACTTAGAAGCTTAATTTTTTCTGTACCCTCAAGAATTGTAGACGCGGATATTTGGTATTAATTTCAGCGTGATACCACGCGATCTTATGATAAATGGTCTTGAAAGAGGAAGTATAAAGTCATCCTTTACGGGTTCTTTTCAGTTGACGTACGGAACCTCAAAAAATAGCTTCATACTGTATCCAGCTTATAACGAGGGAGTCTGACAGGATCTAGTATTTAGACAATCCTTTACCCCACTTTCCGAATATTGTGTTTTGAGTGGCGGAACTCAAGGCCACGCTTCGTCTTGTAACCAGATGGAGGAAATGAAATAAACAGCATTCCTCCGAATGAGTATCGAACCCACAACGGTCTCAATAGAACTTAAATACATACATTTTTTCCGCGTCGTCGTTGCGTCGATTTATATATTGTATTCCATATTATTATATAGCCGCAAGCACGACGGTTATTAATAAACATTGTAGCTAAGTAATTACTTGAACATCTGCGTCCATTCGCTTTTATTTGCTTTTTTTATAAAACCCCCCCTAAACATGTATGGGAATGTTTTGTGATGTATTGCTGTTTGGTGTTTGTTGCTTTAAGAGTTTCATATTTTCTTTTATGTATATTTTTTCTTGTTGAACGCTTAAAAAAAGTATTTTCTTTTGACATCTATCATAATCAGCTATAATTAATAATTAAAAAGAAAAGAATCTAATATCTTCATGGTATAAGTAACAAATATCATTACCTTTGGTAGACATATTTAATTTTTGGAAACTGTTTACAGTAAGTTTTCGATTCTCACTCGGAAACGGAGCCCTGGTAACAAGACAAAACGCGGCGATGACTTCCTCCTCTTAATACATAAAGTCTCGAAAAATAAATGCGTGGAAAGCAGTGAACGGAGTGTCTCAATGTTGGGTTCTCCTTGCCTATCCTGCTAAATACGGGATACAGCGTGTAGATAATAAAATACTTTTTATTTATGATTGAATAGATTTAAATCTAGAACCTATTAATATTGCAAGTAAATAGTACTGTATATTGGCGACTTCGCTTGCATTCCAAAGCGGATTATTTAACTGATTTTGTTCGCCCACACATCGTTCTATTAGGTACGTAACATATTTGTATGTATGACACTACTTCCCCTACTTGTAATATGTGGAGCGTACACGGAGTCAATTTTTTATAGTACTTAGAGGTCGTTGTGGCGCAGTGGGACAATATGATTATAAACGCAATAGTTGTCGTTTCGATTTTCAGTCGGAGGAATTAATTATTTGTATTTCCTTGCTCTAGACTAAACGTGGTGTAGAGTTCCTCCACCCGACCTTTTTTACCTACTTGTAAAATAAAGTTTTTTAGATATTTTAATGGTCTTAAGTGCATTTTGACTCATCATTCATGTTTCATCGTTTGGTAAACTTTTTGTTATTGTGTAAATTAAATTTTCTGGGAATTTGTTGCAAATAAATAAGATGTCAATTCTTCTTTTTTTCTATATGTCCAGTTGAGGTCATTTGTGGCGCAGAGGCACAAGTGTACGACTGTAAACTTGATGACAGGTTGTGCGTTCAATTCGCACTCGACAAAATGAAATATTTAATACTTACATTTCACTCTCTGTGGCTTTATAAAAGATTTAATTGGTTGAAGAATGGATATACATAAACAAACACACATAGAATGATAAATACATTACCTCCCTTTGCGTTGCTACATCGTATATAAATCAACATTATCAAGTACGTTTTTACCAAAAGATCCCAATTACGTACAAATTGAATCAGATGCCATAATATGGACCAAAGTTTTATCTTAGGCGTTCAGCAGAATGGGGGAAAGAGACAACTTTAGTATAGCTGTAATGTCTGTTAGTCCATCTCTCTCTCATTGGTTAATTAATGAAGATGCTAATATTGTTGCGGGGTCAGTCGATCGAGTTATTCGGTCAGGTATGTGATAAGCATCCACGATTACGCGATGCTTGGGGGTTCGATTCTGTTTGTGAGAAAGTTTTATATTAAGCAAAACTATTTTTGTTTCATGCTCCATCCTGTATATATCAGGGTAAGCCGAGGGATTTAGTAGCTTAGTATTAAGACTTCACTTCCATTCCCCACTTTCCGCCAAATTCTGGAGGTATTGCGTATTGACTGACAGTACTCTACGCCGCGCCTTATCTTATTACAAAAGCGAAAAAAATTAAATAATTCATTCCTCCGAGTTCAGAATCGTACCCACAACCGTCGCGCATACAGTCACACTGTGCCGCTGTTCGGCTTTATGTGCCAGTAATAATAAAAAGATATTATCTCCTTATTTGTTAGAGGAATTTTGCGCTCATTTCGCTGTGAGCTTAATTTTATTTGCTCTTCATTTTTGCAATTCGATTATAAAACGGCGCAACCCTCGGGCCGGTGGCGGTGACTCAAGTTTATTGTTGCGCCAAATTAGACCCTGGCCTTTATTAGGTGTGCCTTGTTTAACAAATATAATTAATTTTGTTATTTTAGTTCTTATTCGCACAAAATAAGCCTATGTTGCTGGATGCAGGATGTTTAGTAATTTTGTCCTCCCTATTGATACATTCCCTGTGGGGACCATGGGTGGGGGTATGAAACTATATTATGTACCTAAGCGTAGCCTAAGCAACGGCTTTTAAGTACACTGTAAAGATTATTAAAATAAAATAAAAAAAATAAATAAAATAAAATAATTTTAATTTCATAAATATATTATATTTTATTATTCCCAATATCGTACTATTGTTGCTGAATTTGTTGTTTGTGTTTGTTTGACCTAGTGATCGTTTCATTTTATATACATTTTTTATTTACAATATAAGTACCTACCTAGAGCTAAACATGGCACATGTTTAACTCTAGGTAGGTAGGTTCTAAGTACCCGAGGAAACTGTTATCGCAGGTACGAAGAAGCCTTTAGTCTTTAACCTTTCTTCATTAAATTCTAACCAGAAATTCACGAGATTAAAAAAAATAAAAAATCACCTTTCTAATTTTAGTAAACTTTAGTATACGTAATAGGTACGAAGGAAGTGACATAATATATGAAAAAAACATATAATTAGATTAACGGTCATCAGGTTCTCATTACGTCGGAAACGGCGTCCATAAGTCTAGCAATTTTTGGCGAATGCCTTCTCACTGTCAATGTTTAAAAAAAACATCTTCACGCTTTTTCCCGTATATCAGGGTAGGCAGAGGAAGGGAATCTAGTGTTTAGATACTCCGTTCTACACAGCGCCGAATCTTTAAGAGTAATTATTATATTTATTTTCTTTTCCCCACTGTGGGAGATGAGCGCCGCGCTGCCTCACTACACTCTAAGCCTTGAAAATTGGGCGGAACGTGGGAAACCTAATATCTTATTCTGTTCCCTCTGTTTTTCCTTCTCCATGCGAGATAGAGCGTGAAGCTGATATTAAAATAACAAACATTGCGACTATGACGTCATGCTTAGGTTGTAATACTATCGTTGATGTGCCTTTGAAGGTGAAGGTCGCAGATACGATTTACACCCACGTTAAATGGTTATGCAAATGTTTAGACCGGCGCTGATGTAACAGTGACATACATACATACATTTGGAAGCATTTTTGAAAAGGTATATGGATCTTCTTTTTTGAATTCTATTTTTCCGATATTATTGTGGCAGAGGAGGAGTGGCATCATTATTTTCTTGTTATTTTACATAATTTAGTGTCAACGTCTATCAGGAGTTTTCATTGTGGTGGTCATGGCACTCAACACGCAATGTATTGTGAAAATTGAGCTGAAAGCGGAGAACGAAGTATCCTAACACTAGGATCCCTCTGCCTACCCTGCTAGTGGAATATAACGAAACATTATAATTTGCTTAACCAACGAGACCGGAGAACCTTATTAATAAAAAAAATTATATATTTCGTTTCACTATCATAATATAGGTACCGTACTGACTAAAATACCATAACCGCATAGTAGACTCATCGTACGAATAACAATGAAATTTGAAGGCTGACGTGACGTGACGCCAAGGTCCTTTTAGGAACTTTGTGTTTAAATGAATACAAGCATGTCAAGTTAATATATGCAAATTTTAATTTACTCTCTACTTCTTAAGCTTTCCCACTCAGGAGTGACTAAAATAACATGACACATCTAGTTTCGCCACTTCACACTCAGTGTCCTGAAAATTGGGCGGAAAAGGAGGTAGATTTTATTGTCTGCTAATTTTGCTATTTAGGTATCTAGTTCGTGAGGGTTAAGCGGAGCTCTACATTATTTGCTTAGGAGAGTATTAAGAGTAGAGCCAGAAAAAAAACTTCTGAAAATAAAATTAATTATTAAAAAACAATAAAAAAAACTAACGTAAAACACTCACACACACATCTCACCAACAACGTTAAACACCAAATCCAAAAACCAATCTCTCCGTTATATCAACAAGCACAGCGTTGTGTCCAAGATTTTTTATAAACCGGTATTAAGCCAAGCTGGTGACGTTATAATTACACGTACGCGTACATATACGTACATATATGAACACTCACACAAATGCAAAGCTCAGCTTACACCTCACCGACTGTACTTGCGATAAAAGCTCAGCATTGATGTATTTTATTTAAGTATTGGTAATGACATTAATTATTATAGAAAATTCATCCCTAAATAAGGTGGCGAGTTCCTGAGTCTAAATATTATAAACGTAAAGTAAAAAAAAATAACAATTATTTTCATTGTTACAGCTCTATACAACTATAACTCCTCATCTCCCTTCCACTTACCCCTGGAAGTGGGGGAGCTCGTCCACCTGGAACGTGAAACAGCCGACTGGTACTGGGGTTCGAGTCTCCGGAGAGACAAAAACGGGGCGTTCCCCAAACGATACGTTGTTATACGGGAGTGTAATGTTGACAGGTAGGTGTTCTAAGCTTAAATGAAGTTCTTTAACCGGATTAATCGTATTTGTTTTGTATTAGATATTTTTTAATATAGGTTAAAAATCACGAAAATCAAAGACTTTGTGTGTTTGAAACTGTTTTAGGGATTGTTAGCAAAGTTGTTTTATTTTGACCAATCCTCGTCTTGCCTTCTTCTTTCTATGTGATATAGGCGAAGTAAATTCTGCTTCACTGGCTCCTATTAAATAAAAAAGAAATGACAATTGCTTAGTTCTAAGATGAAATAATGAAATATGGTGTTTACTTTGACTTCTGTATGTGAAATAGCAGTAACATAGCGTAATGCGTTAATGGTTGGCTATAGTAAAGGTAAACAAAAATATATAGAAATTTTACTCATATCCAAATTGAATATGCGACCTGGTAAATATCTAAGTAAGCGAAACAATTTTAAGCACATATGTACATAAATACGTCGAAACTTGCTTTAAACAACTTTTGTTATTAGCACTTCATATTAAAATTAAATAAAATTCTGAATTCATTTAAACCACATTAATTAATCTTCCAAAAGCGCAGCGTAGAGTTCCGCTACTCAACATTCAATGCTTCCCGAACTCGGCGAAAAATGTGCATCTGCGTTGCACCACCACGTGTCTTAGCACCACGTTCTCTCTGCCTACCCTGCTATGTGCAGGGTACAGCGTGAAGTTAAAAAAAATATTCTAAACATCCATATAATTATGCGGGGTAATTATACACAGATTATAGGTGATAAACATAAAACAGATAACGGTAGTACAAGTTATCCATATTGAATATAATATTAACTGATAGAGATCACCGTCCATCCTGTATCTTATAACTTGATTAAAAAAAAAGAATAAAATCGTTACAAATAAAGGCTTTAAGTGAAAATCGTACCCGTAACTATTTTGGGAGAGTAATACACTACTCCACAGCGTCACAGTGGAGAGTGACGTCACTATTTATTATAATAATCATGTAATGATACCCAGTCAATGGCTATACGATGATTAATTAAAACACTATTCACATTATAATTTGTGTTATAAATTCTTTTGTATTGGATACACGCCTTTGCTGTCACACAATACGTATCGGGTGTACTGGGCTCGTGTCAACGCTTATATAGATGGGAGTTGCGAATATTAATTTTATAACTGTTCGTTATATTATTAAAAAATGAGGCCAGTCGTGGCGCAGCGGCACGAAGTGTAACTTTAAAACCGACTGGTTGTGGGTTCGATTCCCACTCGAGGAGATGAAATATTTACATAAATTTATATTTCCATTTCTTCGCTCTGGTGTCGAGGCTAAGCGCGGCGTTGACTTCTGCCACTTAACACGCAATGCCTCCGAAATTCGGCAGAAAGTGGGAACGGAGTGTCTTTCACTACGTTCCCTCTGCCTACCCTGCTGTGTGCGGGATACAGCGTGAAGCTGATTTTGATTTATTTGATTTAATAAAAAATGAGGCCATCATTGAATGTTAAAGCGACGGTTGCGAGTTCGATTCTCATTCGGGGGATGGATTATTTTCATGTTTGCATCGCTTTGGTAAAGAGATAAAGCGTCGCGTTGAGTTTTGTTACTCAATATGCAATGAATTGAAAATTGGTTCTTTCTGCATACTATAAGAGAATAAGCTCGAAGCTGCTTTCGCTTTTAAACCCCGACAAAAGCAAAGCATGTTATAAGTTTGACGTGTATGAGTATGTGTGTATCTGTATGGCTGTGTAGTTCCCAAACGGCTGAACGGAATTTGATTTAGTTTTTGTTTGAAAGATTACTTAATTGAGGGTGTTCTTAAACACGATTCAAGAAAAAATGTTTAGACGTTTGAAGCTCGTAAATAAACAACCAGAAATTGTTTGTTTATATTTTAGTATTGTAAACTTGCATTTTGTAATGTAAACTTGGATTTTTAAATACCATTTATTAAAAATGTCAATTCTTTTTCCTATCTTAAGGTAAGGTGTCGCTAACAATTGTAGTTAAGATTCTGTTTTGTGGGATGTTTGTATTTAGAAAATCCAAATATTTTATACAAAAAATAACTTTATTTTTTAATATTTTTAAAGTGTTATTCCACATTTAGGAAAGAAAAAATACTTATTGAGAAAACGTATAAAAAATTGAACGTAGTAGGATTTGAACAGTCCGCGCCTCTTCGTACAGTTTCCATAGAGGCGCGGGTTCAAAGCCCGCTACGTTCAAATTTTGATATGTTATCTTAATAGGTAAAAATAATTTTATTTCTAATACAATGCAAATTTACAAAAAGTTATGTGTTTCTTTGAGTACTCTCTTACTCGTGTCTCTTTAATAAAGCTTTTTATTTTTAAATCTAAATTCTTGATCGAATTTCATATTAGTGAGTCAATCGTATTATGAGTCAATCAATTGTTGTAATGTTTGTGTATTGATATAGCAAATGCAAAATATTATTGAAAACATGTTTTTTTGCGTGATGTAGGCAGCAGCCAAATATCGCTTAGTGAACAATCTCTCCGTTATTATGTTTAAGTAGAAAGAAATAACTACTCGATGTGATGATTAATATACCTACATGAGCCCGTCATGGCGCAGCGTCACAATAACGTCTGTAAGGCTACGTTCAGATGACAAGCGTTCAACGCGCGCTGAACGTGCGCAAAATTTTTGTATAGTGTTCACATGACACGCGCTTGTCAGGCGTTAAACGCGCGTTGTCGCGGCCGCCATAGATTTCAGTAGAGTTCTACATTTGCCGGAGATGGACGTAGAAACTGTTTTAGCGGTGATTTCATACCGGCGGCTGAACCGACGCGACAGAAGACGGAGGTCCACCCAATTTCCACACGATTTCTGAACGAACTGATCCCTCAAAATGCGTATATCCGCGTCGAAAACGCGCGCTCAACTGAACGGAAACATAGAAAATCAATGATCTCAAAGCGCGCGTTGACGCGCGCTGACAACAGACGAGCGCTAGCGCAGCGTTAACGCGCGCTTAATTAAAACGCGCGTTAGCATGTGTACGGCCTGAACAAAAAGTATGTAGTTGTAAACGCGCGTTATCGAAACGCGCGTTGAACGCTTGTCATCTGAACGTAGCCTAATTGTGATGCTTGTAGGTTGACCAGACGAAGCGCGGCGTTGAGTTTCGCTACTCAACACGCAGTATCTGGAAAGTGGGGGACCGAGTGCCTTAATATTAGGTTCCATCTTCCTATTCTGCAGATACAGGAACATATGCGAGGAGATACAGCGTGAAGCTAAAACACAAATAAAAATTTAGTGACATATAAATATTAATAGTAGCGATTCTACTAAACAAATGCAATACGATAAAAGTTCAAAGCCGCCATGCCCATGTCTATTTATAATAGCTTCTATAAATAAAGTTACCATGTTTTCACATGTAACAGTATTATGGAATTTGCCTTTTTATTGCCAACATCTGTCATTTTATGTTGTAACTTAAGTACTAGTCGCCGTTCGCAAATTTGTTTGCGTGGAACTTAGGCCCGTATTTGGAAACCACTCTCAAGTCTGAGATCGATCTTGAGATGCCCTAACGCGGGTAGCGTTACGGTATCGTACGTCGTACGTCAGTCAACTTGGCCCGTATTTCTAACCCTTCCTAACTCTGAGATCGATCTTAAGATGCCTTTTTCATTCATAACGTTATGATGATCCTTCAGTATTTTCCTATTCTAAATACTGGGGTTAGAAGAGATAGAGTTGAAAGAACCTTTTTTTTTATTTTAATTCTTACACTACAGACTTATGGTCAGTACCTTTTGTTATTTTTACATTTCTTTTAATACTTTTTTCTATAGATATTATCTAGAACTAGACTTATGTTATTACATACATATATTTAAACCTTTTAAGACGCTTAACAAGCTCAACACAATGTCTCGAAAATTGTACAGTGCGTGTGGATTAACATTTCTTAAAACTAGGTTCCGTCTGCTATATGCGGGATACAGCGTAAATATATATTTTTGTTATTTTAAGATGTGGAGAGATGGTGGTCGCGTCTGCGGGCGGCACCGGTGTGGTGCACGATATTGCCGTCACGTTGCGGGAATGGCTTACACATTGGAAAAAATTGTACAAAGTGAGTTAAAATTTTTCTATCCATATAATGTTTCTATTCTCTATATTTACAGCATAGTTACTATAGAAGTTTTATCGCTGTTTGGTGCAAAGAATTATTTTCTCCGCTCTGTTAATACAATTTCGGTGTGGAGTTCGGTCACTAACGCGCAATGTCTTAAATTCTGGTGAAAATAGTTCAGTGTAAGTGTGTAGATAACACTAGGTTCCGCGTATACTCGTAGCAATATGTTTAGAGCATGAAGCTGGAAAAACATTTTTTTATTTAACTTCAATTAAATTTACTAAATATTCACGAGAGTACTATCAATCAATCAATTAACGTGACACAGCCTAAATTATACTGACATATATTATAAAAGTTTAATTATACCAACATACATATGTACAAAGCAGTTCAATGTGAACGGAAGGAGGGAGAATGACTCGTCACTATGTTCTCACGGACATGGCTGATGTATACTTACAGAAAAAAGAATGTATTTGGTAAGTGTGTACCTTAATGTGATGTTTATTGGATTTTTAAAATCTAAGCTAAGTCAAATACCTGACAATGTGTGCGAAAATTAAGAAATCTCTAAGTTAGTTAGAATACACCACATTTTGAAATAAGGAAGATCATCTCGATATGACTTTTAGTTTAGTGGACAAACTTCCAACTCTATATATAATTACGAAAAGTACACGAGAAAAAGCTAGCTACAATAACTATGTTAAATAAAAAGCTTACGCTTTTCCAGACAAACGATGAACGTTTTAAATTCATGGAAGTTAGCATGAGAGCCTTATTGGAATTGAGAGGGCAGGCTGCTTCAGGAGCGCTCCCCCAGGATCAGCTCCGCAGGGTGGCCAGGACCGCCGTTTTTACTATTGATAAGGGGAATAGGTGAGTTTCTTATGTGTGGAATTTGTGTCTATATGTCATTTTTGTTACTTATCGTTATGTTGACTTACTCTCAAAATATATTTTCTTAAGTTATAAAAGTAATGGCGTGATAAAATTTAAATTGGACAATAACTGATAACTAACGCAGTGATTGTGAGTTCGATCTCCACTCGCGGAATACAATACAATATACTTTACACATAAAAATTTACACAAATTATATACAAATGATAATTTTAAGTATTTTCATTCTTCCGTACTACATACCGTGGCGTTTAATTCAGTAACAGAATACTGTCTGCTATATGCGGGAGACAGTGTAAAGTTGTTTCTTTTTTTGCTTAAATTAAAAATCCATTTTTCAATTTTCAGGACATTAGGAATGGAGTTAGCGGTTCGAACAGTTAGTGGTCAACTGGTAGATCCGCTGACGACGTCAACATTCAAACTGAACGCTTTACATGATGAAGCGTATTCTAGGATTGATAAGAACATGGTAAGACTTTAGCTTACTTTGTAGGTTTTTTGTGTTTCTTTAGAAAGTATTCGGATGTTATGGATGAGATTTAGACAAAGAATAAATTGAATGTTTAGCTAACATATTTTATGATCGTGTGACTTTTTTGTTCATTTGGACATGTAAAAGCCAAGATAGAAGAGAGAAATCTGTAAAAAATTGAAAAGTACAAAATTTCAGTTTCATTTCCAATTAGAATACCACATTAAGGAAGAATATTAAATGGAAACAACGTCATTTGAACTCCAATTTACATCTACTATTATAATTTTTTTGTATTAATTAACAAAATTGTAATCTTAATATTGAAAACGGTAACTGTTGAGTTTGTTGACTAATGTTCTCAAAAGAACTGCCTTCGAGTCGGTGGTAGCTTTATGTTCAATCAATGATTCAAAAGTAATTGCAAACCTCCATTTCAATAAACAATGTTTTAAATTGCTAGAAATAGTATAAAAATTTTAACATGGAGGAATTTTTTTTTCTTTCCACAGCATGATTCTAAAAATTTGTTTTAAGTTTATTTATTTGTGTTAAGCCAACAAATTTTTCTTTCTCGTAATTCGTATATAAAAAAAATATAGTGATCTAATTAAACAAACAATAATATTTACACAATTTTAAATAAGACACACTTTAAAAATGTTTTTTTTTACTTTCAATATCAACAATGTTTTTTGCCTCCCAGGAAACAACCCCAAGCAGCCGCCCAACAAGTCAGACCCCCACGGCTCGCACCTACACCATAGTGGTCAACATAAAGAACTTTGTGTGCAGAATGAGCGACGCCGCGGAATTATCACTAGCACTTCACGATTCAGCGGGGAGTAAAATAACAGAAAATGTACTGTTAAAATGGCCGCCGGGACATCTGGGCGCTGCCGAGCTGTTTACAGCGCCCTCTGTTGTGTTTACGGTTAGTCAAAGATGTTGATTTTTAATGATAGAATGTACTAATGTGATATTTTTTGTATAATAATATAAATTTTTTTGAAAATGTTTTTATTTAAGATATAGATCATGAATGTCATCATCATCATCATTAAACATCTATATAATTTCATTCACCAATTATAGAAAATGTCAACTTTTTAATAAAAGTAACTTAAAATTCTGTCCATACTAACAAAAGTAGCTTAAAATTCTGTCCATTTATCTGTAAGCCTAATAATTTTTTTTGGGGCCTTGGAGTGGACGTTTTTGACTGAATGATTATGAACTATTACTACTATTATACATATGTTACAGGATCTAGGCAGCGATATAAAAAAAGAAAAGATCTTCTTAGTATGCCAAGTGGTACGCGTAGGATTTATGGAACCCCACACCATCGATCGTCGCAGTACAATAACATCTGCGCCCACAAACCAAACCCAGTCCGCCATGAGGCGCCCCTTCGGAGTGGCGAGCGCTGACATCACGGCGCACTTGGCCTCTGATAACAGTGATAAGGAAATACAGTTGCCTTTTTACGCGTGAGTTTTGTCTCTTCTTATCCTATAGATTTCTGCTATATGTACACACATACGATAACTGATGAATGGGTGCTGCCCCATTTTTCGCGTGAGTATCTCTTTTTATCTCATTGGTGTTGTAGTATATGTCCGTCTCATTCTCACACATATTCACTGACGTGCGCACACACGCGCATGCGTATATAATGCTTTATAAGCAGTTACGTAACTTTATAGATAAATTACAACTTAAATAAGCATTTAAACAACAGAGAACAGAGAATTTGAAAAATATTGGTAATAAATATTTTATTATTTTTAGAAATAGAAATCCTTTTAATTTAAATGTCACAAAAACATATTTGCTTATGTTTTTAAACACAATATTTCAGATGTGAAAAAGAAAACATGGACTCACTATTGAAGAAAGTGATAGCTAACAGGGAACTAAAAGACAAACACTCACAAGGGCTGTGGGTGTTCTTACAAATGGTTGAAGGTGATTTGAAACAGGTGAGGGAAATATATAATCATTATGGTTTTATTTATTTTTTAGTGTTGTGTGGTATCCCATAAATAGAAGGTAAGTATGGAGAACCTATTATATATGTATTTTATGCTTGAATTGGGTGTTGCAGAACACAACGCCGCGCTTTATCTTGTCAGAGCAAGGAAGTGAATATAATTCGTGTTCCCGAGTGAGGTTCGACAGGCTCAAATTATTTTTATTTATAGTCTTGGACTTCATATAAAGAATATGTGTGAATATATTTTATTCCTATCAGACAAAAATATAATAATAAATCTCTCGATTTAATTATGTAATAAGAACGTTTAATATTCTAACTCGCTATTTTCTTTTTATCTAACAGATACGCCGTGAAAACCCGCACATGGTACTCGGTGTGCGCAACACAGTGTTCGCACGTAAAATGGGATTCCCCGAAGTGATACTACCGGGGGATGCCCGCAACGACCTCTACGTGACGGTGTGCGCGGGTACATATTCCCGTGGCTCTGGAAAGTCATCCGAGAGGAACATCGAGCTGGTCGCCAGGGTTGTGGACAGAATGGGAAATACAATACCGGTATGTGGTGATTGTATTGAGTGCTCTGTATCCCTCATGTAGCGAAGTAGACAGAGAGTTTCGGAATTGAGATACTCTGTTCGCCACGCATAACATTGCTGGTTGAGTGGTGTAATTCGACGCCTCTCTGTATTTTATTATTTTGTTGAGGTCAGTCGTGACGCAGGGGCACAAAGTGTGACTATAAAACCGTCTGGTTCGATCCCCACTCGAGACGATGAAATATTTACTATAATTTATATTTACATTTCTTCGCTCTGGTGTCGAGGCAATGCGCGGCGTTGATTTCTGCCACTCAACACGCAATGCACACTCCAAAATTCGACAGAAAGTGGGGAATGGAGTGTCTTAACACTTGGTTCCCTCTGCCTACCCTGCTATGTGCGGGGTACAACGTGAAGCTGATTTATTTAATTTTTACTTTGTTTAGTTATCAGAGGAAGGAAATGAAATATGTCATTTGAGATTTACATTCCTCATTACTCATGTATTCATAGTTTTAAATTTTTTTTAGGGTGTAATATCTCTCGGAGCAGGTGTTCCACTAGTAAATGAATTTACATCCGTAGTATACTACCATGAGGATAAGCCGAGATGGCAGGAGGTTTTTAAGGTATAAAATGTGCTATTTTTGTTTTAAATAAAAATTTTAAAAGATGTATATGAATAAATAATATAACTCTGACGAAAGTATGCGAAATTGTTTTTTAGAAAAGTTATAAAGTATTACCTGTACGTAAAAATAGGGTTTGAACCCGCGATTCTTGGAAGCCCTTTAACCTAATTCATAAATATATTTTCATCAAGCTACTTCGATAGTCTTACACACACATTACACACACATTATATACGTAAGAGCTAGAGCAGCTCTTTAAATTTTTTATGTTTTCTGAAAAATATATATTATTTCTAATTGTGTCTATATCAAATTCCAGGTGTGCCTCAACATAGAGGAGTTCAAGGAAGCGCACATAGTGTTCCTCTGTAGACACCGCAGTTCAAATGAGGCCAAAGACCGCGCGGAGAAACATTTTGCTCTCTCCTATCTCCGTTTAATGCAAAAAGAGGGCACAACTACGCCGGACACTGTTCATAATTTGGCCGTTTATAAGGTTAGTTGATTATTTGTACGTGGTATTTGACAGTTAAATTTAGCGCGGTTAGTAGAGGTTCGATTTCCATCCACCCAGGGAAATTAATTATTTGATATTTTCATTTTCTTGCTCTGGTAACGAGGCAAAATCTAGCTGACTTTCTCTTTTTAAAAAACAATGTCTTGAAAATTCAGTAGAAAGTTTGGAACGGAGTGTTTGACCATCTTGCTTGACCGATGACGAGTTAACTCATCTTATCGAGAGCAACCGTTACCGAAGATATTTTTATCTCGTACCGAAAACCATGTGTGATAAAAAACAGAAGCAACATATCAATCTAAATTTCTTGTTAAGTTGAAAAAAACTCCAACTGAGTGCTAATTGTTACAAGCGGGTTTCATCAGAGTGTCGACCGGTTCGCGGCCGCTACTCTAGGAAGTTTCTTCCCCATCGCCTATCGGTTCTTCGCGCAATTCAATTACCAAAAAATACAATTCTTCGAACAATTCGGCAACTTTTGTTCTCCTACGGATATCCTCATTGTTAATTCTGTCCCGTAAGGATATGCCGAGCATTGCTCTCTCCATTGCCCGCTGTATGACCTTGAGCCTTCTTACGAGGCATAAAGATAGCGGCCATGTCTCAGTCATCAGTGGCAACAAACACTGGTCAAAGACTGTCATCTTGATACACTCAGGTATTTTGGACGTAAAAATGTGCCGTATCTTCCCGAACGCCGCCAATCCGCTGAACTGATAATATAAAAAACTTAATTAAATTCATCTGTCCATCCATTCAAAATAAAAGTGTATAAACATTTAAAGATACCGAAAATCGGTACGAAGACGGTTATCTTGGATATACATGAATACATTATAATGTCGCCAGATCGACAAATGGATATGAATTTTCATGAGTTACCAGGAAAGTGGTAAATTTTAATTGACAGATACGATGATGGCGAATCAAGCTAAATAAAATCGCTTAAAACTGATGGTGGCATGATATAGTTTCAGTAAAAAATCTCCAGCAGCACTTTTATGTAAAATCTCCGGTCGGCAAAGTGTCATTAGGTTTTGCAATTCTTACTTCTTTCCTTCTACAGCATTTTTCACTTCACTTCATTATTCCACCAAGCGTCACATTTGTTGCTAAAACTCTTTCTTCCCTTTATTATATATTATATAACTCTGTTGCTACTTCCACCATACAAGTTCTAAGGTTCTGTCAGCATATTTCAACGTTTCCATTTCCATTGAGTTCTTGGAAATCCTTTTTTGATTTCTATCTATAAATCAGCTTCACACTGTATCCCGCACACAGCAGGGTAGGCAGAGGGAACCTAGTGTTAAGACTCTCCGTTCCCTACTTTCTGCCGGATTCTGGAGACATTGCCTGTTGAGTGGCAAAATTCAATGTCGCGCTTTGCCTCGACACCAGAACGAAGAAATGAAATATAAATTTAAATAAATATTTCATCTCCTCGATTGGGGATCGAACCCACAAGCAGTCGAGCAACTTGATGCCCCCAGATCGAGCACAAGCGCGCCGGGGCGGAGGCGGAGGCGGCGGCGTGCCTGCAGCTGCCGTCGCGGCGGGACTCGCTGCCGGCGGGCTGCGAGCGCGGGCTGGCGCGCGGCGCGCTGCTGCTGCAGCCGCGCGACTGCCTCTCCGTCGCCACGCGCCTCTGCTCCACCAAGCTCACGCAGCGCGGTGAGCGCACTACTCTCGACGACACCTATGTATCTATATAGGTGTCTTATTCAAAATTCTTTTCATATTTCAGAGGAAATACTAGGGGTCCTAAAATGGAGTACGGCGTTAAACTCCCCGGGTGCGCTCCGCGGCGCTCTGACCCGCCTTCTACGAGTACCGAACGATGAACTAGTTAAATTCCTTCAGGATATATTGGATGCACTGTTTTGTATACTTACACAGGTATGTTAGAAGTTTTTTACAATTCGGCGTTATACTAAGGAACCTAGTATTAGGAGACTGTTGCCCATTTTTTGCCGAATTCTGGAGATATTGCGTGTTGAATGGAGGAACTCAACGTCGCGCTTTTGCTTCGACACCAGAACGAAGAATAAAAAAATGAGTGGGCATCAAACTCACAAGTGTTTGTTCGCAATCACGAGCGTGTACCCCTGCGCCACGACTAACTTCCAATAAATTTTATGTTTTCGTAATAACTTAATCCAAAAAGCGTATTTGAATATGAACATAATAAGAAAATGATTTTTTGGTATCAGTTAAGTTCTCAAAATTCTTAAGTAATTGTTATTAATATTCAATAAACGTTTTTTTAATTACTAATACCAGAGAGCGTGGCGTTGCTTTCGCCAATAAAAACAACAGGGTTTGGAAAGCTATACCTGTAAAATTTTTGTTCTCTAAACAAGTTTAACTGTAAATTACACTTTTACAAAATATTTATAACTATACTAATAACGATCTCCTCAGGTGGAGGAAGACGAGTCCAACACCGAGCAGACCTACGCCTCGCTAGTGCTGGACAGTCTCCTGCAGGTGCTGGCGCTGGTGACTGACCACAAGTATCAGCACTTCCAGCCGGTGTTGCACGTGTACATAGAGACCAGCTTCTGTGACGCGCTAGCTTATGAGTGAGTGGAGGTTTAGTTCCTCAGTTTTCAAATAACCACCAATGTATATGCTAAAAAACAATAAAATAAATATTGAAAGTGGCTCCCACACAAGTAACTTGATTTTATCGCGGTTTTATAAATGATGGTACGAAACACTTCGTGCGTGAATAAGTCTACACTATTCCACACTAGTAATAAAAAAACGTATTAAGGTTTTAACGTAGCAAGATACATAATAGCACGAGAGCCATAAAAAAGTATAGCTTCAGAACGCATGAAGGGTTCCAAGTGGTGCTGGTTCGGGTCCATATACATTACAATCTTTATACGTTTACTAAATAAATTTGGCATTGTTATTATTTTACATTAATATAAACTCGTCTCTCCACAGAAAACTGATATCAATAATGGTGTGGGCTATCCGTTCGGCGGAACAAGGTGAAGTGGCTTCCAAACGTCTATTACAGTGTATGAAGTGCTTGGAGAGCTTAGCGCGGGTTCTGGTCCGCTCGTGGCAACTGAGATCCGCATTGGACGCGGATTTGGTCTATTGTCATGATTTGACGGTGAGATGATTTAAGAATGAACTTATGTTAGAGATGGGTGAATTAGACAATTAATAGATAATAGTTGCTTTAATAGATAGTAGTGGAAATTTGTGAAAATTTCC
This sequence comes from Heliconius hermathena, assembly GCA_013403705.1. Classification (NCBI taxonomy): domain Eukaryota; kingdom Metazoa; phylum Arthropoda; class Insecta; order Lepidoptera; family Nymphalidae; genus Heliconius; species Heliconius hermathena. Next base: position 127,875 of record JAAIXJ010001840.1, read on the forward strand.
CTATCGAGATACCAACAATATAAATAAGTTGTTACAAGCATATAACAATTTTAACGTAACTTGAGAACATATGGCTTAGTAGTAAGAGCGCTTGGATGGTCACCAAGAGGCGCGGTTCAAATCCCGCTACATTTAAATTTTTATACGTTTTCTAAATAAGTAATAATTGCTTTTTTATTTTTTGTTTTTTATTTTTTATAGTGTTATAGAATTACTGTGAAAATAAATTAAAACTAAATCATTTAAATACCTATAAGGATCTAGAAGATTTACCTTATTAATTTAAAGATTATTTTTCATATTTCAGAATCTTCTAGAAGCCTTAGTATGGTTAATGCGTTGCGGTGACCACGCTCTAACTTGTCAGGGGTCAGCTCTCAAATACCTACCTCATGCCATACCGCATTTAATTAAAATATATCCGGACACGCAGCTTAGGTGAGTCATAACATTCATAAAAGTATTCATTTACACTAAAGAAAGAGGTATATTTATAATTATGTATGTGGAGTTGAGTTCCGCCACTCAAGATGCAACGCCTGAAGAATTTAAAGGAAAGTGAGGAACAGAAGTATCTTAACACGAGGTTCCGCCTACCCTGCTATGAGCGGGATACAGAGTGAAGCAAAATAACAGTCAGCCAGTTCGGTAATATGGCGACCACATAATCTTGCTACACCAAGGGAAAGAAAAAGTATCATAAAGTTTTTTACGGGAGAACATGATGTGAAAATGAAAAAGATAACTGAAGTATGTAGAAGAGATTGTAGGTTCTGTCGTAATCCTGATATGACATGTATAGGCATGCAACATTTTATACTTTCTTTATATTAGGGACACTTTGATCGAATTTTAAATTTGAATACAACGAGGGGGCCCCGCGCAAACTTGCTACCCCACTTGATTACTCCCTGTTTCTTGTAATGATAAAATACCTACTCATTCAACACATGTTGCAGTGAATACACAGTGTGGGCTCTTGAGGCCCTCCCTCTGGGGCGGCTCTCCAACCAGCGTCTACACGCGTTACTAGAGCTAGTGCGAGGCCCTCTCGGTGCATCCGCGGGGCCCCGTGCGAACTTGTTACCCCATATGGCTTCTACTCTAAGGGCCCTTTTGAGGGCCCCGGCTGAGGTAAATATTTGTTTTGAATTGATAGTATTATTATTTTTTGTATTTAAATGTGGCTATTCATAATTTCTTAAATATATACATATATAAAGGTCCATATAAAATTTGAAAGAAATTAATTTAAAATAAATGTTTTAACATTTAATGAATCATTGTTAAATTAATTTCTTAATAAGGAGAGTTTTTAATGTGCTTTTTTGTCTATAAATTTATTACAGTTAAAGCAATTTAGTTTTGAAAGCCTCATTTGAATACTTGATGACAAATTACATTATATTTTAAACTATATATTTATTAATTAATTTTCCTTAAATAAACATAAAATAACTTATAAGTTTGAACATACACAAGATATAATATTTTTAACATATTTAAAATATTATTCCACATTAAGAAAAGAATACGTTTTTTAAAAAAACCTATAAAATTTTGAAAGTTTTAAAAGTAAAATTTTTTATATGTTTTCAAAAAAAGGATATAATTAAATTAAACTATTACACTAAATTCATTTGATACTTTAAAATTCAGTTATACACTTTCTTATCGAAATTAAACTTAATGGGATATGTGTTTTATTTTAATAAATAGGTTAAAATTGGGTTATAAAAAAATCTTTTTTGTCAATGTGTTCATGGGATAAGGATGAATAACATACATACATAATTATTTATTACATAAAACATTTAAATGTCCAATTATCATACATAAAGTAGGATCGAATTTTAAAAAATAATATTATCATTACATAGCAAATATATTATTTAACTTTTTTTTCTATAAACTAGCATAGACTTTTGGTTTTTACTTAACTTTTTTTTGTGAATTAAAAGTGAGTTAAGATTTAGTACGGCGATTTTGAGATGTGACGCCATCATGTGTTAGTTTTTTTCTGTGTATTTGATGAATATTTTTTTATTTTTATATAAAATGTGTCTTGGGTATCATTAACACAACTGTACAGTATCCAACTCACAGGGTAATAATTTTCCCAAAAACTAAACCTAGTAGGTACCATTAAGCAGCAACTCTTAATAAAGACAACACAACTTTTTTACTCAGAAAGGCGTATTATTGTCATTATTTAGAGTGATCGCCATCACATACAGTAGTTTATTAAATATTAAATTAAGCTAAACCAATAAATGAAAATAAGTAAATAAGATAATTTTAAATTGTGATAATTTTAAGAGTACTAACGTCACGTGATGGATAGACAATGTACACTGTATATTGTAACATTAACAAATAAAATCAACATGTCTATGCTAGTTTAACCTGAATAAAATAAAAAATACTAGATCTCACATGCGGAATGTAACATTTAATAAGAACAAATAATAGTGTCCGTCCGTACACCTGTGATGGTATGTATGCAAGGCACTTACATAATGGAGCTTAGATTGAGACTTGTATAGAAATGTGTATTGTTTAGAAGTATATTCGGATTTTTTAAGGGTCAATTAAACTGTAAATATCAGTTGTGTTGTGTAAAGTGGATATTTGTTATAAAATGTTATGTATTGTTTTATTTATATTATTTTGATTGTACGTACCTACTTACTTTGTAGTAGATTTTGTAAGTCATAAAAATATCTATTAATATATCTGAATTTGTTGAAAAATAAGTTACTTTTTTATAAAAAGTAAATAATACATTTCAATCAAAAAAATCGTTTTACTTAAAAAAGCTTTTTCGTTAGTTGTTTAAAAGAAAAAAAATATATATTTCATTTTCTAAAATTAACACTGGAGCAGATTTTTTATACTAAAAAAATATATATAATGTTATAATCTTATATTATTGCATTGCATACAAATCTCAACCTAATCTCTATACAAAATAAGATCAATAGTCGGCTGTCAACGTTCACACTATGGAGGTAAGACACGCTTTGCATGAGCCTGGATCACTTTACCGTGTGTTATGTGTATATTAATTTCGTGTAAGTCCAAATTTATAAATAAAAATGTTTACGTGTCAAAGTCTACTATAGACATCATCATTTACTGTTCTTCTTAAAAAATAATGATTAATTGTTCCCCAGTTTCCGCCGAATTCTGTAGTCATTGCGGGTTGAGAAATTAAAATATTAAATTTCCTCAAGTGGAAATCGACCACACGTTACAGTCGCACGCTTGTGCCCCTGTGCCACAACCGGCCCCGATGCAGTGTTTTTAATGCGAAGTAGCTTAAATTGTATTCTTGGTATATAAGCTATCTATGGGCGTTCAAAGCACAGATAATATATTTTTTCACCACTTTAGATTTAGAGGTATTATAATTTTGGGCTTATACATTTTAATGGGTACCTCTGTTTATAACTGTTTAATCAGAGTATTTAGAAAATTAAAACAATGTAAAATTTACTGCTAAGTGTTGCCATCATATAATAATATTCTGATTTTGCAATTCCTTAATATAATAAACAAAAAAACTCAAAAGTAATAATATATTTATTTACATATTTGTTACTTTTGCTTTTTTTATAAAAATCATCGATTACGGTAAGATTGTTTTTTTTTTAAATGTTCACACCTAATATACACCGTTGTAAGCTTTGCATGAAACTAACCCATACGCTAAATGTATTAAAATGTTTTAATTTGATTTGTCTTAACTAGATAATTGAAAGATTTTCAGTTTTTAAGTTGTGTAGAAATAAAAAAGCTGTACTTTTTTACTAGACCCGTTATGAATTAAAAAAAATATTATTATTTAAAAATATGTATGTATAATAAATATAATAACGTAAAAGATTCATGTGTTTAAAATGTATCACTGATATTTTAATACTGAAAGTTAAAACAATTAAAAGAAATTAGAACTGCCTTTCTTCGAAATTATTATTTCTCCACAACTTTCTTTTTTAAAAATGTTATCACGTTTTTTCCTAATATCGTGTAAACAAAGCACAGGCATCGTGAAGTATGCACACAAAGTGACCTAACTGTCTTTCGTACACATATTTTTATTATTGTTGTAATTTTATTTTATATATTTTTCTATTATATATTCTTACGCACTTCTATTGATTTATTATGTAACATTTAAATCATTATAATAAAATAATTTCTTTCTTTAAATGGCAACATGCTAAGCTTCAGTTCTGTTGGTTTAAGCAGATATGAATGCTTAAATCGCGTGGAATAATTGACACAACAAAAGAAAATATAGAAAAAGAATACATTAGAATCTTCTTTCGTTGATTGATTCTTTCACAGATTATTCAAACATGTAATATCGCTGGATTTAGATACTCAACGAATATTTTATATGCATAACTTTTAAGGAGAAAACAGAGAGAACCTGATATCAAAAAATGTATCAAAGAAAAAATAATTTGACTCTTCTGGCATCTATTTTTGTTTTTTTTACCAAGATAAAATAAAGCTCTATCATTAATTTTAAAATAATCAATAGAAATGTTCAAAAAGAAAAATACAAGTTTTCGAATAATTTTGTCAATAAAATTTATATTTTCTTTATTGAATTATTACATCTTGGTTTCGTTCCGTAGTAAGTAAGTAAGTTTTGTTTCGTATGTTACATGATAATCTTTCACTTATATATTATATATACACTTGTTTTTGTGTGTGTGCATGAAATTTCACCCGAGAATCTATTTTTTTTAACGGCTTAGCAATTTTTTTACAGTCTTATTATTTGTCTATAATTTTATATAATTAAATTTAAATTTATAATTTTTATTTTTATATTATATAGAGAAAAAGAAAAGAAAATATTTTTCCTTTACTGTTTGTCCTTGTCTATTTAACTTACATTTTAACTTAAAGTTTACATTTTTTTTATATATTTCAAATTTGTTGAAATGTCAGATCATGTAGATTATGAGCATATTTGGAAAATAAAAACGTGAAAAAGGGGATCTTTTGGGGATTTTTGTGTGATGTCCAATTTAACATGTTTTTTGTGTGCGTGTGCGTGTGTTTGTGTGTTGTCACTTTTACTAATCTTTATATCTGGTTTTTAAATTATCACATATATATCATTTTACATTCACATTACACACGAATATACACAAAACATTTATATATTACAAAAAACATTTATAAATTACTGAATAATTGAGAAAAAATGCATAATAACACATAAAATTGTATTTATTTAGTTATATTCTTGGCAAATCTATTTTATTTTAAATAAAGAAAACCCCTTATGTTTATATATTTTATACAAGTTTGATTTAAGTCTAAATTTATAAGAGTTTTGATTGCGTGAAACTAAATTTAATTAAATATGACATAACATTGTTAAATGTATCTTTTTTTGTTTTTTTTTAATTAAAAAAATAACTAGCTTTCGATGTCGTTCAATTGTGTGCAAACTTAGGATGTGTAGCATGTAGCGTTATTGAGATTTCCAATCTCAATATATATAACTCTGTATGAACTAACATGTTTTTTTTTATTTTTATTTTTTTTTTCTTAATATTTTTTTTAATGAATGTATTCTTTAACTCTAAAACGTGATAGTTTGTACTTTTTTTCTCATTTAATACATTTGGTGTAAGCTTGTAATGATTACGAAGATTACACAATTAATATTTTTGTGTAGATATGAAAATATTTTTGTGTAGTCTTTTATTAAGCTAACACTGCCGCTTGCAAACGCTGTTCTTAATATACTGGTTGGTTTTTAGTTTTTTCTCTTTTTTAATATACGTACGTGTGATTTTCGAGTTGAATTGTGTAGACAAAAAAGTCCTATACAGTGATATTTTCGTATTTTTTTAATAAATATATATGTTAGAAAGAAAGTATATTTAGAAATGCTAATGAAATAATACAAATATTGTGTGTACGAATATACTAAAATACTTAGAAATAAGAAACGACTCATTCATATATTTTGTTTAAATAATACTGCATTAATACTGTAAATATTTCGTTCTTGTTTGTTTATTCAATTTTTAATTATCAGCTTCATAGTACTTTTAAAATGTTTATCCGGATTTTTTTCCATTTGGATAATTTTTTAAAGCTTACAATTAATTTAAATTGCTTATTTATTTTACAAACTAAATGTTTGTTAATAATAATTTGTCCTAAAAATTTGACACGCAATACTTACACGTTATATGTTTTTATGTACGGTATATATAGTCTCGTAGGTTCTTGCGCCGATTCTTCTTAGATAATTAGGCATTAATTCTTACAAAAAGTAGTAATTTATGTGTCGTTCAGAAAATGCAGCATATACAGCTATACAGTCAGCCTGTTAGTGACGTGCTGGTTGATAGGTTGATGGGTATAGTTTTGATTGGGATAAGTTTATGTACTACTAGAATATTTCACGTTTTACAAATGTAAAAATGTTTTTTTAATAATTAATTTAATCTTAAATTAGAAATGATCCTCGTGAATCACACGTCCGTCGATCACACTTAGTATTTGCCAAACCGACCCCAGTATATGAGGCATAAGTCCGCGTCGCTATCGTCAGTGTGTCGTAGCTGGAGCAGCGCTCGCGCTCGGCGGGCAAGGCGGCGCGCCTGCTCGGCGCCGGCGCCTGTCTGCCCGACACCTCGCACCTGCACCACGTTGTACGTATGTAGTGGGACTGTGACGTGCTGATTGATAGGTTGATGACGGTAATTTAGATAGTGACAGATTGGTTGATAGATTGAAAAGGTATGACCTTAACTGATTATGTTAAACTTTATTTTTATGATTATTTTACAATAAATTAGAATATGTTTTCTTACTTTTTTTTTATTTTTTTGATAAAGTTATCGAATTTTGTAATTTTACCAATTACACTTGAGCATTTTTTGTTCAAATTTTTCAATTGACAATCGTCCGAGTCGTACATTTGACTGACACAACTTTTGTGACCTATGATTGTGAATGACTCGCTGAAATATAATATTGTTAATTAATATATTAACTACTAACTGATCCTTCCAGAGACTTCGATTTAAGTAAGTAACGGTCTTCCTTATCTTTAACTGAGAATACTGCGGTTCGGAAGACAATATAATTTCTAAATATTGTTATATATTACAATAAGTATTATAAAATATTTGTTATTAATTAAAATATTTTAAAAATAAATATATATTGAATATATAAATAATTTTCCTTATGTGGTTCACTGCAGCCATATAGAAGTGGATGTGAAGGTTAGTTTTATGTGTATACTATATACATAAAATATAGCACCTGTTCGTCGTAACTGTAGAACATAGACTTTTCTGGTATGTGTAAAAACTTAGCCCAAGCTATATTTACTATAAAAATTTAGATATTGTGAAGAAATTCTTGCGTATTGAAGGAATTTCACTATTTTTTTTTCTAGGATTGTCTTTGTTCTATGATTGAGACGAGTTTTGTTTACTTTAGCACATTTTTATTAATAAGCATTTAATTTTTAACGCTAGTTCCTCTATCAACAGAATAATCACTAAGTACGGTACGGTACTACAGTGCGGTCAACGAGTCGTGGCTACCGTCGTCTTATATGACTATACAGATTTGAATTTAGTATATTTTCTTATTTTTGATTATTTTCCTTCCGAGTGTATAACGCGCAAAAAGTAAAGAAATTCAAGGCGGTCACGACTCATCGGCCGTATTGTACTTTTTATTGTATTAAAATTCCTAAATAAAATATTAAATGTAGGTGGAACTATGCGTAGAAGCGCTAGGAGAAGTCGTGTCCCTCTTAGCTCGGGATGACGTAGGTCCAGTAGAGGCGGATAGAGGGGAGTTTGCAAAAGCACTGCTACCCACTGTACTGAGGATAGCCGCGACTATGATGCGGGATAGGAATAAAGAGGAGGTGATACCTAATGAAGATCCTATATTGGTAAGTGTTGTTTTGTATTTTGTAAATTAGGTTAGGTATTTTGTACCAGTTATCTTTATACAAGGTGGCAGCGTCAGCGCTCCTTTTACGGGAACAGCATAGAAGTAAAATATTTTAAACTCATACCTAAAGAAATTAATCAAGATACCTCAAGACATTAGACGTAGGATGTTTTTTACATTTTACGATTACTACATACTATATTACGTGCGACGCAGTTACGCGTAGATACCAATAACGTAAACACATACTACTACAAAAATACTGCTAAAGGTTTTTATTTCTGTTTTGCTTTGGATGCTATTGATTTTTTTAAAATAAAATGATTGCTGCCGTAATTCAATCAAATCTAAGTTTTGATCAATGAAACTTTCATAAATGTATTTATTTATTTACACTTTAATGTGCACAATTCAATATCCTCATTGTAATCATAATTGACGCTCAAAAGGCGGTCTCTTATCGCTAATCAGCGATTTCTTCCAAAAATCCTAAAACATAAACATAATACATATATGATTGAAAAAAATAACGTACTATTATAAGGGGCCGTTCAAGTATTACGTAAGCAGTTTTTTTGCATTTATTGACCAAATTTTAACCCTAAAGGGATGAAATAGGGGTTGAAAGTTTGTATGGAAAAAAATTTTAATCAGCACCGATTTTTATAAAATTTTAAATTCACACTTTTAAAAATATTTCATTGAACACGTGTTTCATGGTTTATTTTAATTCACACCCTAAGGGTTCAAATAAGGGGTTGAAAGTTTGTATGGAAAAATCCTTAAATCTCCACAGATTTTTATAAAATTTGAAATTTAGCCTCTTGACAATGTACCATTCCCGCTAAATAGATAAATATAATAAACTTATATATTATATTATAAAACGAATAGTTATATCGTCTACCATACATACGTCTACCAAATATAGCCATAATATATATGAAAAAAATAAATAACTTCTGCTTACGTAATTACGAGTTAAACCCCCCACCCCCCATGTCATCAAAAATAAGCAAACCCAAGACCCCCCCGCCCCCCTACTGTGCTTACGTAATACTTGAACGGCCCCTAATGTACTAATATATATAATAATGCTATTTACAATAATGAGTTGTGTATATTGATGTCAACCTAAGGACATCTTTCAAATAATAATTTTTAACTATTTTTTTAAATATATTTTAAGATTTTGATCGCTTAATACTCAGCGCTAGACCGTTCGTTTTGTTTTCGTCACTCGTTTTCTGTAAAATCAACTTAGTTGCTTTCACAGAAAAGGGGTGTTCATAAAATTTTGTGGAATGCTTCGGAATTTTAAGAGCAAGGTTCTCGGAGTATCTCAGTTTATTTGTATGTGAACCTAAAAATTGGAACACCTCCCTGATAAATAAGGAGCAGTTTTTTGATGAGTAAAATTTGCTATCATCATTTTGGTTGTAATAGGTAACACAGAGCGTAAATGTCGGAGAGAGCCTATCGCATGAAATATCTTGCCATTTATATTATTTCCATGTACGGACCATGCCATGGTCTGGTCTAAGTGTACCCAAGATCTTCAACTGACATACAATATTATAAAAACGTATCATTGTACACAATAAGCAGTAAATGCCCTCGAAATCATAACTGATATATTAATGATAGAAATAAATAGTTCATTACTAATTTAAATCCCTAGATTCGTAGTCTCGTGATAAGATCAATGAATTTTGAGTCGAGCAGAGCGAACGAAATCGATAGCGAAATCACGACGTCCCAAACTCATGACTAAGCTCTTATGTGAATTTGTATCATTTTTTTAAATTGTACCGCGTCCCCATGTTTGTGACAGATACCCTAGCCCTCGTGTTTGCGTGGATTGTTTGGTTTTTATATTTACTTGCATTTTACAGCAGTTAAATTGAAATTATATCTTGAATATTAAATGTGACTTTTTTGTTCCCCAGCGAAAATTAATCTGCGTGCTCCTAGATATGGTTCGTCAAATGTCTCCCGATCAATATGCAGTGGTGATGAGATCGTTGGACTCCGAGTCGGGCAGAGCCACCATGTTGGTGACGGACGCGCTGGCGCTGATGGCGGCGCTGCTGCACCGCCCCGTGTTCAGGGCGGACTGGGCCGACATGATACACTTACAGCATTATGTTATGTTGCATGCTTTGAGGTTAGTTTTTAAAAGGTTCCCAAAGTTAGTAAAATGTTCACTTTGGTAAGGCAAAGTGTAGCGTTGAGTTTCGCCACTTGTGTAATATCTTGAATTCGGGTGGAGAGTGCAAACCGGATTGTTATAATCCTAGGTCCCATCTACCTACCGTGCTTTATATGGACAATGGCATGTGTAAGCTTTGAGTGAATGCTGGAATAAATGTGCTTTTGCTTGAAAAAAAAATGAATCTATAACGAACTTGCACAGACAAGCATTTCTAACCTATGCCATGATTTTGTATTGAGAAATATTGTTAATGCATATAGTAATTGACTTCTCAACTTAGGTATGTTTTATTTGCTATAATTGTCAAAGATATTAACAGTTTAAATTTTACAATATGTAGATATTGAGAAGTCGATCAAATTTCAATTGTAATGCAATTGTTGTATCTTGACATTTTATCAAAAATAACCTATCAACAAAGAGCTAAACTGAATCATTAATTATTTTTTTAGCTTCACGCTGTATCCTGTACATAGCAGTGTAGGCAGAAGAAACCTGGGAACTTAGTGTGAAGACACTTTCATTACCCCGTTCCCCATATAACTAACGATTGGGATCCGCACCTCCAAACCAGTAGAATTTAACAAACCCCGTCACTCAATTTTTATGAAATTTAACAGGTTATTGGCAACAACACTACGTGAGAACCTATCAACAATAGACGAAACTGACTCCCTAATGATAGAATGGTTTACGACGCTAGGCGCGGTGGCGTCCTCACCCGCCATACAGTTGGAGAATCTCTCCACAACACGGAGACAGAGAGCTACGGTTTTGTATGGGGATATTAGAAGGCAAGCTGCGGTATTGATGGCCGATATGTGGTTCGGTTTGGGTAAGTTTTTTTGTAGCTTTTTTAGATATTGAATGTTAGTAGAATATATTTTAATAGAGTAAATATGTGAACTAGGGTTATTAAATCCTTTTTACATGTACTCTGATTAGAAATTGAATCATTTAGTGAATCTTCATGAAAAAGTGAACTGAAATCAGTGGTAATTTTTTTTAGGTATTATTTATTTTTATGTAAAGTTAAGTGTGAAATAATGTTTTTATTAAGTTTAAAATATTTTTTTTTTCTTGATTTTCAGATCATTTTCAGATCAGATATAAAGAGATTGATCCGTTGTGGCTCATGATAGACGTGATACTTATGAGTTGGTTTACCACTCGAAAAAAATTATTATTTTCATTTTCTAACTCCGGGAAAAAGGCAAAGCGCAGCTTTCATTTCCCCCACTTAACACACAATATCTTCAAAATTAAGTGATGTGTGGGGTACAGAGTATCTTAACACTAAATTCCCACTACCTACCTTCCGATATGCTGGATACTGCGTGTGGAAGCTATAGTATAAAAAAACATTCATTTAATTTTCAGAGGATCACAAGCGTTTTTTTATACCGCATTTAGTGGGTACTTTCCTAGAAGTCAGTTTTCTTCGAGACGATGAGGTCAGGAATACTACAATACCGCTATTCTTTGACATGATGCAAACGGAGTACAAATATACTGCTGAAAATGGTGAGTTTACGGGTTATTGGGGGGATCTAGGCTTTTTTCGACACTTTTATAATACAATTTATGTGATATTTAGGGACATTTCATCCATAGCTTAGTAGTGGTGGCGATTTTAGTACTAATTTAATAAACATCTTAACTAAATTCAAATCCTACAGGCGAGGGCAACCTTAGAACATTCGAGAACGAATTAATAGATAAGTTAGACGTCTTAGCGGAAGCGGGACAAGGAGACGCGGCGTGGCGGGCGCGCTTTGTGTCATTATGTGGAGCGCTATGCGCCGCTTCGATTGCCGGGGTTACAGGTTCACAGGCAGATTCCCAAATGAATTTGCTAAGAGATGGGGTCTCAAACCAAGAAAACACTTTACCTTCAACTGGGGTCACAAATTCATGCCCAGAAAAGGATTCAAATTTTACGAATGTTTTAAGAGAAGATGCCACCAGTTTATTAAGTGATGGGATCACTGATTTAAATGAAGAAAATAACTCTACTACGGGATTCCAAAATTCAGGTTCAAGGGGAACAAGTTCAAATCCGGTTTCTTTAAGAGAAGCAGGAACAGCCCTAGTGGCAGCCGCCGCTAGGCAGTTGGATGCTCTATTGCAGTATAGAGCGGCTCAACCGCATCACAGAATTTATTTGATACCTGGAGTATTGAACTTTTATGATGAGATTGAAAGGCCTCATATGTATATACGGTAGGTTTTTATTTTATTTGTTTTTTTAGGTTCGCGCCTTTTGGATAGGCAGAAGGAATGTAGTGTTCTCTGTGCACTATCCAATTGTTGAGGTACTGCATGTTGACTAGTGGAATTCAATGCTATGCTGTTAATGTTTACTTATCAGAGCGGA
>JAAIXJ010001840.1:141574-320113 GCA_013403705.1 Heliconius hermathena
CTAAAATAGTTGAATTTAAAACGTGTACCACGGCAGCTACGTGCACCGGCTGGCGGCCATGCACGGCGGCGCGGCGCACTGGGCGGAGGCGGCGCTGGCGCTGCGCCTGCACGCGCGCCTGCTGCGCTGGGCCGCCGCGCCGCTGCCGCCGCGCCTGCGCCTGCCCGCCGCGCGCGCCGCCCACCACACGCACATCGACCTCAAGGTACACTACTGTCTCTACGACATGCTGGTACAATCGACGAGACTTCATCAGATCAGTTTTTCTAATGAAACTTATATGTAAGAATGATACATCATAGTAGAGAGATTACACTAGAGTTGCCTAGAAGAATCCTGCCGCAATCTGTTTAATTAATTTTTTTCGTAATGCGTTTTTGAAGAATATTGGACTCATGTATTTTTTATGCGAATCCCACATCATTTGAAAAAAAATCGCACAAGGAATTAGAAAAACAATGGTTGCCAGCTCCCACTCTGCCGCAAGCCCACGGTTGCAAGAACAGATGTTTATAATGACAATGTTTCAAAAGTTAATAATAGTTTTTCAATAGTTTTTTTTGTAACTTTACTCTGTATCCTGCACATAGTAGGGTAAACAGTAGATACCTGTGAACCTAGTGTTAAGACACTGCGTTCCTATTAAGACATTTCGTTACCTTTTAAGACACTTCCGTTCCCCGCTTTCTGCGGAATTCTAGAAGTGTTGCGTGTTAAGTGGCGAAACTGAACGCCACATTTACCCTCGTTATCAGAGCGATAAAATACAAAATATCACACCAAGAAAGAAACTCCTACGACGGGCCTCAACATGGCCTTTTCATTATTATGTATTTAATACCATTGTAAAAACTATAAATACTTTCCCCCCTTCAGATCCACCTGTACGAGGAAGTAGCCCGTCTCCTGGACAAGGGCCAGCAGTGGGAGCTGGCGCTGCAGACCACCCGCGAGCTGGTGCAGGTGTACGAGCAGCAGGGGCGCGGTTACGCGGCGCTCGCGGCGCTGCACGACCAACTCGCGAGGCTCTACCGCGCGCCGCTTCAGCACGCGAGGTTGCGCGCTGTTTACTTCCGCGTGCGGTATCTGGGAAGGGGGTTCCCAGAGCATTTACGTAATCCTAAGGTTGGTGTGTGTTTTGTGTGCTTATGTTGTACATATTTGTGTAATTACATTTTTTTAGGCCAGTCGTGGCGCAGGGGCACAAGGAAATTTTCTTTGCATTCCGCTTGAATTTGAGACATTATGTGTTAAGTGGCAGAGGTCAATGCCGCATTGAACCCACAATATTCGCAATTAGATTCAAACGCTTCTTAACGAAATTAACTATCACGTATAGGTCTACCACAATTTATCAAGATGTAACTATTGACTAAGAGTAAGATTTTGCTTCTAGGCGGCAAAATTTTGCTAAATCTGTCTAGCGTCTTTTATTTGTCTACCATCATTTTTTGCCTCTGGGTTCTTTAAGCGGCAAATTGCCAGAATAAGGTCCGAGCATATTACTAAAATCAGTGAGAAGCTTGGGAGCTACCCACCCGAAACTCATCATCTTTTGGGGGCTCTCAAAGGCTTGGTTACTTTAGCCAGCCTTTACTTCCGCCATTACGCAAAGAAAATGACTTCTTGGTTCACACGGCGAAAGAGAAAGCCGATATCCTTGGCGCTCTCTTTTCCTCAAACTCGACTATAGACGACCGAGGAATTACGCCGCCGACCATTCCATGACGCCAGAGCTCAATACCTCGGGATAAGTTCAGCCAAACAGCTGTTAGGCGAGCTCTGTCCTCTTTGGACATTCACAAGCCAAGCAGCCCAGGTAGCATCTCCTATTAAGTGCTCCGTTCTTTTGCTCCTGAGCTGGCATTAGTACTAAGGCGTTTGTTTCGGCACTCTAACTAGTCCCAGACTCGTGGAAGAGCATTCTTATCTACCCGATTCCGAAGAAAGGCGACGGTTCCGATCCATCTAATAGGCCTATTGCTATCACCTCTTTGTTCTCAAAAGTCATGGAGAGCCGTGTGATCCCGGCCTAGAATAGGAACATCCTGGTACTGGTGGTATCTCTAGAGGCGACTAAAGTACGTGTGGTAGAGTCACGTCGCCAGCAATGGCAACACGCATGGGCATACTCGACCGGATCATTACCACCCCCGGGACTTAAAACCGGCGTTAAGTAGTGGCTTTATGCCACTGCGTTTCGCATCAGGTAATGCCGGATTCCGGCGCCCAACCCGCTTTAAAGGCCGGCAACGCACCTGTAGCTCTTCTAGTGTTGCACGGGGTCGTGGGCGGCGGTAGTCACTTACGAACGCTCGATTGCCTTGTCCTTTTCCATACAAAAAAGAGCTTCATAAATAGCCTGGTCTTGGTTTTTCTTTAGAGGATCACCGATTGATTAATGACCGTTAATATGGCTTCCGTCATGGTCGCTCAAAAGGTGATCCTCTGGTTTACCTAACCCACCGCTGGGCTGGGACATGGCGAAGGCCTTCGATCGAGTGTGGCATGGGGCGCTCCTTCCAAAACTTCCATCCTACGGGCTTGCCGAGATTTAAAGCAAGTTTTCTCACTGGCCGCAGCATCAAGGCTTTTTCGGGAAAACGTCGACCAGTGACGAAATAAACTTGTATCTTCAGTTGAATCATCCCTCGGGACTGTTTCAACATGGAGTGAAAGGAAAATATATATGGAGTGGAGTGAAAAGTATCGCACGTATAAGTACAGTACGTCACAAACTTTAATACCATCCACACTATCTTTATACGTGGCACTCCACTACTATGCGGTTTCGTAAGAACTTCCTTCCACATGCTACACAACTGTTAATGGCCTATCTGCAGCAGTGTTTCTAGGTCTATACGACTTAAGCTTAAAACCTTACCAACTCAATGTCAAACAACGCACCTGCAGCTCCTCTAGTGTTACACGGAGTCGTGAGCGGTGGTGATTACTTACTATCAGGTGACCCGTACGCTCGTTTGTCTTATCTTTTTCCATAAAAAATATTTTTCTTTTTTGTCAAGTTTTTTAAACTTAGTGCAGAGACAAGTCGAAACAAGTGCAAGTGAACAAGTCGTTCAATTGATCGGCGTTCGGATAATCGACTCGCTGTGTTTTTAGTACAACAATGATTTACAAATTCCAGGGTTTCGTCTACCGAGGCAATGAAGGTGACATGCTCCACAATTTTAAGGAGCGTATGGTAGAGGAATGGCCGGAAGCCGAAGTGTTACTTAAATTGGACGAACCAGGGGAAGACATTACTGAATCTGATGGACAATGTATCCTTTTCTAAATGGTTTTAAACCGACGCAAACTATAAAAAGTATGTGTGTATTCATGGCACCCAAGCAGTTGAACCAGTTTGATGAAATTTTTGTTTTGTTTGAAACGTGTCTTAATCAAGATTGTTCCTAGCCATTAAACAAATTCAAAAAGTAAATAAATAAATAGAAACTATTTGTTTGTGCTGTGAAAAAAATTACATTATACAATTTTTACAAGTATTTAATTATTTTTACAACAAATATTGTTTTATAGTTGCAATGAAATTTCAACAATAAATATTTCTTAATAAAAAACTAATACAGATTTACAAATTAACGCAGTAACACCGATAATGGATGAGAAATGGAAAAAAATATTAGGAAAAGCCCTCGACGACCATCTTGTTAGAGGATATTATGAGCATAACAATGTGAAGAAATTTCACTTTTCAAGACCATTTTATAGGAGTGGTAAGTATTGGTACAATGATATTTATTTTTTTGTATCACGCTGTATTCCGCATATAGCAGAGTATTAGTAATAATTTTCGAGATATTATGTTGTTGTGTTGGAATTAGACGCGGCGCTTTGTGTACAAGTGTGGAAAAATAAAAATAATTCAACAATTGTGCTTGCGATAAGAAAGACGTCGTGTGGTAGTGACGTCGCCAACAATGGCAACACGCATGGGCAGACTCGACCGGATCATTACCACCCCCGGCATTTAAAACTGGCGTTAAGTAGTCGATTTATGCCACTGCGTTTCGCATCAGGTAATGCCGGGCTCCGGCGCCCAACACACCTTACAGGCAGGCAACGCAACTGTGGCTCCTTTGGTGTTGCA
Source organism: Heliconius hermathena (assembly GCA_013403705.1). NCBI lineage: Eukaryota > Metazoa > Arthropoda > Insecta > Lepidoptera > Nymphalidae > Heliconius > Heliconius hermathena. The sequence goes on from JAAIXJ010001840.1 coordinate 145,689, forward strand.
CGGGGTCGTGGGGGGCGGTAATCACTTTCCATCAGGTGACCCGAACGCTCGTTTGCCTTGTCTTTTCTATAAAAAAAAAGACTATCATAAAGTTTTTTTTTTTTTTTTTATAAAGTCGATAATATGTTCATTGTAAATATTATATTTTAAATCGTTAGTGTTTTTTTTTATATTTACTATTCTTAACTCTAAAGATACGTGGCTAACAAAGGGATCTCTAGAAACGCTGATATAAAATATTAGAAAAAAGAGGATATAACATAAAAGTATAATGTACTGTTGTTTAGTTATTTAGATACAGTTTGTTTTTGAGTTGAGTAGTAGTAAAAAGCTTGCGGACGTGCATTGTAAACAATCCGGTTTTCACCGTGCAAATGAGCGGCTAATGCTTAGATATAAAATTTGTTTTCTTTTCCACCAACAAAGAGTTTTGTATTTGAGCGAGTTCATTTAAACTCTTTCTGCTCGCTCGCTCCTTTCCCCTGACTATTTATTGGTGGAATTACTAGTGGAATTGCAACTTACTCTAGAACCCTAAATACAAGGATGCAGCTTACTCAGTTTAATGGGCTCGCTCGGCAAAAACTAAAAACTCAATGTCTATACTATACTATTTTCAGACGATGCAATACCAGATATAAGTGAAGGAAAGAAGGAGGATATAATGAGAGCAAATGAATTCGCTACCAGATGGTTGGAAAGAACCGAATTGGAGATCAGCGATACTTTACCTGGTACGCCTGTTCATTTTATTATTTTTTTAGTTTAACGCAGTATTTATAGTAGGTAGAGGAGTCTAGTGTTAAGACACTGTTCCACACTTTCCGCTGAAATTAGAGACATTGTCAGTTGGTTGAGTGATAGAACACAACGGTCTTTTTCTTGATGTCAAAGTGAGTTAATGTTAATTTTATCCGGCGCGTTTACTGTCAGATGCTGTGCCATTGCGACACGACGACATCTGCAACATTATGATAGTTAATATGTTTGTATATGTAATAACTTACTAGCAAATTTTAAATTAAAAATATATGAAAACTTATTATGTTTTAAATATGAAAACGTCTTAAGTGGATTTTACTATACAGTACGGCACCGAAGTCGTGAAGACCGCCCTAAAGTTAGATGTAGATGACTCGCAGATTTGATTTTTCTTAATATTAATTATTGTCTTCTCGAGTTCACAATGCGAAAAATTCATAAAACCTTACTTCATGGCAGCCACAACTCCTCGACCGTGCTGCATATTAACCTTCCAAACCTTTTAATTCTAGGCATCCTCAAATGGTTTCCCGTTATATCAACCCGTACGTACTGGGTGTGTCCGCTAGAAGTGGCGGTAGAGACGATGCTACAGACCAACGAGCAGCTGCAAACTACCATACTGGAGGCTAGAGCTGACAGCGCGCCTCTACATCCACTGTCTATGAGACTGCAAGGTTAGTTTAGTTAGTTCCAATACTGTTCGGGGGAAATTTGGACTTACGTCAAACACCGGTTAGAACACCGGTTTATGGAACTTAGAAGTGAATTTTAATTTTGAGAGGCTCAAGACTATGAGCCTGCAAAATCCGTTTTTAGCGAAAGAGAACGCAAATGCTTATTGGGATTACCGTGAAACAATGCTGCATATAAGTATATTAGAGACATGTCCACCACACATGTCATAATACATAGAGTTCTGTGAGACTGCAATATTAGTGTTAGTTTGAAAACTATTTGGACATGGACATAAAAAAAGGGCAATTTAAGATAAAACACATCTAAGACATCTTTCTATTTTATAAAAAAGTTATATATGAGAGATTTTTATATAGTGGAAATCAAGATTTCATTGATAATCGTCATATTCTATTATTATATTTTCTAATACAATGGCGTTTTAAAGATTTTTTTTTATCATTACGAGCGAAACGAACCGAACATTTATAAAGTAGATATACATCGCATTTTTCCTCTACCTAGGCATCCTAGATTCAGCAGTGCAAGGAGGCCTGATCCACTACAAGCTGGCGTTCCTCACGCCCGCGTACGAGGCGCGGCGCCCCGAGCACGCGCCGCTCATACAGAGGCTGAGAGATCTTATAGCGGATCAGGTGCCGTTACTCAAATATGGTGAGGAATTTGATTTTTTAACTTAACTTAGCTTCACGCTTTATCCCTTGCGGGGTAGTCAGAGAGAACGGAGCGCCAATCGATACGGTCTCTACATACCTCTTTCGCCTCGTCCACTGTCATCAACCTCTTCCTACATGCCCTCCAGAGGGTCCTCATGCTTTTTACGTGACCTTCCTCCAGTATCTTTGACACTGTGTTTTCAAAGGTCAACCGAGGTCTCCCCCTACCTCTCTTACCGCTCACTTTTCCATCATAAATCTTTTTTGCCATTCTTTCATCACTCATTCGTTCGACGTGCCCAAACCAGCTGAGCACGTTCTTCTTCATTCTCACTGTGACATCCTCGCTAGTACCTGCCATTCTGTGTACCTCTTCATTGCGGATTCGATCAGCTAAGCTGACTCCGCATATCCTACGAAGAGATCGCATCTCCACAGCATTCATCTTTCTTTCATTCTTCTTCTGTAATACCCACGTTTCGCTGCCGTATAACAGAGTCGGTACCAAAACTGCATTGTGTACGGCCAAACGCGCAGCTGTGCTGACGTTTCGCCGTCTCATCAATGCAGCTAAGGCTCCGTTAACCTTGTTACCGGCAGCAATACGCCTTTCCACATCCATCTCGTATCTTCCATCTCTACTGAACATACTTCCCAAGTATACCACTTCATTCACTTGTTCTAATATCTTACCATTTACACTGATCTTGCATTCCGTCCTTTCTTCATCTCTTTCAAAAATCAGAACCTTTGTCTTATTCACATTGAGGCTTAGACCATTATATTCACACCCTTCTTTCAGAGTGGTGACCAATGCCTGCAACTCGCATTCTGATGATGCAATAAGCACTGCATCATCTGCGTACAGCAGGCAATTCACATTCAGGTCACCTACTTTCACTCCCATATCACTTTGTTTCACTCCTTGGAGACAGCTATCCAAATACAAATTGAACAACCAAGCTGACATGGCGCAACCTTGTTTAACACCCGATCGGATGTCAAACCAGGGCGACATGCCAGCTCCTACTCGCACGCAGGCTGAGTGATCTCTGTAAAGAGACTTTACAGCCTGCAGCAAGGGTCCGCTCACATTGTACCGGGGTAGTATCTCCCATAATTTCGCTCTTACAACTCTGTCAAACGCCTTTTCCAAGTCCACAAAAGCACAGAAAACTTTTTGGTTAACGGCCAAAAATTTTTCCGTGATCATGCGGAGGGAAAAGATCTGATCCATACACCCTCTTCCAGGTCTAAAGCCTCCTTGGGCCTCCCACAACAGCCTTTCAGATCTCTCTTGCATTCTTCTCGCTAATATTTTAGCATAAACTTTGCTACCCAAGCTAATCAAACTAATAGCCCTATGGTTTGCGCAGTTTATTTGTGAACTTTTGCCTTTATACGAAGGCACGATGAACGCACCTCGCCAATTATCTGGGACCTCCCCTGATTTCCAGCATAAATTGCACAAAAACTAGAACAAGTCCAAGATGCGTGGCCCACCATATTCGATCATCTCGGCAATAACTCCATCTGCTCTCGATGCCTTACCACATTTCAGACTTCGTATTGCATTCTCAACTTCTTTTATACTAATTTCGCCATCAGCTACATCAAGACTTAACGTTTCGCTGTTACTTAAGACTGAGGACTCATCACATTCATACCATCCGCCCATCGCTGCAAAACGTGTGGTTAAAATTTCACCGTCCATCGAAAGCACCCCTTTCATTCCACAGGTTAGCGAGCAACCTCGAGAAACACTAACTTCTCGCCAGAAAAGCTTCGTGTTTTCTCTGAAGTTGTTCGTTAACCTTTCGTCTCTTTCATTCTCTGCCTTTTCACGCTTCATCTTTATCAGTACTTTCGATTAGTGCTTTTGCGGCTTATATTCTTTCTTTTTAATTTCTCTCATACTTTTATCCTTAACGTTTTTTTATATTATATATAAGGTGTTGTTCTTCATTTTCTATAATTTTGTCTCTTGACTTTGGTTTCTAATTGTTGAAATATTGTAAGGAATTTAAATATCTGTACATTTAAGATCATCATTCGTCTGTAATCGTCAAGCGTCGATTATGCGAACTAATTGTGGGACAACGGTGTTCAGATAATGGATTTTTTCGCTGATTATATTTATTAAATGTTTTTGGTGTTTTTTGTTTGTACACAAATTCTCTCAATGACTTGAAACTTTTGAAATCTGCAAATGAACACTTTATTTGAGGAGATTAAAAATGTCCCTTAATACTATCCTATTTCTTATAATTTATTTTTTTCAACTTTACGCTGTATCCCCCATGTAGCATGGTAGGCAGAGGGCGCTTAGTGTTAAGACACTTTCTCTAAGACACTTTCGTCAAATTCTGGAGACGTTGCGTGTTGAGTGGCTTTACCTCGTTGCTAGAATGAGGATATCAAAATATTAAATATTTAATTTATTCAAGTGGGAAACAAACACACAACTTATCACGTTTACAGTCACACGCTTGTGCTCCTGTACCACGACTGGCTTCTTTATTTCCTGCCGTTTTTTAATATTCAAATTATAAATGACTTCTATACAGGTCTAGAAGTGCACGCTTGTAGGAATCCACAGCGAGATTTGCACGAACATCTCACCAAGTGTTTCAGGGAACGTGTAAGTATTTGATACTAGCGATTTTACATGCGGCTTGACCCCCGTGGTCGACAGGAAGTGACCAAGAGACGATACACACTAGTGCATTTTGGTTGATTGGAGTTTTAATTGTATTAGGTTTTTATAGAGTGGTTAAATTTAATTTAAAGTGCTGATGACACAAACACTGTGTGTACTCGTACAGAAGGTGTACAGAATGTTAAAATAACGCAAAAAAATGTTTTAAATATAACACTCACTATTAAATGTTTGACAGAATATATTTTTGTATAAAGTATATAAATACATATATGATGTCAACGCGAAATTTTACGCCTCATTTCGTTCTCTTGTATAAATAAATTTGCCAAATTTCACCAAAAAATATTTAATTCCACAGATATGCGAATTCGAAAGCGGATCTCCGCCTACGCCTGAGGTTGTATTACGAGTGAACCAAAGAGACAGTTACGAGATAGAACACAGGAATCTATCTAATAATCGTATTTCTGACATATCTACTGGGAATGGGTAAGAATCATATTTTTGTAAGAAAACGTATAAAAAAATTACTGTAGCGGGATTTGAAGTGGCGGCTTTTGGAAACCGTCAAGCGATCTAATCACTAAGACATACGTTCTCATCAAGCTACGTCGAAGAACGGTTGATAAATTGCTAAAAACATAAATAAATTATAAGTGCGTGCCTATAAGAATTTTATATTTTTTTTCCTAAGTGTTGAATAACAATTTAAAAATGGTAACAGTAAATGTTTCTTATATCTTTAAGTATTTTATTTAGTAAGGGTGGACAAATAGAATTAAGTGTTAAGAACACTATTTTAAGATATATTGGATGTTGTACAGCGGAACTGAACGCCGTACCTTGTTCTTGCCAGAGTGGGGAGATAAAATTAATGTATCCCTCCGAGTGCGAATCGAACCCACAACCATAACGTTTACAGTCAATTGTTCCACTGCGACACGATGCGTTTCTTCTTCTACTATAGATATAGAAATAGACCCAAATGAAATATCTATATAGAGGACCCACAACAGTGGCATGCTTAGTAGGCTGAGCTGATTTTCAATTTTTTTATGCAAAAATTGTGGGTAGGTCTTAAAAGTTGCCTTAAGGTGATACGATTAGAAAAAAAATATTCGAAATATCTTTTAGCACTCTACCGCAGCTCAAATAATCAAAAAATAGGTATTTTTCGCGTAAATTTCAAACACTTCAAAACATATTAAAATATTTACTTTTTTGTACAAAACCACTTATTTTTATAGGTCTAGGATTTTTTATATTATAATATTGACCGTTCTGATAGTACGCAGAATACAATCAGCCAATCCTTCATGTAGTTATTTTTCAACACTTTAAATTTAAAAAAAAAATTAGCTTCACGCTGTATCCCGCACANCCTCGTGCCGCTGCGCCACGACCAGCCTCTTCAACACTTTATAATGAGATATTAGCTGGAATATATTACTTATCCACCAAATTAGTTTTCAACTTGTTTGTACTTTAAAAAAGTACCTGTAATTCTTGAATTATTAATTGAATTGAGAAGAAACAGAAAATTCAAGTAAGAAATTCAAACTATAGTGAACCACAAACAAGACCAAATAATGGTTCATTTAAGAGAAGAGTAAATTCTCTGAATCTTGATTTACTTCACCATCAGTACTTATGTCTATACTTACACTTTACTTCACATGAAATATCAAATCAAGAATGTGATGATAAAACGTCATCAAAAAGGGACAAAAATTACAATGTGATTACATTAAAACGATTGAAATTTGCAATTAAAAATATTGCAATATATATGTTTATTTTTTGTGCGGTAAATGCAAGTAAAAGTCACAATAAGTGTATTTTTTTCTTAAATTGAGTTTTATATAATAAATAAGTATTTATTACGGTTTTTTTTAATTCATAAAAACTTTGAGCTCTGGTAGAGGGCTAAAATGTATTAAATAAAAATAATCTAAAAGCTTATATTTTCACGCAACTTTTGAGACCACTTAAAATGTAACATGATGTGAACCCTAATGCTTAGTCACTATCTGCGACACAATTATTGATAAAAGACTTCTCCTTCTCCATATTTTTTTTTGTATTTTTTAATGGTACATTTTTTAAATATTTTCTTTTTTTTGCTGTTCTTTTTTTTCTGTAAATATTATCTTTTTTTTAATATTCTGTTTTTTTTAATAGTATTTTTTCTTTAGCAATGTAGAGGTATAGGGGACACAGCGTTAAGACACTGCTCCCATCAAGACATTTCCGTGTTGTGTATTCTTAACATATAATATTTTTTTTTTTTTGTTTGCAGCACAACACCAAAGTCAAAATCCAAACTCAATTCAGCATTGAATTGGACAAGGTAAACCTTTTCTTATTACTCTTAACCTTTCTTTCACAAATACTGAAATTTTAGTTTTTATTTATACTTATAATGTATGTTCTTCGACAGAAGAGACAGTAGTAGCGGTACTTTGACACCTCGACATAAAAAAAGAAGCAGAAAGGTATCTATTATTAATATAATAATATTTATAGTATTTATTTACTAGGGCCATTGTGGAGCAGTGGCACAAGCATGTGACTGTAAACACGACGGTTGTGGATTCGACTCTCACACGGAAGAATGATAAATTTTTATTAATATTTTCATTTCGTCGCTCTGGTATCAAAGGAAAGCGTTCCAAGTTCCGCCACTCAACATGTAATGCCTCAAGAAAGCGGCAGAAGTGGGGAACGCAGTGTCTTAACAGTAGTTCCCTCTGCCTATGCAGAAAACAGCATGAAGCTGAAATAAATATATATTATATATTTAAGGTGTAAATTAAGTTTTAATATTTTTTGTGAACTTCATTAATTCTCTACCCACAGAGCGAAGCAAGTCTTCAATCAAGCGGCAGCCAATGGTACACATCGTCACAAAACACGGGAGCCGTGAACCACGCAATTATAAATGCGATACATACAGCATTAAACACCACACAAACTCCCTATAACACGCTGAATAGCCACAATAGTAACAGTAACAGTTCCAGTGTAGACTCCCCATTCTCCCCTTTGAGGGAACTGCGGCAAGAGGTGACTTATACATTTTTTTAGCTTCACGCTGTATCTCGCATACTGCAGGATAAACAGAGTTCCACACGCGTTGCACATTATTTGAGACATTGTGTGTTGTGTGGAGGAGCTCAATGTTTTTTCTTGTGTGATAAGGTAAAAATAATTAAATCAACTTCACGCTGTATTCCGCACACAGCAGGGTAGGCAGAGGGAACCTAATGTTAAGACACTCCAGTCCCCACTTTCCGCCGAGTTCTGGAGGCATTGCGTGTTGAGTGGCGTAACTCAACGTCACGCTTTATCTCGACACTAGAGCGAAGAAATGAAAATATAAATGTAAATAAATTTAATTTTTTTCGAGTGGCGATCGAACCCACAACCAGTCGATTTTACAGTCACACTTTGTGCCCTGCGCCACGACCGGCCTCTATTAGTAAGAGTAGTAGTAATGTAAATAATTCATTTCTCCAAGTGGTAACCGAACCCACAATCGTTGCGATCACAGCCATACATTAATACTTTAAATATGACGTACGTTAACACTTTAAATAAATATAAGTGCAGATAAAAAAATATAAAAATAATAAAATTTTACATTAAGCTCCAAACTTCCCATAAAAATGAATGGCCTTTACCGTCCTTATTCCGAACTGAGGCAAAGGTGAACCAAAAAGTGTAGTAATAATATTATTTTTTATTGGTGATATACTGTAATAAATTTATTTAATTACTGAAGAGTTCTGTAAAAAGAGTCCACTACTCTTTTATGAATTACAAGTAGCAGAATAAGAAATTAGTAATAAAGATATAGAAACAAAAGATTTTACTGATTTGAGGAAAAATCGTGTAGCCCTAACCTAGTGCTACTCTGCTCTCGACTTTTCGTTGGATTTTCGAGGCATTGCGTGTTGAGGAGCCGAACTCAACACCGTGCTTTGCCTTGTTACTAGAGCGAAGAAATGGAAATATTTAATATTATCTAACTATTGTAATTTCTTCTTCTAGTTGGTTACGGAGAGACCTCTACGCACAGAAGCGGAGAGAGAGAGACGTCTCTCTCAACGGGCGAGTTTCATCACTAGCTCTGAACCGCCGTCTAATAGAGATTCTTTAGGTTAGTACTATATATTTTTGCTATAAGCTTTATCCTGCATAAAACAAGGCAGCGAGTGATAGCCGAATGTCAAAACACCTTGTTTTACGTTTTCCACCATTATTCATAACAATGTATATTGCGGCGAACCTTTACGAGTGCTCAGTGTCGCGAGAGCCAAGGGGTCAAAATTATTCTATCTATAATCATTATTTGGGAATAATCTTGTAAAATTATATATAAAACGTTACGTAAATGTTACAAAGAATAAAAGAAAATAAATAAGTAAGTTTTTATTTTTTTTGATACGGAAACTATTTTTGAAAGAGTATTTTTATTTGTTACTGAATTTTACATACTAGTCTTAATATTTAGTACTTTAATTTTTTTTATCTATTCCTTAAATTCTAATACACTAAAAAGACCATTTTCTCACAGGAACAACAGATTCCAATCAAGACGAGGAAGAACCGCCACCACTACCGCAAAAACAACACAAAACAACAGAAGCAGACACGGAGAACAACAACACGCCGCGGTACAACTACGATCTAGTGTTAGCGCCGCGCAACTCCTACTTGTACCAGTCGCGGCGTAGAGAACTGTGCGCTATCTCCGCAGCGTTGCTGCCCGCGCAGGAGAAGGCGCCCACACCGCCGCCCAAGAAGAGATATCAGAACAATGTATGATCATTTTAGTAGTGGTCCATATTAGCCCCACCTACCTTTATTAAAATTATGTCTATGATATTTAAAATACTATATTTATTTATTTTTTCATTATTTTAATAGTTGTCTATTATTAGTCTCATATACCATAGAAGATTGTTATTATATTAATTAACAAACTATAAAAGTAAAAACATTTGACGCGGGCATTATCAAAAAGCGACCTCCGGTTATTTAAGTTGTTTCAATAATATTTATTAATATTACTTATTTAGAAAACGTATAAAATTTTTTATTAATATTTTTTATTATATTGTGATTCGTAAGTCCCACACCTCCCCACTACGACCTAGTACTAACTTCTAGAAATTATTATTTCAAAAAAAATAATTTTATTAACATATAGGGCCTGAATATATACTGTAATATATGTTATAATTGATTTTTAATATTTAAGAATATATTTATTCTTATTGATTTTATCATTATTTTACAATTACACACATATATATAGTAAAGTATGTATACTTAAAGATTTTCGAAAAAAAATCTATTTTTCAATGTGACGAAAATAAAATTTAAAAATATCACGATAATATGACCATGTTTCTCCAACCTAAAAAAATAAGCTTTAAACGAAAAAAATATAAAAAAGTATCTCTAATATACAGGTGACTTTTTATATAAATCCTCTCTAATTATTTACATAATTGGAGGAGAATAAAGAACAAATATATAAAAAATATATATATTATTAAACAAGTATTTTTTTTTTACTATATATTAAATGTATATCTCGAAACATTGTAAAAAATATATAAATATATTTTATATATCAAAAATGACGTGATATTATAAAATATGCCATAATATCCAAAGCGACGATATTATTTAATTTCTTAAAGTTTAATATAGCAATGATTAATTTGTCTTTTCTAAGTTGCTCATTTTTGACGATGAGTATAAAAAAATACTTGCGCGGTTTCCGAAAGGTGCGAGTTCGATACCCGCTTTGTTCAAACTTTTAAACGTTTAAAACGCGCGCGGATAAGAATTTAGTGGTCAGAGCTCTTGGACGGTTTCCGATATGTGCGGGTTCAAATCATGCTACGTTAAAAATGTAATGTTTTTAAAGAAGTATTTTAAATACGTCTTGGAATAAATTACAGCATTGTTTCCCTTTTGTGTTCATTAACAAATGTATAAAATTTTGAATGTTTGTAAATAGGTACGTACTAAAAATAGAAAAAGGAAAACCAAAGAAATTTTACTAATCACCTAATAACAATGACAGAAACATTATTTGACATTTTTGACACTTAATGAATTAAAATGACTATAATAAAAAAAGTAAAGTCTCTAATATGTAATTAAATGAGACGCTATATTAACTTTTAGCCAATTATACAATTTCAAATATTTATTATTTGTGTGAGATGTTACAAAAAATGTTGTAATGATCATTTTTAGGTAAAATTAAAAAAAAATCTTACTTTCCCTTATTTTATTAAAAATCAAGGCTTAATTTTTGTTATTTTAAAAATAGTTTTTTTTCTATTTAACATATCATTCGTGTCACCTATATAATCTAAAGGATGTAGATTCCTGTATTCTAAGTGACAAAAGCTGTATACGAGGGGCGTTCAATGTATTTTCGCTATTACAATGAAAAAACACATAAATTAACCCGAAAATATTTTGAGACGAACATAGTGTATTTGTTTGAGTAATTGATACTCGAAACTAAAATATACAAATGACAATTCTAAAACGCTCGAAAATGCCATTTTGAATGAACTTCATATCTTTTTATATTAATCAATATATGTTTATAATATTATTTTATTTTATATAGTTGTATATTGTATAATATACATTTATGAAATACGCACACTGATTTATAAAAATGATATTAAATGAAGGGTTCCGTAAAAAAATATATATATATATATATATGACTAAAATTTGTGTCATATTAGTGCCATATAACAGTTACCATATTTTTAAAATAATAATAATTAGAAGAAATATGCTGTTTTCATCTTTACTTTATTACTTGTTTAAACTTAAATAGTTCGTTTACATCTAAATTTCGAACTTAAGTAATACTTTTCTAAACTATATTACCTTTTTTTAAATCTCTTGATTTGTTTTGGATTGATTCTTGTTACTTTTTATTCATAAACATCCGTAAATGACATCATACGTAAAGGTATAGATAGGGTGTAGTGCGAAACTGCTGTTATAATTTACAATATTTATAATTAAAAATGTCTTCCATACATTACTACGGAATTCTTCAAAAGTCATTAACGTTTTAATTTTTTTTTTTACTTTTAATCGTGTCATATATTTAGAGGATGTGTGTGTTTTTATGATATAAATCATTATTATTATTTTATATTCTCGAAGTATCCACACATTCCTTTTAAGTTACTGTAGGATTTTTTAATATTTTAAGGTGCTTAATACAAAAGAGGATATATAATTGACTATCATGTAACTTTTTTAAAATTTTTAATACAAACATAAAAAAAAATATTAAATGTCCTGAATCTTTCTTTTGTCTAGAAAGAGAATTTAGTAACTTCATTCTCCGCTTATTTCTTTATTATTCAACTAGACAGAAGAATTATATCCTGAATTTTAAATACAATTAAATAAAAAAACTTACATTTTATCACAAAAATGCTAACCACCACCACTTTTGTACTAATTGCCTTTTAAAATATATGCAGTCTCATTCAGAGATGTGAATTAACTTTGAACTACCATTAAATCAATTAAAGGACATTGATTTAAATCAACAATTAAAAGTTAATTGACGAGTCTGAGTGTAGCATTATTTGTAATATCGTTACCTACGAACTGTATACATATAAGTGCCTTAAATAAACATTTTTAAATATAAGTTATAAATATGTAAATTATTTTAAATTTTTAATAGTAAAAATAAATATCTGTTGATTGACGTCATGTTTAATCTGTAACATTTTATTTTGTAATGCTATATTTTTAGATATATTACTTTTCGCTGTATCCCTTTTCATCCAATTTTCGAGACATTGTGTGTTGATTAGCGTAATTTGATGCCGCGCTTTATTTTTATCCGTGAGAGGATATGATAAAGCGCGGCGTTAAGTTCCACCTGTCAACACGTAATGTATCGAAAATTGTGTGACGCCTGAGGAACAGCGAGAAGCTAAAATAAAAAATCGCTTGTACTCTGAAAATGCAGTATGTAAGCTATAAAGAATTATGTCGAAATACTTACTTTAGATGCAAAGAACAATGTATATAATTTATTATGATTTTGTAAGAATAATAAACAAATGATTACAAGATTTTATTGCTTTATTTGTTTAATAGAAACACAATATTTACCTTTATTTTTTAGTACTATATAATAGGCAGAGAATATCTATATATCTAGTATTGGCCAAAATGTTATATTTGTCTGCTTTTTCATCTTCACGCTGTATCCTGCATATAGCACGGTGCGCCGACGGAATCTAGTGTTAAGACACTGTTCCCCACTCTACACTGAACTTTCGAGATTGCGTGTTGAGTGGTGGAATTTATCCCTGCGCTTTTGTCTTGTTACTAGGGAGGGGAAAAGAAAATATTAAATAACCTACATACACTGTGTAAAGTCAAATATTTGTGACAAAATTACTTCAATATAATAATAAAAATATATTTTTATGTGTTTTAAAGCTTAGCGGCTATTAGTAGGCCTTCACCTACATACGTGATAACGTATTTTGGTAGTATGCTGCACGAATTCAAGTTAAATAATGATATAATTTGTTCTTTTTTCTTCGTATATAGTAGAGTAGGTAAAAAAAATGTGCTAAGACACTATCCGTTCAAGTTAGAAATGTTGAACCTAGAGTTGTGTCGCAGATTCCCGCTGGAGAAATGAAATGAAATATTTACCCTTTTTATTCCCTCGCGATAACTACGAGACAAAGCGCGGCGTTGCGCTCCGCCATTCAACACGCAGTGCCTCAATAATTCAGCGGAAAGTAGGAAATGTCGTTCGTTAATCTAGATCTAGAACAATAAAAAATATATAAAATCAACCAATAAGGACATTAAAACAATTCATTCACGTTCAATCTCGGCTTTCACTTGTTGACAATTTAGTTATTTAACTTCTCGTTAATTATGTAAACTGTAATTTATTTATTAAACGAGTTTCTCGTTTTCAGGTTAAATAATATAATAAGTAATACAGAGTTACTTATACGTAGTGTGTCCTTAATATATAGTAGGTAGGTATGTTGGTTTCAATATACGCGTTTGTCTCGATCTGGCTTATAATTATTATGTTTTATCATACAGATGTCTATTGAAGAGGCCGTCTGGCGCAGCAATATTGTAGTTGGAGTCTAGCTGTAAACGCGATAGTTGCGGGTTCAATTCCCACTCGAGGGTAAGAATTTTCATTTCCTCTCTCCCTGGAGCGCGAAGTAAAAGCCTTACGTTTTTTCTTCGCTAAACTCAACGCAGTGGGAATGAAACTTACAACCAACTCAACAACAGTTAGAAGCTGCGCCACTGCGCCACGACGGTCTTCAAAAAATATATCAAAAGTAAAACTTATCTAAGTAAAAGAGTAAAGTCGTCGCTCTTCATACGGCGTTATTGAGTTCATTGTTTCATTGAAGTGTCACATGACTCATTGATCACGCGCGTTTTTATAATGCAAGTATCTGCTTCAAGTACGTCATTATTAATCTATAATGTGGAAATTTAGATATGTCCCAAATTAATTGTACCGATAAATTGTGTTTCTTGTTGTTCATTTTGAAAGAGAGTTTTAATTCATTTTAATTAGGAAGCGTATAAAAAATATTAAAAAAATACATTAAGTGATTTTCTTTGAGGTCGCCGTGGCGTGTTTGTTGTGGGTTCGATTCCCACTCGGAGGAGTGAATTATTTTCATTTCCTCAGAAATTCGAGTCAGCGCTTTGTTACCACTCCGTTCCCCACTTTCCGTTGAATTCTAGAGCCATTGCGTGTTAAGTGCCGCGCTTAACCTCGACACCAGAGCGAAGAAATGGAAATATAAATTTATATCAATATTCCATTCCCTCGATTGGGGAACCACAACCAGTCGCGTTTACAGTTGTACTTTGTGCCCTTGCGGCACGACTGGCCTCAAAGTGCCGAACGGAATGTCTTAACACTAGATTCCCTCTGCCTACACTGCTGTGTGCAGGATACAGTGTGAAGCTTTGTTAACAGAACAGGGAATGAAATTCATTCCTCCAATGGTCTTGGGTGGAGGTGGGAGTGGGAAATGGTAATCAGTGGGAATCGAACCCACAATCGTCGCGTTAACTTTTGCATAAACTATATTTTGAATTTTATCCCACTGCGGTACTAGGAATTTGTCATTATATATATTAGCAAAGTTAACTGCTACCTAAACCTATAAAGAAAACGGAGTTGATATAACAAAAATTAACAATAATAGCTTACCAAAAGATTAAAAAAATATATTTAATTAATTCCACTGATTGAAGAAAACATCATCTAAATAGTTATTTATTAATGGAACATAGGATTGATATCGCTGGAATGTAGAGTAGCGCTAACGGACAAAGTTGAAAATTATAATATTGTTTTTAAGTTCACGCTGTATACCGCATAAGCATTGTAGGTAGGTAGAACCCAGTGTCAAGACATTTCGTTGCCCACTTTTCGCCCAACTTTCTCTTCAAAATTTTTTGCCGAAAATTTCTAAATATAAGTTGTATCTCTAGAAGGTCGGCCACAGAACAGAACGACAAACGGTACAGCTGTCTCTTTTGAGCTCTTCTACTGTCATCAACTTGCATATCTGCCTGTATCTTTCTCCAATATCATCGATACTGTGCTCTCGAAAGCTAACCACTTGCTTCTCTTACCACTCACTCTTGGTTCATAGCATTTTATTTGCTATTCTTTCATTAGAAATTATTTAAGCTTGCTCAAATTACCTGAGCACATTTTTCCTCATTCGCAATGTGACATCCTTGCTAGTATCTGCCATTCTATATATCTCTTTATTGTGGATTCTATCGTCTAAACTGACTCTATATATCCTACGAAGAGATTGCATTTTTTAGCGCTCATCTTTCTTTCATTATTTTTCTGTAATACTCACGTTTCGCTGCCACATAACAGCGTAAATGCAAGAAAGTCAACAAGTGAAGAATGTGAACTCGCTAAGAAATTATTTACTTTCTATAAAGATAAAAATTAAACTATATTTATAACTAGTTATGTTGTAACAGCTGAAAAAATATATATGGACCACGTGTTTGTATAGTTTAGTTAAATATATATATATATANATGTAAAACAGTTAAGTGTTAAAATAATGATAATTATTTAGGTACTATTTTTGTTTCCTAACCATACCTCTGTACTAATGTATTAGCCGTACTCCAATTTATTAAACCACAAACAAACATATTTAAGTGAAGTTGTAATTAAACTGCTTACGCTCTACTAGATTTGTATAGGAAAATATGGATTAGCCGAGTTTATGATATTTTTGTACTATCACATATTTTTTTGTTATTGCGTGTTGAGTGGCGGAACTCAACGACGCTCTTTGTGTTCTTACTAGCGAGGTCAAACCGCGGTCCCGCTCGCGAACTTCTTCCTAAATCTTTTTTTTTTGCCATTCTTTCGCTCTTGCGCGTTTTGCAATATTAATTCTTTTAACTCAGTCTAAGAAAATATGTATAGTAACTATAAATATGATCCAAACACGTCTTTAAAAAAGGACATAAAAATTAATAATTACAAAAAGGAAATCCCCTACACAATTATTATTATCGTATAAACTACAAGCTGTATTTAATTCAAACCTACACTTGAAGTACTACGTAAGAGCAACGATTCGTATCCCACTGAATCGTGACGTGAACCGTCGCGGATACGCCTATTAAATATTTACCTCAATTCATTCTTCCTTAGAACTATAGGTATTATACATATATGCATATATTATAATTGTCTGTCTTGTGACTAAACGCGACGCTTGTGGGTTCGATTACCACTCGCTCGAATGCAACGAACATTCGCGGGAAAGTGGGAAATAAGTGTCTTAATACTAGGTACATATACATGTACATATACTTACCCTGCAAACTCTTCAGCTTTAGTATAGTTGAGTTTAATAATGGCTATAAATTTTACATTGACATCCAAAAAGGGAAATTTCAATTCAGAGCACCCAGTGTCAATTTATTCTGTCTTCCAGTTTAGTATAGTTATATACTTCACTAATTAAAAACCACAGTAAAAACAACATAAGTAAAAAAAAAAATAATAAAATAAATAAAAACTACGTAAAAATTAGCAAAATGCCGTTGCTATGACAAGAACGAACAATGCTTAACTTAAATCCCTAATTATAATCATTTAGCATCCGCACTTACCGCACTGGGCACGTGAAGTAGTTCGAAGCGTGAAAAGTTGAAAACATGTGATGATGGTCGTCGCTAAGATACCAATCATTTTGTGGTAAAACAACTGTTTGTTTTTCTGGCTAAGTATAATACATTAAAAGAAAATAGATAATTCAGAAAATTTAAGAGACTATTGTGGCGCAGCGGTGGTGTTAATATATTCATATCCTCACTCTAGTAACAAGACAAAAACGCGGCGTTGAGCTCCGCCACTCAACACACAATGCCTCGAGATTTCGGTGGAAAGTTGGAAACAGTATGTCTTGAAACTAGGTTTCCTCTTCATACCCTGCTATATGTACTAGGTTCCTTGTGCCTACTCTGGTAGAAGCTGCGTAAAGATAAAAAAAACTGATTATTTTAAATTGAAACATTGATCTGGTATTCGAACCTGCAATAACGACGTTCTATCAGACATGCATTTGCCAATTACTTCAAATCTATATCAAAAGATAAAGCCTTACTACACGAACATAAAGTGATTAAATTAGATTGAAACTTAAAGTAAAATATTTAGTATGTTATTAAATATTTGGTAATTAGGTACATAATTATGTTTTTATAACGTTAATTAAATATTAACGTTATAAAAACATTATAATAATTTGGTATACATTCAATCTGGTTAACTTTGACAGTTACGAGCGATTTTTTACACTGTCTTAAAATTTGAAGCACATTACAAGAGTGTTTTTGTTTTATTCAAGTCTCATTCAAGAGAGATGTCAGTTGACCTTCGCAAACACAGTATCAAAGATACTGGAGGAAGGTCACGAAAAAAGCATGAGGAAATCCTGGTGGGCGAGTATGAAGAGGTTTATGACAGTGGACGAGGCGAAAGAGGTATGTAGAGACCTTACCGTTTGGCGCTCCGTTCTCTCTGACTACCCCGCTAGGGATACAGCGTGAAGCTAAGTTAATTTATATTAAATAAAAATAGTCAATAGTATTGTATACGGAAAAAATATTGAATCTAGTTCAGAAGACGGTCATTGTTAGCCGAAGAATCAAAGATTAACTGTATTAGATTAGATTAAAAATAGTAAGACCTGTTGTGGCGCAGCGGCACAATCGTGTGATTGTAAACGCGATAGGTTGTGGGTTCGATTCCCACTTGTTTGTTTGCTACTTGATTTACAACCATACGCAATATTTATAGTTTACCTGCACATATAATTTAATACGTCACGTTATAGTTCCTCGAAAGGTGAATATCTATAATTTTATTCGAAGATAATTATTTACCGCGCGTTGCGGATGTAAGCGCTAAAAATTAAAAACCGCCCCAAGTGCGAGTTGGACTCTCGCAATAAGGGTTCCGTAGCGTTATCTCTAAAAATGGCAAAAACTAGTTTGTTGTATGGGAGCCCCCTTAAATATTTCTTTTATTCTGTTTTTATATATTTATTGTTATAGCGGCAGCAAAAATACATCATGTGTGAAAATTTTAATTGCCTAACTATCATGGTTCATGAGATACAGCCTGGTGACAGACAGACAGACAGCCAGACACGCAGCGAACTTTTAGTAAAAGAATTCTGTTTTGCCCTTTGGGTATGGAACCCTAAAACCTTGTAAGCATTATAATATAAACGAGTGTAGGATGCGGATATTTTTGTAATAATTTTCCTTAGTAAATCTTCGTATGATTCTTAGTGATATATCAGTCTGTTCTTGTTTTCATTCCGTGCTGAGTGGCGGAACTCAACGCCGGGCTTTTGCCTTAGTGTCAGAGTGAAGAAATGAAAATATTAATAATTAATAATTCATACTTCGGATGGGAATCGCACCTTCAACCGTAGCAACAAAATATTTTTTAAAGAATTGTATATGAAGTCAAGTCCATAAGTCAAGTTTAAATTAATGTAATGTTCTAAAGTAATATTATACTAACAACGGTATCAGCTGCCAAAAGATACCACATGGTCATGTGTCCGTAGTGTATGAAAGAATAGTAGGCCGTAGTGGTGGTGTAGTCTAGCGTCTGATTATACACGAGCATGCTATGGGTTCGATTCCTATTCGGGATAATGATTTATTTTAATTTTCTGTTCTGGTGACAAGATAACGTGCGTCATCGACTTCCGCCACTTGAAGCGCATTGTCTCTAATAGTAAGGGGAAAGTGAACGGCGTCTCTTAACACTAGGTTACGTTTGCATACCCTGCTGTATGCGTGATACATCGTGATACGGGAATAAGTGATACGGGAAATACTTTCACAGAGTACATTCGATATTTATATAAATTAGATATATAAAAATCGCTGAAATGAAGAATTTAATTTAAAATGGAAATGTAAAATAGAATCAATTATGAATTTCTAAATTATGTTTTCAAATAAATTATGTAACAAAAGTAAGAAGTTGACTGTTGAAATCATGCATTTGCTGAATAAAGCGAGAACAGACGCTTACGTCATTGTATAGAATTAGCGGAATGATTAGTGACTTAATTAATAATCTAGGAACATTAATTTTAAGACATTTCGTTTTCCACATTCCGCGCAGTTTACAAGACTTTTATTTAACTAATATTTGTAATTAGTAACAACAATGAGAACACGTAACACAGTAATATATTAATATTAGATTTTAGTCATTGTTAAGATATATCCGCCTGAGACCGCAGCGGTTCAACGATTAACTGTAAGCCCGACGGTTTTGAAAATAAGCGGAGAATTGATTGTTTTAGCTCTAGGTTCCCTCTGCCTATCCAGCTATATGCGGGATGTAGCGTGAAACTACAAAAACTGTAATACAAAGATTTTATCGTGCTATTTAAAGTAAAACATTAGTTGAATAAAACAATTTTTTTACACATAAATCTTAAGCCTTAGGCTTATTGTGTATCAACCATTCATCTTCGTGTACACTACAGCGTCCACGCACTGTACTAATGAGTTAGTGACTCATTATAATTAAATGTATTTAAAAATTGCTTCACGTTTTTCCCCGCATAGTAACGTGGACGATGCATGGAAAACGGAGTTTTTTAACACTAAGTTTCCTCTACCTAGCCTGCTATACAGAAAAGGCATGTTTACTGTTTTGAAATATAAACAATGTCATAGACAAAATATTGAATTTGTAAGTACGTACGTACCTACATAATTTGAATGAAGATAACCACCATGTTTCAAAATATAATAGTAAGTAGTAGTAGCAAGAGAAAGCCAGCCAAAAAAATAAGAGGCCAGTCGTGGCGCAGCGCGCACAAGTGTACGACTGTACATACGACAGGTAGTGGGCTTGATTTCCACTCGAGGAAATCAAATCTTTAACATTTTTATTTCCTTGCTCGGGTACGAGCCAAAAGCATTCACCACGCAATACTTCGTGAGGAACGCAAATCTCTTAACATTAGGTCCCCAGGTTCATTTTGCCTACACTGCTATGTGCGGGATACAGTGTGAAACTAAATAAAAAAAGAATAGCAATTGAAAACTCTAATATTTATACTCGTCATGGTTATACTTTGATTCCCAGGTAAGATAAAGTACGGTGTTGAGTCTTGATAAATGGGATGAAGGGATTTTAGATCTAGACAGGTATCCATAATATCAGATTCGATTTCGGGTAAGTACAGATATAACATTATTTTGGATTATCTAAAAATAATTCGTACTTAACGCTTGTGTTAGCACGTCAAGGCAATATCAAAAACCTATCATAATAAATTTCATTTAGACTGAAAATCTCCGAAAATTTTATATCGGGATTGTATGTCGGAAATGCGATTGTATCGATTATTTATGTTTGAGACCGTCGTGATATAGAGGCACAAGCGTATGACTGTGACGCGACGGTTTCGGCTTCGGCTCATAATCAGGGAATCAATTATTACTTGTTAATATTATCATTTCTTCGCTCCGGTAGCAAGGCAAAAGAACGCGCCGTTGAGTTCCGCAACTCAACACGCAATGCCACGAAAATTCGTCAGAAAGTAGAAAACGTTTTAACGCTAGGGTCCCTCCGCCTACCCTGCTGAGAAAAAATGTTTACAGAGGGAGGTATCCTAAGCCCACCTGCAATACGTCACCCACGCACCGCACTAGTGGGTCAGTGACTAATTATCACGAGATGAGTCTACTGTGCGTCTTGTAACGATAATAATGTTGACATCGTCTTAGTCAGTAAACAAGGATTTGATGATGATGATGTGCAAATATTGTAGTTTAATTATGTCAATTTCACTGTAAACGTATGAATATTTATTAATTTTGTGAAACAGATGTAGTGGTTTATGATTTTATGTTTTTTTTTGTATTTTCACTTTGTTTCCCGAATGTAGCACGGGAGGCAAAGGGAACCTATTATTAAGACAACCCGTTCCCCACCCAGTTTTCGAGATATTGCGGTTTGAGTTGCGGCCAAATAAAAATAATAATTTTTTCATTTACTTATTAATCATTTGTATTGTTAACCGAAATCTATAGTTATTTGTGAACGAATCTAGAGATATTTTCCAGGAAAGGGTGGTGGGGCTGGACTTCAATTGAACAAATCTATTCGTATAAAAGAGGCCAGTCGTGGTGCAGACGTACAAGAGAGTGACTGTAAATACTAGATTGTGGGTTCGATTCGATACACTGGAGGATATGAAATATTAATGTTTTCATTTCTTCGCTCTGGTGTCAAGGCAAAGCGTTGCGTTAAGCTCCGCCACTCAACACGCAATGCCTCCAAATAGAAGGAGTATACTCATAGAATGTTAAGAATAGGTACTTATAGAAATGTTTTTTTAAAACCTGCATACAGTTACACGATGTATAAGCGTGTCCTAAAAAACATTTTTATCTGCATTATGTGTTTTATATACATAATAATTATATTTTGTGTAGTACTTTTTATAACTTATGTCTTAATATTTATGTTTAACTATGGATTAAATTCTACCTACTTTTCCAAATTCTTTGATCTCGAAAAATAAAGAGTTTCATTACATGAAATACAGAGGCCGTCGTGACGCGGTAGGCAGCGTGTGGCTATAATTAGGACGATGGACGTGGGTCTGATCCCCACTCGGGACAGTTATTATATTTATTGTATGTTTACAACTCTGGTAGACAAAGCACGGCGTTGAGTTCCATCACTCTTCAGACATTCAAAAATTTAGCTAAAAGTAGTGAAGGCAAAACTAACCTTTTTTTTTAAGACCAAATTTTCGATACATTGACTGTCGAGTGGTGACCTCAACGGCAACGGCGCGCTTTGTGTTGTTTGAAATTAAAGTAATTATTTCCCCCTAATCGTAATCGAACTCACAACCGTCGCGTTTACAGTCATATGTTATGCCTTTTTTATAATATAATATAAACATTATCTCAAGTAATAACGGAAAATGGAAAACTAAATTATCTCGACATCAAAAACACAAGATAAAAATAAATATGTAGTAAAAAATCTAATATTTACGTTAACATTAATTAATTAATTATGTTAATTTATGAATCGTGAACTAAACTATCACGATCCATAAAATAAACGTGATTTTACATATATATACGAGTACGTATTATATCAAAGAAGTGAGAAATAACCATAATTACAGATCTCAATGTAATATACGATTAGGAAGTGTTGGAGGGTACAAAATAGTTGTGGGTTCGGTTCCCACTACCTCTTCTAGTTCATAAAATGCAGTGTTGAGTTCGTTTATGCAATTTGAAATGATCGGTGAATAGACATCGGTTTATAGGATACAAAATGGAAACACCGAAGGTTTCTATGCTTTATTTATCATTATTTTAGTTTTTGGTACAAGCGTATGATTGTAAGCGCGACAGGTTGCGGGTTCGACTCCCACGCGAGAAAATTAAATATTTTGTTTATTTCCTCTGATGTCGAGGCACAGCCACGGCGTTGAGTTTCGGAATATTTTTAATATAATATTAGTATTATATGTTGCTGTGAACGCGTCGTTTTGTGGGTTAGATTCTCACTCGAGGAAATGACATTGGTATTTAATATTTTCATTTCCAGTCGTGGCGCAGCGGCACGAAGTGTGACTGTAAAACCGACTGGTTGTGGGTTCGATCCACACTCGAAGAGATGAAATATTTACTTAAATTTATATTTCCATTTCTTCGCTCTGGTGTCGAGGTCAAGCACGGCGTTGAGTTCTGCCACTCAACACGCAATGCCTGCAGAATTCGGCAGAAAGTGGGGAACGGAGTGTCTTAACACTAGGTTCCCTCTGACTACCCTGCTGTGTGCGGGATACAGCGTGAAGCTGATTTATTTATTTATTTTATTTCTTCGCTCTGGTGTCGATGCAAAGTGCGACGTTGAGTTCCGTCACTCAACATTCAATGGCTCCAGAATTCGGCGGAAAATGGGGAACGGAGTGTCTTAACACTAAGTTCTCTCGATCTGCTCTGCTGTGGGCATAAAGCTAAAATATGCAAGATTTTTTTTTCTCATGATAATTAGGTAAGAACTACACCGCTTTCAACTACTCCTACAGTTCCTGGCAGAGGTTGCTTTAAAAGTGATGAGGTCGCCTGATATGTATGTCTTAAAGTACGAATACGGAACGTCAAGTTGTTTGACTTGGGTGAATTCAGAGGATGCACTGAGAGCAACACTGTCAGTTATCAATGTCAATGGTCAGCTTTTAGGGAAGTGGGGTGAATGTGGGGTGACGCGTCGTTCTTATAATAGTGGTAACGAGCGATGCGGACTGCACTTCTCCTTCGAGTGGTATACTGAACGGTTGTACTAAGACGTGATCTTACTTCAAGGCGTTCCGAGTTTGAAGGAAGACCTAACGAGTCATTACTGCCTGCCCAGGCCCACGCGCCCAGCTTTGTTTAATAATTTTATATATTTTTTATTTATGTTACTTTTTTAAAGGCTAGTCGTGCCACGAAGGCACAGTTGTGCGACTGTAAACGCGGCCGATGTGGGTTTGTTTCCCACTCAGGGGAATTCATATCTTCGAATAATGAGACGGGATTCATTGAATTAATTATTTCATTAATTCTCCTGTCTGTTAATATAAAATACAGTGTGGAGTTTCGTTTCTCATCACAAGAAGTTTCGAAATTTTAACCTGCTATATATATGCGAGATTAAGCGTGAAGCCTAAAAAAAATGATTGAAAAGACCAAACTTTTAATGTATTGCAATTATAAATACATAATAAATAAGGTATGTCTGTGAAAACCCATAAGTGAGTATTATTTAACATAAACAACTTACATAAGGTATAAATAATATCATCGTAAAAAATTATCGTTTATCGCTTTTAATACACACTACACTACAGTTAAAGAGCCTAAAAAAAAATATTCACTTCTTTATTTCAAAAATACATGTGAGTGTTAAGGCGACGGAAGAGAGTTCGATTTCCACACGGAGGACTGAAGTATTTATTGTTTCTTATAGTTCAGCTGAACGGATATACATACTCGTATATATGTAGCTATTCATCAGATGTTAGAGATCTTCTAATTTTATATATCAATGGAAAACTCTCAACAATTTTTTGACGAAGCTGTTAATTATTTCTTGTAGTATGTTGTAGCTAACACTATTAAGATTTGTCAATCGTCAAAATAACCCTGATCAAGTATACTTTAGATCCTGTCCAGAACTAAGAGCTATACAATAAAAAAGTTTCATTCAAATCAGCCCAGTAGCATAGAAGATGTGCCATATGCATGTACAAACAGACAAACATACAGATAAAATCTTAAAAATATTAGATTCGTGTTTTTCCATAATCGTAAATAATTTTTTTGTAAAACTATTTAATATACAGACATACCTTTTTATTGTTTTATTGTATTATAGATAATCATGTTTTGAGTGACCGGAGATATATAATATAGTGCATATTATGTTGAGTTCTCGGCGGAACTCATGCCTTACGCACACGCACAGGAAAATGCTTATATTAAATTCTATGCATCATAAATATAAGAACCTTTGGGATTTACCCTAATAGAATTCGAACCTATATATAATAGATAATTTTCATATGGAGATTTATACAATAACATAAATAAAACAATTATTGTTTTATTTATGTTATTGTATAAATCTCAAATAATTAAAATAATTGTCTTTATCATTAAATCATTAATTTAATTGATAATATTAAGATTAAGCCATTCTCGCCATTTTCCGCTCAATTTTAGAGGCGTTTCGTGTTGAGTGGCAAAACTCAACGCCGCGATTTATCTTGATGCTAAAGCGAGGAAATGAAAACAATTTCATTGTTTGCCCCAAGTGGAAAGGAACCCACAACGTCACGTTTACAGTTAGACGCTGTGCCGTTGCATCTACGGAGCCAGGTTTGATTCCCACTCGGGGGAAAGAAATATTTAATAGTTTCATTTCCACGCCATGTCTCAAAAATTCGGCGGAAATTTCGGAACGGAAGTGTCTTAAAACTACGCACAAATCTGCCTATCCTCTATGTACGAAGATAAAATTTTATTTTGTTTTCTTCGTTAACAATTATAGGTCAGTTACACAAAATTATTATGAAATGCAAAAAATAATCGAGTGAGAATCGAATCCATAATTGTCGTGTAACTACGGTACTCCTTTCTCTTTGTATTAAGTGTTTTAGTATCGTGTTCTTCACACGCACATATAACAAAAATATACCTAAAATATATTTCCCCTTTTTTGAATAAAACATTGAACTTAACAGTTATTACTCACCGCACGTCCTTATTTGGATATAAAGTTTTACCAATTACTTTTTTTAGCCTCACGGTGTATCCCGCTTATAGCAGGCCAGGCAGCGGGAACAATTACTTAAGAATGTAAGAATATAAAAAAAATGTAATATATCTCTGTTGAGGCTCAATGACACAGCGGACAGAGTCTTGGAAGGGCTTGAAAATCGAATCTAATCTAGCTTCATGATGTATTCCTAGCGGGCTAAGGTCAGAGAGAACGGAGCGCCAAACGCTACGGTCTCTATATACCTCTTTCGCCTCGTCCACTGTCGTCAACCTCTTCATACATGCCCTCCAGGGAGTCCTCATGCATTTTACGTTTCCTTCATCCAGTCTCTTTGATACTATGTTTTCGAAAATCAACCAAGATTTCCCCCTATCTCTCTTACCGCTCAATTTTCCGTCATAAATCTTTTTTGCCATTTTTTCATCACTCATTCTTTCGACGTTCCCAAACTAGCTGAGCTCGTTCTTCGTCATTCTCGCCGTGACATCCTCTCTAGTACCTGCCATTTTGTGTACCTCTTCATTGCGGATTCGATCAGATATGCTGTCTCCGCATATTCTACGAAGAGTTCCCATCTCTACGGCATTCTCCTGTAATACCCATGTAATACCCACGTTTTACTGCCATATAACAGCGTCGGTACCAAAACTGCATTGTGTACGGCCAAACGCGCAGCTGTACTGACGTCTCGCCATCTCATCATAGCAGCTAAGGCTCCATAAACCATGTTAGCGGCAGCAATACACGTTTCCACATCCATCTCGTATCTTTTATCTCCACGGAACATACTTCCCCAATATACCACTTCATTCACTTGTTCTAATATCTTACCATTTACACTAATCTTGCATTCCGTACTTTCTTCATTCCTTTTTTTTAAAGAGTTTGAAGTTTAAAAATATAAAAATAATCAATACATCATTTTTTTATATATTATTATATACTCGAAGATATTAAATAGAATTCAAACCTATTTCACGTTGTATCCCTTTGCCTATCCTGATAGGCAGAGGGAACTAGAACTAGAGGGGACCAGTGTTAGGGCACTCCGATCTCTACTTTCCTTTCAACTTTCTAGACATTGCGTGTTGAGTGGCAAAACTAAACTACAATCCATGTCTTGTGACCAGAGAAAAATTAAACTAATTCATTCCTCTATGTGGAAATCGAACCAACAGCCGTCGATTTTACAATCAGACGACCACTGACTCTACATAGATTAAAAAAGAAAAAGACAGAAACAATTAATTTTGTTCTTTACCAATAATATTCATTCAGTTCACCTCTAAAGTAGTTCACGATTGTATCTACGTAATACAAATTAACTTGTTATATCATTTTGTGGACCAAAATTGCATCACATGGCTTAATTTACTTTAATAGTTGGTAAAAAATTACGATTGAGCCCTTATGGCACAGTTTGTAGTTTTGATTAAATGAAGTGATTGTGGGTTCATTTTATGCAGGAATTTTTTTGTGAGTAAAAAAAATTACTCAGATTTATATGTATCTGCAGTCACCTGACTGCACATCTAAATCCAAGAAAGTATCAGTTTTAGGGCGGTCAGGTAACTGGTCCTTTTCTTCCTTATTTTATACAAGTTAAAAATATTAACCCGGCCTCGAAAGCCGGTCGTGGCGCAGCGGCACGAGGTGTGACTGCAAAAACCGACTGGTTGTGGGTTCGATCCCCACTCGAAGAGATGAAATATTTACTTAAATTTATATTTCCATTTCTTCGCTCTGGTGTCGAGGTTAAGCGCGGCGTTGAGTTCTGCCACTCAACACGCAATGCCTCCAGAATTCGGCAGAAAGTGGGGAACGGAGTGTCTTAACACTAGGTTCCCTCTGCCTACCCTGCTGTGTGCGGGATACAGCGTGAAGCTAATTTAATTTTGTAATTTAAAAATATTAACCTTGTTTTATTTAAAATTTAATAGCTTTTTATCTTCTTTTTATTTATATATCAATTTTCTGTGAGGACCACTCCGTTTTTGATTCATATTTCACATATGTCAGTCGTGGTGCACGGGCACACGACTGTTACGCAACAAAGCGCGGCGTTGAGTTCCGCCACTTAACATGCTTCCATAATTCGGCGGACAATGGGTAACGGAAGAGTCTTAATGGTAACAGAGTGCCTTAACACCAGTTTGCCAGGTTCACTCTGCCTACTCTGCAAGATATAAAATAAAGCTGAGCTATTTTTTAAAGTGTTCTCAGTTAAAATTTTTATAGTTTATTATCTTTCTTTTTTTACATAAATCAATATTGTGATTGTTTCGAAAATTGTAACCATAAATTAGATTAAAGATTTATTGTTAATCTTTTTCTGGTGCTATAATTTTCAATTAAAAAGAAACTTAGTGTTAATACACTCCGTTCGTAAGAAATGAAAATAGTTTCTTTCCTTGATTTCGGATTTATTGAAATTAAAACTTTTATTTTTCTCTTCTAAAAAAAATTAAGTTACTCTACTATTTCTTTACTCTTTTTTTCAGCTTCACGTTGTATCCCGCATTTGCATATTGAATGCCGAAATTCAACGATGCTCTCGAGTGGGAATCGAACACACATCCTGTCGCGTTTTCAGTCACACGACGCTGCATCACGACGGGCCTCAACTAAATTCTACTATAATATTTACCTAAAATAAAAGCCGAATTCGATTTCGCTCTTTATTTTTATGGCTGAATAAACACAAATACAAACGCAATTCTGGAGTTCAGGTGGATAGTGGAGAATGGAGTGTCATAAAGTATTCTACTTTCGACTACTCTTCTATACCCCATCTCACTGGTATTGCAGATAAAAAAAATTCTCGTTCTTGGTAACACCAACCGCGACATTTGCTCCCGCTCACGCGCTCCAATCCTTTTATTCATATCAAAAATGAAAACAAAGTGATTTTTCACTGTAATTTCTTAATGACCATAGATAAACAAGATATTGTTCCGTCTGCCTAATTCTATATTAGCACAAGAATATAATAGAAAATAAAGTGGAGGCAGTGGATCATCGTGTTGGGGATTCGATTTCTACTTGGGATTTTATATTTATATTTTCATTTCTTCGCTCTAATAACAAGGCAAAGCGCGGCGTTAAGTTCCACCACTTAACACGCAAATGTCTCGAAAATTCGGAAGAATGTGGGAAATGATACATAACACTAGATTTCTACCCTGTTAGGGATAAAATCTATATATGCGGGATTCAGTGTGAAGCTATTATAAAAAAATATGTTCATGTAATATAAACAATTTAATACTTCAAAATTTAAAAACACAGTGATTATGCACAATAATCTCTTAATAACTATAGATAAAACAAGAAATCATTCCGCCCGCCTAATTCTATATTAGTACAAATATATATACATATATATTTATTAGAAAACAAAATATGTTTATATAATATGTCGGTCTGTAATACCATTCGGTGCTCGCGCGTCTTAACGTGCGGTCGTGTGTGACAGTTAGTAACTACGAAATAATTATACTGAGTGTATAAATAAAATAAAACTATTTAAGGAAATAAAGCGTAAGTTTTTTTATTTTAATTTTTAGAATAAATAAATAAATCAGCTTCACACTGTATCTCGTACACAGCAGGGTAGGCAGAGGGAACTTAGTGTTAAGATACTCCGTTCCCCACTTTCTGCCGAATTCTGGAGGCACTGCGTGTTGAGTGGCAGAACTCAACGCCGCGCTTAACCTCGACACCAGAGCGAAGAAATGAAAATATAGTTTTTTAATTTTGTAATTTAATTTTTAGAGATTTTTTAAATTAATTTTAGTATTATATTGGGCAGAGAAAGTCGGAAATGTTTTGTTGTTTTTATAAAAGTTTTTTATTATTATTGTTTTTTTTATGTGATTCTGGCTGGTGATAACTTTTTTTATTATTTATTCCTTTATTTCTTGTAAATATGTACATTGAATATTTACATACCTACTTCATAATAACAGATTTCTTTTGTTCTTTTAATCCTTTTTTTGTTTTGTTTTTTTTTGTATGATAATGACGATACGATGATTTATTTTTTATTAATGAAAATATTTTTTTATATATAGATATTTATATAGATGTTTATATAAAATTGTTAGGTTAAGATGTTTTTACGATATAATAAAATTAACATAATGCTGTACTTTTTTTGCTGTTCTTTAAATAAATTCATATTTTTCCAGTCAGTTAATATTTTTAATTTACATATAGGGAAAAATATGTTTTAATTATACACTGGCTTTACCTGTCGTAGTTCACGCTGTATCGCGCATAGCAGGGTAGGCAGAGGAAACCTAGTGTTAAGACACTCCGTTTCCCATTTTCTACCATATTATAGAAACATAGTGTTAAGTGGCGGTAGGGAACGCCACGCTTTATGATACGACCAGACCAGAGCGATGAAATGTAAATAAGTGATTCACTCTCCCAAATGGAAATCGATCCTACAGCCTTTTGATTTTAGAGCCAGTATAATTAAAATGAAGACTGAAGGCAGAAAAGTATATTTGTTTTTAAATTATTAATAATGGACACACAAGTTATTGTATATTTATTTTGTTTTTCTTTTTATTTATTGTATTCTCGTGAATTTACCGTGGCTAGGCAAAAAACGTCGAGATTCTCACAACTTTTTTCATACTAGATTTTTTTCTTATCGATTAGATTTCCTCTTATTAGGTGGTAGAACCTAACACTAAATTAACAGAACGGAGAAATAAATAATATTTTAAGTTTAACCTCCCCCGATTCGGAATCGGATTCGGGAACATGGTGTTTACAGTCAAACGGTGTGCGGTGTGGTACCTAAATTTACAGGTCATGATCATAATATACAGGTCCTTGTTCTCTACAGTCCTTGAATTTGAAAGTTTACAATACAATTTAGCTTATTTAAATATGATTTTTGTTTCCATCTTATTTCCAAGATTTATAAGCCGACAGTTTTTAAATATTATACTATACAAAAATATCTGCCGAATTAATAAACATCAGTTAACACAGTGAGATGGCCTCTACCCATAGACAATTGTTGATACGTCGATCGCGTTACACCCTGTATAATTCAATATGATTTATCATAATTTAAAAAATATGGCTCAGTGATAATATAAATAACAGTTTCACATTTTTTTAGTAGGGCAAACAGTGAGAACCTATTGTGTAAATAGTCGCTTTCCGCTTAAAATCGAGACATTGCATATTGAGTGGCGTGCAGTGTAGGTAAAGACCTAGTGTTGAAACACTCCATTCTCCATTTTCAACTGCTTGTGACATTACTTAACGCTCCTTTATGTTTTTTTGAACCTTCATGTTGCTTCCCACATATATAGGATTAGCATTGTAGAGAGAGGGCGTCTAGTGTTGAGACACTTCGTCCCCCACGCAAACCTCAATTTTCGGGACCACTGCGTGCTTAGTGCGTCATGGAAATATAAATATTTAATTTCTTTGAATGGAAATCGAACCAACAATTCTGTTCTCCGTTTTTGTTTGCATTGAAGGCATTCCACTGGAGACATTGCGTGTTAAGTTGCAGAGCTCAATTCTGCGGCTTGTCTCGTTACCAGAGCGAAGAAATGAAAATATTTCATTTTTTCATTGCGCATCGAACCCACAATCTGTCGCGTTTACAGTCGTGTGTGTATATATATATATATATATATATATACATATATATATGTATGTATGTATGTATGTAATATGTACTTATAGTTGTAAATTGGCACACAAATGTACCACGCGGACGCGGACGCAGACATTGTACGAGGTCACAGACAAAAATTAACTGGATTAATTTAATATACGTATATTTAGTATATAAATATTTAAGCAATTGTTTTTTATTTGTATATAATATATACACGGTTATGGATACGATCTCACTCGGGCCAATGAATTATTTCGATTTCTCAGCTCTGATAGATTATTACTCAATATTACAGACAACGTAATGCGCGGCGTTTAATCCCGCTACGCAAACATGCACATCTCGAAAATTGGATAGTGCGTGGGGTACGACGTATTTTAATAACAGGTTGTCTCTACCTACCCTTCTATATATGGGGTAAAGCGTTAAGCTTAACAAAACCAAAAAAAAAAATCCATATTTTACAATATTACCCACCACGCATCACAAATGGGAATGGGATGTTTTAAAAAGTTACAGTTGTTTAGAATGGTATAGTATGGTAGTTTGTTAACTAGAACTAATAGACTTTTATATGACATCGTAAAGCATAATCATTTAAGATAAGCTACTGTAGCTGTTTTGTAATTAACTGTTGTTTTTCTATGCATTTTTTAAAATCTTTTTTATGTTACCTTCCTTACTCGACGGAATGTTTATTTAATATTAAGTCAAAAAAAATATTGTACATCGTTCTCTATTTCCCAAATAACTTTCTTTGTGGTGGAACTCAACGCCGCGCTTTGCTTAAAAATCACAAAATTGCATAAAATTCGGTCCCGCTGCGCCGATGAAATTGAAAACGAAAATTATTTGTGTCTTATTATCTTGTAAATATGTAGCTTTACATATAAGCACTTGACAAAACACGGTTATTTGAAAATCACAGACAGACATCTCAATTTTATTTATCTTTATAGATAATTGAAAATTATATACTTAAAATGAATTTCCCCTTTAATATTGTGTCATGACTCTTGTGTCATAGACAATTATTAATTCTGTCTTTTTGACTATACGGGCGAAGCCGGAGGTAAGAGCTAGTACTGTATATTATGTTAATAACTTGAACGTCCTTGACTTTACATCAAGATATAATAATTGTTAGTGTTGATTTTAAAATGAATTTTGTCGTCGAGCGTCTTGCCTGTGCCGTGTACTTGAAGCAGGAATAATTAATTATATTAATAAATCATTCATATTACAAAAAATAAACTAGTTATAATATTCTTAAATATTTTTTCTTACATTATTTTTTCTTTATTTGATAAAGAGGGCAGAAAGAGTATAATATTTCTCAACATCGACACTGTCGTGGTGGCACAGTGTCTGGCTGTTAATACGACGGTTGTAAATTATTTTTTTTCATATTTCCTTAAACTAATGGACTTAGAAACTTGAAAATTTACATGAAAATAGATTAGGGAATGTAGGAGGGCACTGAGACCCGTATTTATAAAGAGCGATCTTGAGATGCCGTTTTAATTCAAACTAATCAAAACAGCATCTCAAAATCGGTCTAAGAGAAAAAATATCAAAATTCCTACGGGAACGGAAAAAAATAAGGTTTTCAATTTCACATCGTCCACGCAAACAAAATTGAGGGCGATGACTTGTATAGGTATGTAAATAATGTTTTTTTGTAGACTTCCATGTAAGTTAATACCACTATAGGGTACATAGTACATGTGTCCCATGGAACCTTCCTAAGAAAGAGAGGAGGTTTAACCGGTTGGTCGTAAATAGAAATAATTAAGAACATCCATCCAGGTTGACTGTTGGTTCAAAATTCTTTTATTGGGAGTGTAGTTTCCTGTGAATATTTTATGTTTTAACGACTTGGAGTCTGGGACTTCGTTTACGTGAATAAACAAAACGAAGAATATTTTGGCTGTTTTAGTAGGAATTTGGGGAAATGTTCTCTTAGTGCTCATTTGTTCTTGGAAACGTGTGGAGGTATCAAGCTGAAATTTATATGAAATACTCAAGTTTACTGTCTGTTAAAAAAATCAAACTTCTAAGCCAACGCAAGCAAATGGTACAGCCATTTATGCCCCAAATTTCCGCAAGTTTTCGAAACTCGCTAGGAAATCAAAACCTACAGGGTACTTCCCGTGAACTCAGAATCTTGAAATTTGGTACGAAGCAACGTCTCATAGCATAGATAAAGGAAACATTACGAAAAGTGAATATTTATAGGATTTGCATAAAAAAACACTGCAAATTTAGGTTTGTATTTCATTCCATACAAAATGAGTGCATGTGTCCGCAAATTTAAATTTGTCTACTTTTATAAGGTCTTCGGTGTACTCACTTTGACCTACCATCCTGAAATTGGTACGGAACCCTCGGTGGGCGAGTTCGATTCGCACTTAACCGGATTTTTTTTAATGTAAATTATTTCAATCTTCAAGCTTATTGTAGGTTTTAAGTCAATTTAGATACTTTGCGTGTCGAGTCGTCTAACCAAGCCATGGCAATATTTAAATCAATATATAAATATTAACAATATTCCGAATGAGATTTGATCAGTAGTCGTGGCGTTCAGTCTAAGCTAGTCTAGTCCCAAAAAAGTGTAGGTAATATAGGTAATGTCTTCGTGATGGCGGGTCAGCGTTTGTATCCGCGACGGATGTTAGTTCGATTTTAACTGGGGGGGGGGGGGGGGGNNNNGGGGGGGGGGGGGGGATAACTTATCCTATAAGGAAGTCCTTTAAAATATTATATTTTAGTTCATTGGTTTTCTCAAACGAAACTCGATCGGAATTCGAAGCCACACTATTACGTGAGTAAGATAATTGACTACCACGTCACGTAGACGACTTCTTTACATAATAATGTATCGATGTTATTATTAGACTTTGATCGTATGACCTTAACAAATCATGATTATTTATAAAAATACCTGTTATAAGGCTAAAGGTGGTGAAGTACCTACTGTCATTTCGTTCCCCGTTTTTTTCCAATTTTAAAATACGTATAGAGTGGAGGAGCTCAACGCCGTGTTTTATTTTATAGTAAGGACCTAACAAAAAAATACAATTCCCCAAGCCAGTCATGGCGCAGGAGCATAAGCGTGAAGCTGTAAACGCCTCTGGTTGTGGGCTCGATTTCCACGTGAGAAAGTAAAATATTTAATATTTTCATTTCCACACTAGGTTCCTAGGTTCTCTCTGCCTACCCTGCTATATGCGGGAAAAATAAACGCAATGCCCCCCAATAAGAATCAAACCCATAATCATAGCTTTAACTTTTCTTTAAACAACAACAGTTTTATATTATCGTGTCTTAAACTGTTCGACAGAATAAATTTACAGGAGTTCATTTAATAGCTATTAATCGAGTTCTTTTTATCATAATCGTCGTGGTACTTATCTAAGTGAATGTTAAGTGGAATATGATGTGTTGATTCACTATTAAATATATAAAGTGCGGCGTTAAGTTCCGTCACTCAAGACACAATGTCTTCAAACTGGGCTTCTATATCATATCTCCAAATATATACACACGCATATTTTACGATCTTTTTTTTTCTTTAGAAACCGTTCATTGAACGTATGGCTTAGCGGTCAGAACGCTTGGACGGTTTCCAAGAGACGCGGGTTCAAATTCTACTACGTTCAAATTTTTATACGTTTTCTAAAAAGTATTTTTCTTTCCTTAGTGTAAGATAACACTTTAAAATTGTTAAAAATA
Organism: Heliconius hermathena; assembly: GCA_013403705.1. Lineage (NCBI taxonomy): Eukaryota > Metazoa > Arthropoda > Insecta > Lepidoptera > Nymphalidae > Heliconius > Heliconius hermathena. The sequence continues at coordinate 180,845 of JAAIXJ010001840.1, forward strand.
TCTTTTTTTTCTTTACGTTGTATGTTAAAGCTAAAATATTTTTTCTTTGTTTATACTCTGTGCCAATTTTGCTATACAGATGATAAATTCAGGAAATTTTCCAATACGTCTGCCAATTTTCGAACAAAGCTAATGCGACAATATTGTTTGGATGTTTGACCTGATTTTGACCGATTTAGAAATAGTAAATATGTATTTAGCACAATTACTTTTGTTTTAAAAGACTATTTTCTTTCACTTTTTGGGGTAATCTCTATATATAATAAGACAGTAAAAATATAATATTGTGTCTGTACATTTAGTAATTTTGACTGGAATGGATAGAGGGACACTTAAAAAGAAATAATAGAAAGCAAAAACATTTTTTTTAAATTTCTTGTCTGTCTGTCTGTCGATATGTATGGTCACATTTTTCTCTGAAAGTACTTAACCGATTTACTTAAAAGTTCACCAATAGCTTTGTTTTAACTCAACTTAACAATTAAAGTTTGTTCATTAAAAAAAAGTTATCATCATTTGAATGAACTCAAGGCATTAGTTTGCCTGCGAATGTTATATAGCAATCCTTCCTGGCTAAAGAATGACATTCGAAACGTCTTGGTTATATGACTGTTGATAAAAATATATATTTTTGAAGCACTATTATACAATATTTTATACAATAAAGTAAACAAAATTGAATTGTTAGTGGAGATTACCTTCATAAATCATAACAGTTAAGTTTAAGTCGTAATTAATTCAACACAGAGATAAAGAACGATTTGATCTTAAAAGAAATATCAAGTAAATACAAAGAATTTTTGGTTCGTTCGTTTGAAATAAATCTATATAAAAATGCCTAAAAACATTCTTTCTACGTAGACGTAAATATGTATTTATTAACGTAAATATGTAGTTATTACAGTGTACATTCTGTAATAACTACATATTTACCAATTGTACATTTAGCTTATAATATATGTAACTAATTTAAAAACTGTACAAGAGTTAATATGCAATTATTACAGTTATTTTACAAAGAATATTATCAATTATTACCCAAATCAATAATTTAACATTTAAGGCTGTTTCTGAAGCATTAAATTAAATTAAATTAAAAAGAACGTAATGTTACAAAAATATATACATATAATAAATAATTAGCTTTATGTATATTTTATAAATCAAATATCAACAATGGTCGTATTTTTTAGTTCGAAACAATCAAAAATTCTTATAGAATTACGATAATGTTGTAAAAAAATCATATTAGAATATTACAGATTAAAGTAATAAAAACATCATATTAGAAGTCATTATAGTTGTCAATCAATTCTGCTTATTAAATCAATAATCATGTAGTTTAAGCGGGCGAATCCGCTGGTGAACCGCTAGTCGAATAATAATCGATTTTTACACACGACGATTGTGGTTTTCAATCTCAATCAAGAAAAAAAATTATAAATATATTCCTATTCAGGGCGTAGGTTCATGTTTATTTTAAGATAAAATATAGTATTACTTTGTCAATTAATATACGAAGTAAAAATAACCAATAATGACTGATAGACTAAAAAAAGTAACGTAATTATTCCTCTACTACTAAATCTATTATTTTTTAGGATTTAACCACAAATGCATAGTTTTTAGATTTTTTCCTGAACTAGTACTACCTGTAGATCTAGCTATCAAATTCCATAATTTTAGGTTAACCAGAAGAATCCTATGCATTTTGATTCCTTTTATAGTGTCGAAAGACAACTTTTTGGCTACGAGTATATAAACGGCCATATCTTTTGTTTAAGTAAATGAAATATCTTTTTTTCAGGAACTGTCCGTTCCCAAACTGATCTTATAAGGATACCTTTTATTCTTAAAAGTACGGAACCCTAAAAAGTAAAAAAAAGATATAGCCACCTATGGTGAGTCTGTGGTAGTAGTTTTTCTTTATAAAAAAAAACATAAGCAGCGAGACGAAAAGCAATACTTCAATTTTAAAATGAAATTGTATTCAGGATTTGAATAGACAACAGTCGTATTTTATATTATTATTCACACTCTTAACATCTGTACTGCAAAGGGTAAAAAATAAAACAGAAACTTATGCATTATAACAGAAACAATTTCGCATGTTAAAAGGGATTCATTTATTATTTCTTTTTAGTTTACCTTCTTCACTAACATACGAGTTAGAGTTGATTGCGTCCTGTCTTCATATTTTTTGCACATTTAATTCTAAGAAGCAATATTTTATAAATAAACATTACTTTGCCTCTCTCTAGTTGTGTTTGTTTAATTTTTTTTTATCTCAAAACTTTTTTTTTGATACATCATTCAATCTCCAAATTAAATGTAGAGAAAGTAAATAAAAAGAATATGCTTATTTTAATATAGTCGAGTCCAAATGTCTAAGTGTGTAATTGTGTATATGATAGTTGTGAGTTCGATACCCACTCGAAGAAATTATATTTAATTTTTGACACATAGTTTGGCGTTAGGCTTCGCCATTTTTCTCTTCCTACGATCCATTATACGTGGCTAAAAAAACATTGTAAATAGCCAAGTGGTAACCGAACCTACAGTCACTGTACGAGTATTACAAGACAAGACTTATCTGTAATATAATAAAATGTTGCTTAACTAGTTTGAAAAAATTATATTACTTGACTGACATCTAGTACAAAATTCTTGTTTAAGTCATTGTTCTATATGTGTATTACTAGATTTTACTTACTGCTTTGCCAGTTGTGCGTGACACGTGACACATTCTAACTACCCTATATAAAGTTTAAAGTGATATATATAATACAACCTTTTTTAGCCTTTCTCAATAAATGGGCTATAAATTAAAAATAAAATTCAATTCCAACCAGTAGATAGTTGCTGAGATAACTGCGATCAACCAAACCAGCATATCAACTTTATAATAATAGACTGTATACAAAAAAATTGATTGATTAAGGTGGCATCTTAATATTTTATATTCGCCCAAGGGATTATGATTTTAGCGTGAACGGGTTTGCCTACACTTCTCGTGCTACCTGATTGTTTTAGAGGTCTTTATCTGCTTATCTCAGCTTCACGCTGTATCCCGCACACAGCAAGGGACATGCTAGATATAAAAAAAATATGTGCAAAAATTTTTTTTAAAGCAAATGCTTGGTTAGTGTAGTTAGTTCGCAATTAGATAATGTATTTTTTTTAAATACAGTCATAGAGATAAACAGATTAAGTGACAAAGAAAGTGGAGAACGGAGTGTCTCAACAATTGATTGCCTCTAACTATACACGATACTGCAAGGAATAAATATATAAAAAAAAACAAATAATAATAAACCATAGAACCAACTCGCTGACTGACTAGAGTTTAACAACTTTTTGCAATACAAGTATATTGACGTCAGCAAAAACTGTTTGAAAGGAAGAGACAATGTTCTTTCATTTATAAAGCTATGTGGGAATGATTAACATAATATTATGGGCGAAGTATGCAACAAGAAATGTTGTAGCATTTTATATATTACGGTTTGTAGTCTATTTTGTTTTCTTTGCCTCACGCTTAATCTCTAGCGGGGTAAATGGAGAGAACGGAGTGTTAAACGCTACGGTCTCTACATACCTTTGTCGTCTCTTCCACTGTCGTCAACCACTTCATACATGTCCTTAGGCGAGTCCTCATGCTTTTTACATTCAACTAAGGTCTCTCCACGCCTCTTTCTCTCGTTCTTGTTTAATTAATCTTTATTGCCACATTTTCTTTACTTATTCACTCGACGTTCCCTAATCAAATGAGCTGATGAGTCTCTCTTTGTTATCACTGTGACATCGTTGCTATTACTTTCATTATATGTATATCTTCTTTAAAAATTCGACAATCTACGCTGACTCCGCATATCATATAAGCCAGAGAAGACATAGCATCTTCACAGTCTTCATTTTTCTTTCATCGTCTAATACTTCTGTAATAGCCACGTATCGTTGCGATATGGCAGAGGTCTACGAAACGGAAAATCCCATTTATTATATCCCGCGAATAGCAGAGCAAGCAGGGGGGAACCTAGTGTTAAGACAATCCGTTTTCTACTTTCCGCTGAGTCTTGAGGCATTGTGTGTTTGTTCTTTGACCTCTATGCTGAAGAGTGAGGAAATGAAAGTGAGCCCGAGTGGCAATCGAACCCACAACCGTCTTTTTTACAGTCGTACGCTTGTGATTTTTAAAAGTTTATTTTAAATTTTTCGAGTTTTGTTTACTTTTATGAGTGTAATATACCACATATATATATAACTACATGCACATAAACCACTGTTATTTTGAAAGCACACACAGATGCACTTCAGTTTTATTTATAGTTATTTAACTATAAAATTATTTAATAACTACTAAATAAATATTTAGAATAAAAGTAAAAAGAAATTACAAGGTGGAACAGACTAAATTTAATAATATAATGTAATAATAAATTTAAAAATATAATAATAATTCCATACAATGGATATCGAACCCACACCTAATTTCCCTCACAGTCAGTCAGATAATACGTGAATATATGTAAATATTTCTACCAACAATATGAATCACGGTATCGCAAGCTGACAGTACATTCCTAGTTGGGCGTCTGCCAGATTGTACAAAATAGGCGTCCCTTTCGAGATGTGAATGTTTGAAGATCTTTTATAGAATATAAAATAGTGAATTCAGGTCGACTTGTAAAGTATAGAAAATTTAAATTTTAAAGAGGTCTGTTATAATGAGAAGCTATTACTTTAGAGAAACGTGTCCGAACTTTCGGAGATTTCTGGTAAGACAAAACGCGGCGTTAAGTTACAGTAAGCAATGTTAATGAGGCGGAAAGTTCCACCACTCAACACGTAATATATCAAATTAGTAAGGAAAGCTAAAAACGGACACTATATACTATCTAACCTATTGTGTGGGAAGAAACTTGACCCGTCCGGGGAAAGGAAAATATTTTATGACTATGCTTTTGGCTGAACAAGCTACTGACGCCAAAATTGTATTCATTTTCTCTACTGAATTTTCATATTCATCGTCACTTCTTTAGTTATTTTAAGAAGATATTGGCATTGTAGTAGAAATATTCTTGTATAGATATAGAGAACTTCAAATTTAATTCAATGAAAGCTGTTTAAAAATGAAGATTGATAAGACACCTCCTGTCAAGAAACTAATTACTAACTTCAATTCATTTCTAGAACATAATTCCAACGCAGGGATTTTAGGATCATTTTGTTAGGTAGGAAAGGAGCTTGAAAACTGAACTTGAGGATTCATATCTAATTAGGTAAATAGCCCCCTTAGGTAAATGTATCTACCACTTGGGTTGTAGGCCCAGGCACTGGTTTGAACTCCTCACCCTGCAACGCAATAAGTGAAAACAGTCCATCCGTGGAGTGCTAAGTAGTTTCTTAACATTTTTTTATTTTTATTTGAAACGTCAATACATTGAACGGTCACCACCGTTATAAAAAGTAAATAAATATTAATTATCATACATTTCAGCACTAATATTATATAAAATTTAATTTCTTCACTTCACTTAAGTTAAATATATTTTTTATTCATATATATCTAAATAATTATATTTCTTAACTTGTTTCTAAAAAAATCAGTTATAGATAGATATTGAGTTACTTTTTCCTGCTCTCCGTTCTCCACGTTCTCTGCTCAATTTTCTGGACAATGCGTGTTGCATCGCGGAACTCAACGCCGGACTTTGTAATTTGTTTATAATAACAGCTACTAATATATTAAATTGAATATTAAATATTATGACTCTATAATTATTATTATATTGATTAGTAAACACACTCTACAGCCAAGATCTCGAGCCAATAATAACGTAAGCTATTTTATCGTTTGTATGGACTGTGGAACCAGCCGGCGCCTATTTTCTGTACTCATTTTAGTAAAGTTTTTAAGTTTATAGGTTAACCTAGTGCTAAGACACTCAGTTCTCCACTTTCCATCGAATATTCGAGACAGTGTATGTTCGTCTACAAAATCAGGGAAATGAAATTAAATATCATTATTCTCCCGAATAGGAATCGAACTCACAACTGTCGCGTTTACTACCAGGTTGCTATAGCGCTACGATGCCTTCAAATATGTCTCTACCCCATGTCAAGACACTTTCCTCTCCGCTTTCCAACCGAATTCGAGACTTTGGAGTACATAAAGTCGCGCTTTATTTTGCCAGAATGGAGAAATGAAAATAATTCATTCCCTCGAGTGGGAATATAGCCCACGACCATCAAGTTCACGGTCAATGAACAAAAAAATATTTCTATTCATCGTTTTTCATGATTTGTTGCTTAAGAAGTCGGAAGTTAGTTATTAATGTTCCAGACATTTAAACACGAATAAACTTTTAACGTTAAATATTATTATTTACAAAATATTTCTCAGTATTCCAGTATCTGAAATTAGAACGTATAAACTATAATTATAATAAATTACGCCAAGCGAGATTAGAATCTGCAATCGTCACGTGCTGCATTCAATAAATAACGTCACATATACGTAGAGCCGCCATGGTGCAGTGGACAGCGGCTGACTGTGAGCACTATGGTTGTGGATTCAATTCTCACTCAGTATATCGTTTCCGTACTTTGAAAGTCAGATGACGGTGTTGAGTTTCGCCACTCAAAAGCAATGTCTAAAATTCAGACTGAGATCGGAGTGTCTTAACACTAAGTCACATTTTACCGAAACGCAAAAATGAACCCTACATATATAACGTAGGAATTGTGTGAAGATAAAAAATAATAATTTCGTAATGTACAAGCGGCCGTCTGCAAATTTGTTTGTGGACTTTGAGACTTAAAATGTACGTTCCCGTTTATTCCCGTTGGAAAATTTAAGAAATACTCTCTTAGTGCTCTCCTAAATTCCCTAACCGACCTGCTTCTTTTTGGGACCTGGAAACGTAGTGTTAAGACACTCCGTTTCAATTAAGACACTTCCATTTTCCACTTTCCGCCGAATTTTCGAAGCATTGCGTACAGAGTGCGAGAAAATGAAAATATTAAATATTTCATTCCCCTGAGTGGGAATTGAACCCTCAACCCTCGGCCTAACCCTTAAATTAGGTAATAAAATTCTACTTTCTAAATGCAGTAGATTTGTTTGTGCATTGTCTGTTACACAATTACTAGTAAATAGTTGTATATACCTCTTTATTATAGACTACGGCTTCGCCCGCTTAAAATACATGATTATTGATTTAATAAGCAGAATCGATTGACAACTATAATGACTTTTAATATGATTTTTTTATTACTTTAATCTGTAATATTCTAATATGATTTTTTTACGACATTATCGTCAAAGAATTTTTGATTGTTTTAAATAAAAAAATACGACCATTGTTGATATTTGATATTTATAAAATATACATAAAGCTAATTATTTATTACACGTATATATTTTTGTAACTTTATGTTCTTTTTACCTATATAATATACTCTGTTAAATGTGCTGATGTCAGTGAATAATTTAATTTACTCATTCAGAAACAGCCTTAAATGTTAAATTATTGATTTGAAGGATTCATAATATTCTTTGTAAAATAACTGTAATAATTGCATATTAACTCCTGTACAGTTTTTAAATTAGTTACATATATTATATGAACGAACCAACCAAAAAATCTTTGTATTTACTTGATATTTCTTTCAAGATCGTTCTTTATCTCTGTGTTGAATTAATTACGACTTCTTTCAAATGACGATAACTTTTTTTTTAATGAACCGATTTTGATGAACTAAACTTTAGTAGTTAAGTTGAGTTAAAACAAAGCAATTGGTGAAATTTTCAAGTAAATCGGTTCAGTACTTTCAGAGAAAAATGCGGACAAAAATATGTCGACAGACAGACAGACAGACAAAAAATTCAAAAAAAATCTTTTTGCTTTCTATTATTCTTTTTAAGTGTCCCTCTATCCATTTCAGTCAAAATTACTAAATGTACAGACAAAATATTTTTACTGTCTTATTATATATAGAGATAAAAATAATAAAATTAAAAATCAGCTTCACGCTGTATCCCGCACACAGCAGGGTAGGCAGAGGGAACCTAGTGTTAAGACACTCCGTTCCCCACTTTCTGCCGAATTCTGGAGGCATTGCGTGTTGAGTGGCAGAACTCAACGCCGCGCTTAACCTCGACACCAGAGCGAAGAAATGGAAATATAAATTTAAGTAAATATTTCATCTCCTCGAGTGGGGATCGAACCCACAACCAGTCGGTTTTACAGTCACACCTCGTGCCGCTGCGCCACGACCGGCCTCAATTATATATATTGTTAGATATATTTAAGAGATATAACTATATTGATAACTACACATCGTTAGAATTCATTTAACAAACTAAATAACAAACATTTCGAATAAACAGCAATTTCATATAGTAATAGCCAGCCACAAGTGTGTGACGGAAAACGCGACTGGTTGTGGGTTCGATGATTTGATCCCCACTCGAGGATATGAAATATTTATTTATATTTTCATTCCTTCGCTCTGGTTCTACTCAAAAAGAAATGCCTCCAGAATTTGGCGGAAAATGGGGAACGGAGTGTCTTAACCACTAGATTCAATCTGTCTACCCTACTGTGTGCGTGATACAGCGTGAAGCTGATTTATTTAGTTATTCTTAAAGTAAAACATTAATCAGCAAGTGTTACGACACTTCATAAGGGTGTCAAACGAAACGAAGTGTCTTAGCACTAGGGTCCTCTAACTACACTGCTATATGCGTGATACTTACACACCGTGAAGATATATACTCGTATTTGTAAAAAAATACTACACTGAAGTATCTTATAACGCCATTGCTCTAATGAAACTACTTCCTACGAATGATAAGGACAATCTTTTATGTAAGTATACCTATGAGTATGTGTGACGTGCGTTTAGAATATCAAATCTGCTTTACGTAATGGTTGCGAGTTCATATCCCATGCAAATTCCAAAAATAGGAGACAACTCAACGACTTCACGCTAAATCCCGTATATAGCAGTCTAAGGCACTGAGTTGGAATCAAACTCAGATCCGTCGTAATTACAGTCGGATACTGCACCATTGAGCCACGACGGTCCCACTTTTTAACATAATTACATAAAATCATTTTTTATATCTGCAGTGTTAATAATTTAGGCGGAAAGCGGAGGGTCTTGAGTCTAGATTATCTGCTAACCGTGCTATCTATACTTCTATACTAATATTATAATACTGAAGAGAGCGTCATGACAGAGCACGCGTGACACTGTGAACGCGACGGTTGTAAATGAATTAAAAATAAAAATTAAATCAGCTTCACGCTGTATCCCCCACACAGCAGGGTAGGCAGAGGGAACCTACTGTTAAGACACTCTGTTCCGGTTGTAAATGAAATATTTTATATTTTAATTTTCCCTGGTATCGAGGCAAAACCCGGCGTTAAGTTCCGGCACTCATTACGTAATGCCTAGCACATTCGGTGGAAAGTGGGGAAATGGAAGTATCTTTAATGGAAACAGTGTTTAACACTAGGTCCCCGGATTCTCTGTGTCCATCTTGCTATGCGCGGGATACAGCGTGAAGTTAGGAAAAAATATACTGTTTGATTTTGGGTATATTCGAATGTGATTTTTCATACGCATAGATTAGTTGTTACAATTTTGCTAATAAAACTCTACTTTACCCATCCCTGAAGATTGAACTACTAACCTGTGCGTGTAAAGTAAGCTGTACTTCATTAATTTTATTCTTAACTTTTTTTTTTGAAATTATTTTTCCCCTGTGTACCGCACACAGCAGGATAGGCAGAAAGGAAACCAGGTATGATAGAAACCTCTTGTTAAGACACTCTATTTATAGCAGTATATAGCAGTGTAGACAGAGGAAACCTGGGAACTTAGTGTTAAGACACTCTGTTCCCATTTACATATTTCCCTTCCCTTATTTTCAGCAGAATTTTAAATATTTAATTTCCTCAAGAACCCACAACTACTTCTTAACTGTAACGTTATTTTTACTCCACTTCTTAACTGTAACGTTAAATAGCGCCGATTAAAAATAACTATCGTTATTAAAGTTAATTGTTATTTTAGTTGATAAATTACTTGTAATAAGCTACTATAGTTCTAGGCTCGAAGTATGATGTAATAAAATAGAAAAATAAATAAATATGTACGGTTTTATTGAAAATATAATTATTTATATATGCTTTATAACCATTTGAGGCCGTTGTTGAAGTCGGTGGGTTCGGTTCCCGGATTAAATTATTTTAATTTCCTCGCTTTGGTTAGCAAGCAAAACAAAACGTAGCGTTAAGTTTCGCCACTGGAATTCAGGCGGAAATTAAAGAACGAAGTGCCTTAACACTAATTCCTCATTGCCCCTAACGAAATTATAAAAAATATATATGAAATAAAAGCTATAAACCTATACAATAAGTTTGAAAAGTAAATACAGTTATTATACGAACAATTGAACAAATTTTGATTGAGTCATTAAATATGACGACAGGCCCCTACTACCTGTACCTATACGCTAGCGACAATATCGTATAAGAAAATCAATATTTGCTAAAAAAAACTGACACTGTAGTAAAATAGTTGTAATTTTTGTTGTACAGCCGTGCACGATGGTCGTAGATTCCAATCCTAATTAAAAGAATATTTATATTTATGATATATTGTGTAATAGAATTAGTAATGCGCGGCTTTAAGTTCCACAACATGCATGCAATATTTTAACAGTATAAAAGTTGATATAATAGTTTTATCCTGTATCCCGCACTTAGCAGGGTAGCCAGCGGGAACGTGGAAACCTAGCACTGAAACATTCGATTTTCCATTATGACAAACTGTACTCAATTCCACGCTTTGCCTCGTTTGCCACAGCGGGAACCCACAACCTGTCACCTTTACAGCCGTGTGGTTGTGCAACTGCGCCACGTCGGCCTCAATATGGGTTTCAATAACATATATGAAGTCGCCGTAACGCAGTGAGACTTAAACTTAGACGCAGTGCGTCTTAAACGTGACAGCTCTAAATTCGATTCTACTCGGATGTGATTTATTTCCCCTCTCTGGTAGACGAAGCTCGGCGTTGAATTCCGCTACTCAAAACAAAATGTCTCGATACTTTAGCGGTGCGAGGAGAACGGAGTGTCTTAACACTAAGTTCCATCTGCCTACCCTTCTTATGCGTGAAAAGGCGTGAAGCAAGTTTTTAAAATATATATATTAATAGAAGTGACTATTATAATACTTACTTCAATAGTAGCGCTCAGTAATTTAACGCTCTGTGCTCACGTTTAAAAAACACATGTAGTTATGACGATTTAGTACAATTTTAATATAAAATATAACATAATTCTCATATGTCAACAAAACATTGTCTCTTATCTTTGACATGCTTATCTGCCGTATATATGGTAGTTGTGGGTTCGATACTAATTTGAAGATTTTTTACAGTTTTTGATAACTCGGTACTCGAACGATAATCAGATATTTCAGCATATTTTAATTATAATATCATCTTTACGTTGTACCCCCACACAACAGGGTAAGCAGAGGGAACCTAGTAGTAAGACAATCCGTTCTCTCTTTTCGTCCAAACTCTGGAGGCCGCCGTGGTTTTTTTTTTAATTTCACACTGTATCCTGCAAATAGAAACTCTTTTCCTCATGTTCTGCTCAATTTTAGTGACAGACGTTGAGTGGCACATAACGTAGCGCTTTGTCTTGATACGTAAGCAAGGAGATAAAAATAACTTATCCCCTCGAGTGGACGTTGAACCCACAACCGTTGTGTTTACAATCAGATGCTATGCCACCAGGACGATCTCTACAATAATATTATTCTGCTAGCTACTGAAATGAAAAATGGTTTGGTTGGTTTGAGAAAATTTGTGCTAAGACAGAGTGTCTTAGCACAAGTTTTCTCAAACCAACAAGGAGGAGAGTCAAGTAAAAAATAAAATAATACTCTTGCCAAGTTATTTAAAAAAATGATTATATCTTTTATAGTATGATTGCGGCAAATCTGTATGACCACCCACTATACATTTCAATGAACTATCAACGTAAATAGGCTGAAACGTGGCACCTATAAATAGTTCATAAATGTCACTCGTATAGCAGGGTAGGCAGAAAAAACTTAGTGTTAAGACACTCCGTTCATTATACTAATATTATAAATGTGAATGAAAGTTTGTTTGTTACGCTTCCACGTCAAAACTACTCAACCTGTTATTTTGAAACTTTGTACACGTATTTATTTCTAGAGGGTCTAGAAAGGACATACGACTTCTATTAAAGAAATATCCTTTAGCTGTAATAAAATAATAAGCTTAAGCGAGTGAAGCCGCTTTTGAGTATCTAGTAATTGTTTAAATGAGGAGGTCGCGGTGCAGCAACAGTCCTATTCATTTCCTCACTCAGATAAAAAGACAAAGCGCGGCGTTGAACTCTACTACTTAACACGCAATATGTCGAAATGTTTTATTAACATGCGGTTCAATTTGACTACCCTGTTATATGCAGGATATAGCTTGAATTAAAAAAAATCCGGACTAGGATCCGTGGTAGTGTTCCGAGCTCCTCTCCTATGATGGATGGTCACCCCCATGATACACACGAATAGTATTAGGACCAATAATTGAATAAGAATAAGACCAATAATTGAATAAGAAAAGTAAGTGTTTTTTGAAAGATGGCGTTGCGGCACTCTGTGCATGGAATTTTGTACGGTAACGAATCACCAAAGTAGTACTACATGTAGCCTCAAATTATAGTAGAATCGTGTTTACTACAGTGTCAACTACATATTTATTTTCCCTTTGTGAAAATGTGTACTTTTGTGCCAAATAAAGTGTTTTTGCGGGGAATTTTATTGCACTGCTTTATTCAGAAAAAATCTGCAGCAGAAGCACACAGAATTCTCGTTGAGACAATGCTTTGTCGAATACAACGTGCAGAGACTGGTTTAGGCGCTTCAAAAGTAATGATTTTGACCTTGAAGACAAAGAGCGTTCTGGAGCACCGACAAAATTTGAAGACAGAATTGGAGGCATTGCTTGAAGAAGATCCATGTCAGACGTTAGTAGAGCTCGGGAAAACGTTACAAGTAGATGCGTCAACAGTTTCAAAACGTTTAAAAGCGTTAGGAATGATCCAAAAGCAAGGGCATTGGGTGCCGTATGAGTTGAAGCCGAGAGACGTAGAACGACGTTTTCTCATGTGTGAATTGTTGCTTCAACGGCAAAAGAGAAAAGGTTTTCTGCACCGTATCGTCTGGGGATGAAAAGTGGATTCACTACGACAATCCAAAGCAAAAAAAATCGTGGGGCATGCCGGGTCACCCATCAACATCGTCGCCAAAACCAAATATCCATGGTTCTAAGCTTCTTCTCTGCATTTGGTGGGATCAGCAGGGCGTAATTTATCAGGAGCTGCTTAAACCTAATGAAACTATCTCGGGAGCTCGCTATCGACTTCAGTTGATGCGTTTGAGTCGCGCTCTGAAAGAAAAGTATGTAATGTGGTAAAACCAGTCAAAACTTAGCTGGAAACACACTTCAATGGGAAGTTCTACCCACCCGCCGTATTCACCGGACATAGCCCCCTCCGATTACCACTTGTTTCGGTCGATGGCGCACGGTTTAAGCGAGCAGCGCTTCCATTCTTTTGAAGAAGCCGAAAAATGGCTTGATTCCTGGATTGCCTCGAAAGATGAGTCGTTTTTCCGACGGGGGATTCAATTGCTACCAGAGAGATGGGCGAAAGTGGTCTCTAATGATGGACGATACTTTGAGTAATGTCATTGTAAGCATTATATTTTAAATTATTTTTTTTAACAAAAAAAAAACAGCGAGAACTTATTCGACGAACGAAATTAATAAGTAATTTCGTTTCAATATTAGGGTAACTTAACGCTGCGCTTTGTGTAAGCGAGGGAATTTATTTTAATTAAAAAACAAAAGAAATGTATAATATTTTAAATATAATCTCCACCTTGAATCTACTGTCAGACACTGTCACTGCGGTACAATGTCTTTCTATTATTCCTTACAATTACACCGCCGTAAGTTTATATTTAATTTATAACACGTACGGAGTAAATGTTACGTATATGCGAATCCCATTGGGTTTTTTCACTTGAAAGTATTTATTCTGTATGTTTGATATTCTATACGAGTCTACACTATTTTAATGCATGAATGAATGGGTACGAAAAATAACTTGATTAATTTTTGTAGGAAGGAAAAGTGTTGAATAGATATTTATCTATGCTTTGATTATCTTATCATATAAGCTTGATATCTAGTAGAGGCTAATCGTGCCGCAGGGGCACAAAACCGACTGGGGCTGTAAAACCGACTAGTTGTGGGTTCGATCCCCACTCGAGGAGATGAAATTTACTTAAATTTATATTTCCATTTCTTCACTCTGGTGTCGAGGACAAGCGCGGCATTGAGTTCTGCTACTCAACACGCAATGTCTCCAGATTCGGCAGAAAGTGTCGGCGGAACGGAGTGTCTTAACACTAGGGTCCCTCTGCCTACCCTGCAGTGTGCGGAATACAGCGTGAAGCTGATATCTATTGATTTAATCTAGGTAGCGTTTATGGTAATATTATAAAGCTGAAGAGTTTGTTTGGTTCAGTGTGCTAATCTTATGAACTACTGGTCTTTTTTTTGTAGTCTATCTATTAAGGAAGGCTATATTACTTAGCGCTAATCGCTTCGACTTAGTCAGCTATGGACCTCCGTTTGGCTACCTTAGGCACTAAGAATGTATCGTGTGTTTGAATCATCCCATTTTGACCATGCAGGCGAAGCCGCAAGTAAGAGCTGGCTTAAGAATATTTTAGCTATCCATATTTTAGTTATGGTGATAAAAGAATGTTATTACTAATTGTAATAAACTAGTTTGAGTCGCATTTAGTAGATTTTTTATAAGCTTCACGCATTTTACTGTATATTTGAGTAGCAGGGTAGTTAGTGTTTGTAACTTTCGAAACATTGCGTGTTTGAGGGCTGAACTCAACAACACCTGTTATCCTATAAGAACGAGGAAATAAAAATTGATATAATATAATCTTAAAATATTTTAAAGAAAACATAAAAATTGAACGTAGCGGATTAAAATTTTTATGTTTTTAAAAAAGTTTTTTTTTCTAAGTGTGGAATAACACTTTAAAAATGTGAAAAATGATATAATCTCTTCTCCGAGTGTGAATCGAACCCATAATCATTGTGTTTAAATTCAGACGCTGTCCACTGCATCACGACGGCCGGTTGCGGTTACGGTTATTCAAGATATCTAATGTAAATTTCTTTAGAAAATAAGCAAAATGATTTCTTGATAAAGGGGTTTATATGTAGCTCTTGATTAGTTACGTTAATATTTTCCTCTATTTTCTGCATTTTTTGTATACATGTCATCTGTAGAGGACGATTTTTTTTAGCTTCATATACATAACAGTGTAAGCAGAGGGAACCTGGGAACCTAGTGTTAAGACACTCCGTTTAGATTAAAACACTTCCATTCCCACCTAATTATCGAGGAATTTCGTATTAAGTGGCGGAACTCAGTGCCGCGTTCTGCCTCGTTACTGGAGCGAGGAAATGAAAATATTAAATATTTTATTTTCTTGAGTGGGAATCGAACCCACAACAATCGAATCTTGTGTCACTGCGCTACGAAGATAAGATAAAAACAACCAGTCATGTATGAGTTCGACTCGTTTATTCAGGGTTTCGTACCGTCGTCCGTCGTCGTACCTATCATCGTTTCGTATTTTAATGATTTTTTAGATCAACGGAAAGTAGAACTTGTAAAAGTTTACAGATTTAGGTTTACGTATAATATGCATTCATTCTGAATTAAATGAAGTAACGATATAATTTTCAAATAGACATTTCTGTGATCTGTCACAGGCAATAGACGTCTACTGAACTTCAAAGTTGTAATTTTAAATTTGAGATACACGTATTGCGAATTTCCAATAGTTTAGTAGTTTACATATGAGGTCTCGGAGCACTACGAGAGTTATTCCTGAAAATCCTGCGGGAACGGGAGAAAATGATATTTTTCCGTTTTGTCTTAAAATCCACACAAACAAAGTTGCGGGCTACCACTCGTTTTATATATTTTTCTAATTAAAGCTTACATTATTTTCTTTTATTTCTAGCTACAAAATGAACACAGGCTGGCTAGCGTGGGAATGCATTGTATTCGGCCTGTTCGTGTGCGCCACGTCTTGCGCACCACTGTGGAGGAGGAAACGCGACGCCGCTGCCGGGAGCGATGTGAAACGAGCCTATATCTTCGCGGGGGGTGGAGTATCTACCCTATCTATGATATTATCAGTTGCTAGGGGTACATTGGGTGTTAGATCGTTTTTGGGTAAGTTGTTCGATTTTGAGACTAAAGTTATTTATTATTATTTATAAACTAGTTAAGTTTAGGCCATAACGACGCACAAGCGTGCGATTACAAATTCAACACGCGAAGCACCACAATTCAGAGGAAAGTGGTGAACAGAAATGCCTAAATAGAAACGGACGTTCTCACTCTCTTACCTACTATGGTGCGGGATACAACGTACAGCTAAAAAAATAGAAGGAAGACAAAGTATAATCAGAGAGAAAATAGTGTCAACTTTCAATACACTCCATTCTCCACTTTCTGGCCTTATCCGAGACACAGATTGTTGGGCGTCGAAAGCCAAAGCCGTGATACCATAGTAAGCAATACACAGCATTTCTGTTTCCATTCTTTTTGTTTCTGATTTCCTCGCTAAGAGAAATGAGACAAAAATAGCCATCCACACGAATACAAATCTGTTATCTATACACTACTCAGTATTATGCAACAACACGCCTTATCGCTTATGTATTGTTAGATAGATCACGACCAGATAAATGTGTTTATGTACATTATTATAATATATCAATTTCACGGTAACCTGGTAAATGTTGCCGTATGGTGTGATGTAATGGACGTTTTAGTTGTGGTTTTTATGTTTATTAACAAGTAATTTCAAAAAAATAAACTGACTATTATCTGGATATTTTAGTTTCCGAGAAATAATGACAAACATACGATGATGCCAACATACAAGTGTATCTAAATATACTTGCTCAGTAGAGTTTGTTTCTTTTTGTAAATAAATGAATTAATTAAAAAAGCCTAAGTAAATCATAATTTTCAAATATTATCCATTTCCCATAATATTACAGACATGTCGAACTGATAACATCCTTTTTTCTGAAGTCGGTTTCTTGTTCTTGGTACCAATAGAATACCAATTAGAATATAATTTTTGGTAGCTTCACCTGTTTTTGAAGAGATAGGCATTCTCTCGATCGAATCCACATTCATCGCGTTTACAGTCAGAAGCTGTTCCACTGCGCCACGATATCCTCGTTCAGAATTGGAAGATTGCCAGTATGTTTGCCCACGTAGACACGTTGACTGTCGTAGTCAAGTCATCATACGAGTTGAGCTATTTGCAGCAGTGGTTCCAGGTCGATACGACCTGGGTACCTTTTATCGCGTGTATCTCCATTTTAAAGGCCGGCAACGCACCTGTAGCTCCTCTGGTGTTACACGGGGTCGTGGACGGCGGTGATCACTTATCATCAGGTGATCCGTACGCGAGTTTGCCTTGTCTTTTCCTTAAAAAAGTTGAAGTCAATTAAATATATGAATAATTAGTTGAGTTGGTGCAACAATGATTATTTTTTTGTAATAAGTTAAATATATCACTGTATACGGAAATACTACTTACTAACTTTAATTAGATACGTCTCCTGCAATCTTTGAAATTTATATATATATATATATATATATATATATATATATAATAATAATAACTGGAAAATACAATAGACATGTAGGTTCAAAGTTGGCTGCAATGAAAGGTTTCGCTATACTAATATTTAATAATATCATTCTCCTCAAGTGGGAATCGAAGCCACAACCGCCGTGCTTATTATAGTAAGACGCTGTACTGCTGCAACAAGACGGCCTAAAATATTTTCAGAATAATAAAATCGAATTACCAATAACATAGAAAAATGTTCATTCGTTATAATATTTATTTACGGAAGCTCCATATTAAATAACACAGAGAAATATGAGATCAGTAAATATTGCTTATAACGAGAATCCAACCCGCGACCTTCACTCAAGTAGCAATGTCAATGAGACACATTGATACTGAGTTGTTGTGTCAAGTTCATGTTCAGAATGCAAAATGGTCTGATCGAAATTTGAATCGATATTTTGATTTTTTTAGCTTTACATTGTATCACGCATGTAGCAGGGTAGGTTAAGAAAACGTAATGTACACTCCGTTCTCCGTTTAATGAGCGTGTTAAGTGGCTGGACTAAGTGCCGCGCTTTGTCTACCGGAGCATATTAATAAAAATAATTGATATAATCAATTTTAATTTTCCCGATTGGGAATCGAATCTAGAACCAACGCTGTGCTGCTTGGCCATGAGGGTCAAGACGGCCTCTTACGGAATAATTACTTTATTACTTAATGAACACTTATTTTAAATTTAAAATATTAATATAAGAGGTCAGTGACATTACTCTCTGTATTATATTGACACTCTAAACCATGGTTGCACAGACTTATTAAGACTAGGGGCCACTCGGGCAAATCATGAACTGATGGCGGGCCGGCCGCCAGAAGCATAGGTAATATTTTTTTTGGTTTCATTCTGGAATAGAATTCAATATTTTTCGAATGTACGAGAGTATTATTTTTGCTGTCGGCGGGCCACCAGTATTCGACCGGCGGGCCGCGGTCTGTGCATCCATGCTCTAAATGAAGTGTTTTTTATTAGGATTCTGTAACCAAAGGGTAAAACGCGACCGCTACTAACACTCCGCGATCCGTCCGTCTGTCGGTTAGTCTGTCTGTCTGTCACCAGGCTGTCTCATGAACCGTGATAGTTAGACAGTTGAAATTTTTACAGATAATATTTTTCTATTGTCGCTATAGCCTTAAATATATAGCTATAAAATATATATCTATAAAATATAAAATATATAGCTATAAAAACAAAATAAAATAAATATTTAAGGGGCTTTCAACAACAAATTTGATTACTTTACTCTTTTTTTCTCGATAATTATAACTCCAACAGATAGTTGCTAGAAATTGGCATTAAAAATAAAAAAGTTCCGTAACAATTTGCAGATGTATGCAATTATATTATGAAATGAACTACAATGATTATACATATCTGTCTACTTTATATACATAAACAACAAGATATACGAGACTGTAGTATCATATTACAATTCACAAGGTACAAGGCACAAGTCTAGTCATGTTTATACATTTCACGTTTAACACGCGATCTAAACACGTGTGGCCAAAATGCTATATGAGAGGAAACCGTAGAAAATAAGCCTATTAAATATTATACAGGGTGGTAGCGTCAGCGCTCCTTTTACGGGAACAGCATATAGGGTAAAATATTTCAAAGTCATATCTAAAAAAAATAATCAGGATTCGTTAACAGCTTAGACTTACCTTATGAAAAAAAAATTCTACTCGATTTTTTTTTATTTCATATATTTTAACCTTATTGTATTACGTGTGACGCAGCTATGAATAGAGATATCATATGACACGATTTCGTGAATGAGGTGAGTGCGGTGTGTTGTCGCTTTGACAGGTTAGTTAGTGTCTGTGTGCATCATTCTTTACTAGTAGACTGAGATCCCAGGGCCCCCAGACCTACGTAATTTTAGCAAAGCTGAAATTTTAAAGACTAATAGTCTAATATGTAGTTAAGACAATATGCCTACTTACTAACTTGAAAGTGGGGCGTTTTCTTTTACAACGATAATTTTATGAAATATTTTGTTTAAGAAAAAAAAATTAAAATTTTTTGGCAAAATCTCTTTTATTTTAATTGTATGAGGCTTTTATAGGGTAGTTAAAACTGTGGTTTTATTTAAAGTGGTGATGACAAAAACACTTTGTATATTAAAGGATTAATTCAAATAATTTCACTATGGCTCTATCTTCGGTAATTGCGATGTATATCTATCTATCTGTAAATGCGATAATCGAGAGTTCCCTGGGATTGAGCTTCTTGGAGAAAATTATTTCCCTACTTTGATAAAGCGCGGCGTTGAGTTGCACTACTAATCTTCCGGAATGGCTGAAAGTTAGGTAAAGTGAAAGACGGATTGTCTGACTTACTTACCGAAATAAAAACAACTTTTTTAACTATATTGTTATTATAATAAGCCTCCTTTAGCTTGTATATAGCAGCCTACGAAAACTTCTTTTCCCGCGCACCGCTTAATTTTCGGGACATTGCGTATTGACTGATGAAACCCACTGCCGTGCTTTGTCTTCTTCCCAGAGTAAGAAATTGAAAATTAGTCATTGCTATAAGTGGAAATTGAATCGCAATCGTCGAGTCGTCATTTATTTGTCTTACAAAATGTAAGTTTACTGTATTCAGCATTACTAATAAGTTTTACTTAGTTTTAAATAGTGTTACTAATTATTGAGACAAGTGTGACATTTTTGAACTTCCAGTTTTCAATTACTATAATTTTTTTAAGTATAAATCATATTAAGTACTGTATACAATAACATTCTGTAGATGTGA
Organism: Heliconius hermathena; assembly: GCA_013403705.1. Taxonomy (NCBI): domain Eukaryota; kingdom Metazoa; phylum Arthropoda; class Insecta; order Lepidoptera; family Nymphalidae; genus Heliconius; species Heliconius hermathena. Next base: position 201,489 of record JAAIXJ010001840.1, read on the forward strand.
TTATGGTTGTTCCGTTACACGGTTTGATTGAGCGTTGAAATTAATAATTAATAACGTTTTGTGCGCTTCATTTAATATTAAATTAAAATTAATTATTGTTGAGGCCGTCGTGACACAGTGCCTCTGCCAGAAGCGTGTGACGGTAAATACAGCGTTAGTGTGTGTTCGATTACTACGCAGAGGAATTAATTATTTTAATTTTCTCGCTCTTAGAACAAGCCAAAGTGCGATGTTGAGTACCGCCGCTCAAAACGTGATATCTTGAAAATTTTACCCGCTCCAGACTTCAAAAATGTATGACATGCAATGCAATAAATATTCGAAATCCATTCGACACGATGAGAATTTATAAAACCTCGGTCGAAAATCTATAAGTTGATTTAAAAAATGTAAAAAAAAGAAGACAAATATAAAAAGCAAATTAAAAGACGTTAATATAACTATAACCCGTAGCGCCCGTACCAAACCGCGGGGGCATTTAGATGAATATGAAATAGGGGAAGAGAACTTAAAATTGGGTGATCTTTGGGGAACGATATGATACGTACAATGCATATATAAAACTACTGTAACTAGAAAACTGAAGTATGACAATTAGATTGATGGATTCAGTTAGGTCTTAACACTAGATTCCACTCGTCTTAACACTAGGTTCCCTCTGTCTAACCTGCTTTATGCAGGATACAGCGTGAACCTTAAAAAAAAGGAAAAAAATCTATAGGTTATGGAGTATAGGGGAGAACTAAGAGATTTTTTAAAATTTCTACTAGTGAAATATTTTAACATATTATTTCCTTTTGTTTCAGGTTTTCCATCTGAACTGGTGTATTATGGTTCAGCAATGTGGGAGACGCTCTACGGCATGATGTTGGCCTTCCCGCTAGTATGTTGGATCTTTATACCAGTTTACTATAGGCTGAACACGAACTCGGTTTATGAATATTTACAGGTATTTATTTTATAAATTCACACTTTTTGCTCACTTTTCTCTCAATTTACGAAATATTGTGTGTCAAGAGGCGGAAGTCAACATTTTATCTACCAAAACGGGGAATTAAAAATAACTTAAATATTTTAGATCACAACTATCACATTTACAGTCATTTGCTATTCTAAATTTCTTTTTGAGTTTGATAGTCCATTTATCGAGGAAGGCTATAAGGCTATATATTTCTCATTTATCGTTTCGATGTAACCCACTGTACCTATGATGGAGTTTTTGCGGAATTGGAATTAATGTGCGAAAAACTACGTTTGCAATGTGCACGCAGTTACAATTTACCTAAACAGATGTGAAATAACTAAACATTTTTTCATTAAATTACGATTTATTTCATGCATAACAGTATAGATAACCAAACTAATATATTTAATCCATTTTTAAGGTTCTGTACCTCAAAAGGGAAGAAACGGAACCCTTATAGGATCACTTAGTTGTATGTTTGTCCGTTTGTCAAGACCATTTTACTTGAGGTCGCGTTGCGTATTAATTTGAAATGAATAACAGATGTTCAGGCTTACAGTTAGAAATTCAGACAGTCAGAGCATTTATATATCGTTTTGCTTCATTTTATATGAAATGCGCCGCGTAATCAAAACCTATATTGTACTTTCCGTAGACCTACAGTTATTATACAGTTATTAATTTAGGACGAATCTTAGAATACAAATAAAAGATAGGAAGGATATATAGAAAAGAAGATATTTTATAGAAAAAAATATATATTACAAACTTTAGATTTGTAGTTCATTTCATACAAAATTAGCGTATATGCCCGCAAACTTAAGTTTGTTCATTTTATTCCCCGCATCATCAAAACCTATAAGATATTTCCCAATCACATTCCTGAAATTAGTACAGAACTCTCGCTGGGCGAGTCCAACTCGCGTTTGGCCTGTTTTCTCTGAAATACACTTAAACAAACATTTGTATATTTCAAGCGGGCGTAGCCGCACGGGGGCTGATAGTTAAAATATAACGATGTTATAATTAATTATTCTGATCCGTTTGTCATTGAAAGGTAATTAAAAGTTATTGATAGAGTATTTTAAATAAATTATATCAACGTATATAGAGTAGGTATAGATATGGTAGGTGTAGTATGTAGGTGTTATGATTGAGGATTCGATTCCCATTCAGTTAAATGAGTTGTTTTAAACAAAATGTGGCTTTGAGTTTCACCTCTGAACACATAATGTCTCGAATTTAGAAAGAACGAGGTTAAAAGTGTGTAGCTAAAAATGTAATAGTAAATATCAATAAAAGGGCTGTTCCCTAATTAGTACAAACGCCATAGGTCTCTAAGCCATATCTGACTAAGAAAACTAAGTTTTAATTTATTTTATAAAATATAAATGTAGAGTCCCTCTGTGACAAGAGACAAAGCTAGGTCAGATCCCTATATAATACAAAACTTTATCAACAATTATAATTTGCCATACAAGTAGTTTTTATAAATTTGCGTAATAATATTATAAATATGCGCACTTTAGCTTTGTTTATAATGCAAGTAATTGTGCATTTTTGGTATCAATTTTACAAATAATATTTTTTATACCCTTATTTACTTATATATAGTGTCTCAATAGGAACGGAATGTTTTAACTCCCGGGTTCTGTTAGTCTACCCTGCTATGTGTGCGGGATACAGTGTTTATCTGAAAAAAAAACTCGTATCACATATACATTCATAATTATGGTGACATGATGCTTTTACGCTTTGTTTGTAAAATTAATTGCACTCCGTTGATTATTTACATTTACATAAGAAATAAAAATGTTTGTATAAATATATAACCTGGATTTATAATAGATATATATTAAAAGTTGAGCAGAAATTTATATTCCTTTCAATGCATAAGATATAAAAAGAGATTTGATAAGTTTATTTGATACCACGAAGTTCTAGTCAAGTATGGACTGTAAAGAAAAGCGTCAGCCTTATAAAATATTTCTTGAGTTAAAAATAAACGCGATTTAAAAGCCATCTTGGCATAGTGTGCCGGCGATTGTCACGATGGTTGTGAATTCAAACTGAACTCAGGACAATAAATTATTTTGATTTACTTGATTTACCAACAAGATATTTATCTTGGTTGGTGTTGAATTTCTTGTTAATATGTAATGTCTCTAAAACACTAGGTTCCCCCTGCTTACTCTGCTTTATAATAAAAATGCTTAATTTTACATCTTGCAAGTAGATTTCAGTTTCAAATCTTCTCTACCTCTATAAAATTCCAGATGCGTTTCGGCTCCATATGGGTACGTCGTATGGCTGCAGCTACCTTCCTCCTTCGACAGACACTCAATCTTGCTGTAACAGTGTACACGCCTACCGTCGCTCTTCATGCAGTACTGGCGCTACCGCACTGGGCTTCAGCGGCCGCTTTGACTGTTGTTGCAATTGTGTTTAATTTGTTGGGCGGATTAGCTGCTGCTATCAGGTTAGTGAGTGTAGTAGGTTCAATGTCTTACCTGTATGATATATAATGCGAAAGTTTGTGAGGGTGGATGTTTGTTCTACTTTAACTTAAAAACGAATTATCGGATTTAGACGAAATTTTACTTTAATATAGCTATTATTTCTACATGAATAACACATAGCCGATTTACGTGAAAATTTCATATAATTCGGTTTCGGCACCGCAGACTAAACCATTGGATTTGAAAAGTTGAACTATTGGCACGTGTCCTCGATTGGTATAACATATTCTCTCTACATCTCGGCTCACGCTCCAAATCGTGAATGAAGATTTATTCATGCATGATTTGGAGTGAGCCGAGATAACCTATACCGACTCTGAATTAGAGATATATTGCGTGTTGAGTGGCTCAACTCAATGACATATGCTTGCCTCGATTGGCAATCGAACCCACAACCTATCGCAGTTACAGTCGCACGCTTGTGCCACTACTCCAGGATTGGAAATCCTAATACTTTTTTTTTAGCTTCACGCTGTAGGGTAGGCAGAGGGAACCTAGTGTTAAGACACTCCGTTCCCCACTTACTACCGAGTTCTGGAGGCATTGCGTGTTGAGTGGCAGAGCTCAACGCCGCGCTTTGCCTCGGCACCAGAGCGAAGAATTGAAAATATAAATTTAAGTAAATATTTCATCTCCTCGAGTGGAGATCGAACCCACAACCAGTCGGTTTTACAGTCACACTTTGTGCCGCTGCGCCACGACTGGCCTCAAAAAAGTGTATGATTGCTTTTGTTGTTATTATAGGTTCACCTCTAATATATTTAAATTATTTTCACTTCCCTGCGTTGGTTAACAAAGCGCGCCATTGAGTTCCGCCACTTAATAAGAAATGTATCGAAAATTTGGCAGTGCGTGGGGAACGGAATAGGTGTCTTAACAATACATTCCCTTTGCCTATCCCGTTACGCGGGAAAAAGCGTGAACCTATAATAACAACAAAAGCAATCATACATTTTTTTGAGGCCAGTCGTGACGCAGGGGCACAATGTGTGACTGTACAATCGACTGGTTGTGAGTTCGACCCCCACTTGAGGAAATTAAATATTTGTTTACATTTATATTTTCATTTCTTCGCTCTGGTGTCGAGGCAAGGCGCGGCGTTGAGTTCTGCCACTCCTCATGCAATACCTCAAGAATTCGGCAGAAAGTGGGAAATGGACATTAGGTTCCCTCTGCCTACCCTGCTGTGTACGGGATACAGTGTGAAGCTAATTTTTTATATTTTTTTACATTTTATATGTAGTTTGATTCATTATAATTCGTGATGTAACTTAAGAATAAAATAAAACATTATTTCTAATAATTTCTGTTATTACTATTTACGTAACATACCTACCTACAGCAGTACTTTTACAATTCTTATAATAGTATAGTATTTGTAAGACGTTATCTTAAATATTGTTTTTCATATCTCTATGGAAATTGTAATGTGCGTTTTAATTGAGTGTGTTGGAAAAAATATATTATGAGAACGAATAAAACTTATGTAAATGATAAAATAAATATTTAAAATTGTAATGGCGAGTTAAGACTTATTTAACTATGCTTTATAGCTGTGGGTTTGATCCATGCTTAGGATAATGATTATATTACACTTATTTTCATTTCACTCAGTCTGATAATAAGAAGGCGTTGAGTTCCACTACTTAAGTAGTGCAACGCAATGTCTTGAAAATTGAGCGGTGTGGCGAACTCTATGTTTTAGATACTAGGCCTTCCTTCTGGCTAAGCTGCTATGCAGAAGGGGGTCTTGGTACGTGCCCACAACAGAAGTCTTGCCCATCCCAGAATTTTTCCTATCAAAAAGTTAGCCCTGGAAAATTAAATAATAAGCCTTTGTATGAGTACCTTTATTGTTACTTTTACTTACTTACCTTTATATGATCAAAGCTTAAGTCCAGATACCGTATCTAGAGAATATATCCAGATACGCCCATATTAAATTAAAATATTTATTTAAAAAATAGTTTTCCTTCTTTTCAGGGCCGATGTCATACAAACTCTAACCATGGTGTTAGTTAGCGGTGCCTTCATAATTCAATCTACAGTGAAGGCGGGAGGTCCTGAAAAGGTTATCACTGATAACATCGACGGCAACAGATTGGAGTTTTTCAAGTAAGTACAAATATTAAACAATTTTTCAAATTTTCTCATAAAGCATTTTTTTATACAAAAAATAGAAAAAGAAGAATGAGAGATATTAAATTCGTATATTAGAATGTTTATGTTAAATTATTTATTAGTGTAACATTAATGCTATCATGTGGCAAATATAATGAAAGAAACTTTTGGTCTGTAAAGATTATGTTTTTTAAAACTAAAATGAAAATAAACCTGCTTCATGCTGTATTCCGCACACAGGATGGTAGGCAGAAGGAAGTGTGAGAACTTTGTTCCCCACTTTCTGCAGATTTTTATTCGAGGCGTTGTGTGTTGATTGGCGGAACTAAATACCGGGCATTTGCCGTAGTGCCAGAGCGAAGAAATGAAAATATTAATAAATAATAATTCATTCCCTTGAGTCGATATCGAACCATACCTCCAACCGACGCGCTATAGTCACACCCTTGTTGTGCCTCTGCTCCACGACTAATCTAGTTTAGATTAAAAATCAAAGTATATATATAAACATAGCATTTCTATTACAGATTCACAATGGACCCAACAGTACGCGTAGATACCCTCTCAGCCTTAATAGGACAATTATTCATGTCGGTATCCATATATGGATGTCAACAGACTTTCGTTCAACGCTACTGTTCCATGTCCAGCGAGAGCAGGGTAAAGAGAACATTACTATCGAACGTCCCAGCTGTGGCTATCCTGTTCAGCTTATCCTGGGTAGTTGGAATGGGACTGTATTCAGTATACAGATATTGTGATCCTCTAAAATCAGGACAGATAGTTGCCCCGGATGAAGTGTTGCCCTTCTATGTGCAAGATCAGTTTTCGTTTTTGCCCGGAATGTTGGGGCTGTTTTTGGGCAGTCTGTTTAATGGAGCTTTGAGGTTAGTATGAAATGTAAATGTAAACCAATGTATGTGTCTGAACCTTTATTTTTATTTGTGTTTTTGTTTTTATATTTACCTACCTCTGCGCTACCTACCTATGCGAAATAAGAAGTGGATATTATTAATATTTATTACAATTTAAATCTTTCTGAGTTTCAAACGAAAATCCGGTGTAAAATTTTGCTCTATTGTAAATAATTTACTTAAAATGATTCTTAAATAAAAAAAATGATAAGCTAGTCGTGGCGCAGAAGCATAAAGTGTCACTGTAAAGACGACAGACTATGGGTTTGGTTTGTACTTGTGGGAATGAAATATTAACTCAACTCAAGAATTTGCTGGAAAGTGGGGACCGCAGATATTTTAATGGGAAACAGAGTGTTCTACCACTCGATTTCCTGTTTCCCTCTGCCTACCTACTACGTGCGGGATACAGCGTGAAGATAAAAAAAAAACAATATTGCATCTTGTCGAAGCAGGGAAATGATACTAATTCATTAATCAGCTTCACGCTGTATCCTGCACACAGTAGGGTAGTCAAAGGGAACCTAGTGTTAAGACACTCCGTTTACCCACTTTCTGCAGAATTCTGAAGGTATTGTGTGTTGAGTGGCAGAACTCAACGCCGCGCTTTGCCTTGACACCAGAGCGAAGAAATGGAAATATAAATTTAATTAAATATCGTTTTGATAGTCACACTTTGCGCCCCTGCGCCACGATTGGCCTCTTCATTTTATTGAGTGAAATTTCAACTGACAATCGACGTGTCCGTGAGACGCTGTCCTATTGTTTTACTGAGATGTTAAAGTCATATTTTATTATTTATCGTTTTATTTCTATTTCAGCTTCCTAGTATCGAACGTAAATTCACTATCAACGGTTACTTGGGAAGATTTTGTATCAGCAGCTCCAGCGTTCAAAGGAATAAGTGATAGACAACAACTAACTATCATTAAGATTATTGGAATTATATACGGTGGGAGTTATTGTTTTTTAAATATTAACACGTAATCAATTGAATTGATTATATTATAATAAATTGATTACTGTATGGAGAATAACTTCTAAATTTATTTTTCCTGCACATAGCAGGGTAGGCAAAGAGAATCTGGGAACCTAGTGCTAAGAACCTGGGTTTCTATTAAGATTCTTCCATGTCTCATTTTCCGCCAAATTCTGGAGGTATTGTGTGTTGAGTGATGGAACTCACTTTCGATCGTTACCAGAGCGAGGAAATGGAAATATTAAATATCTCATTCCTCTTAGTGCGCCTCTTGCGCGCCATGATATTCATAATATTTGATGTTTATATTTGAATATACAAGAAATAAAAATAAAGCGCGGCGTTTGAGAAACGGTGTGACCCTACAATTAACAGGATATAGCGTGAAGCTATTAAAATAATGTATTCAAAGACATTAATATAAAAACAATTTATTCCACAGCAATAATAATTATGAGCTTATCACTCTGCGTTGGCCTCGTCGGAGGCGTGGTCGAAGGATCCTTACTAGTCACTTCAGCTACATCCGGGGCTCTTTTGGGTGTATTTTTACTAGCCGCCATTTTCCCCGTGGCCAATGGTAAAGGCGCGTTATGGGGTATGATAACATCCCATGTGATAACAACTTGGATGGCCGCTGGGAGGTTGATGTATGTGAATGATACGGTCGCTATGCTGCCTTTGTCTGTGGAGGTTAGTTTTTAAATGATAATTGTTATTTTAATTTTAATTTTTTATTGTAATGTTATATTTGAAACGAACAATTTTTGAGTTTTTTCCAGTTCTTCTCAGGGAACTGTCATTTGAGCTGGTTATGGTAATATGTTTATTTAATTTCATATATATATTAATCAGCTTCTCGCTATATCCCGTATACAGTAGGGTAGGCAGAGGAAATCCAATGTTTACCCTTTTCCTCCGGGATATATAATACATATTAGTTACGAGTTGTATACACAATTTGTTTTCATATCCAATACATTCAGAGAAAAAGTTAATAAAAAATAAATTGATAAAATTAAAAATAACACGACTGTTTTCTTTCAGCAATGTTCTAATATAACGCAAAGTGTATTAACAACAAAAGCTCTCCCAGTCGAAGTGAACCAAACTTTAGCTCAATTTGCACCAATACTCCAAGTTTTGGATAAAATGCATGTTCCTCATGAACCTGAAGAATCTCCTGTGTAAGTCTTTCCTTAATATTAAGAAATTTGAAGATAGATTTTCCTCTTTTTTTAGCTTCACGCTGTATCCCACACGTACCAGGGTAAGAAGAGGGAACCGGTAAAAACCTAATGTTAAGATACTACGTTCCCATTAAGGCACTAGCGTTTTTCACATTTCACAGAACTCTAGAAACACTGCGTGTTGAATAGCGGAATTCAACGCCGCGCTTTGCCTCATTAACAGGGAAAGGAAATTTAATATAATTAAAATTAAATATAGAGCAAGTCGTGGCGCAGCGGCACGAAGGGTGACTGTAAAACCGACTGGTTGTGGGTTCGATCCCCACTTGAGGAGATGAAATATTTACTTAAATTTATATTTCCATTTCTTCGCTCTGGTGTCGAGGCGTTGAGTTCTGCCACTCAATACGCAATGCCTCCAGAATTCGGCAGAAAGTGGGAAACGCAGTATCTTAACACTAGATTCCCTCTGCCTACCCTGCTGTGTGCGGGATACAGCGTGAAGCTGATTTATTTTATTTTTAATATTAATTATTTTATTTCCTCCCACAACAAAAATAGATTGTAAAGAATAACTCATGTCTGTTATCAGAGACTATTGAAAAAAACACCATGTTTTTTCCGCATAGCTCTATCTGCATAGTGTAAAGACACTACATGTTCCACATTCTGCCCAGTTTTCCTGACATTGGGCGTTGTGTGACAAAATTGAACGCCCCGTATTATCTTAACAGAGACATACCATTCCTCCAAGTGTGTATAGAGCCTACAACCATCCCGTTTACAATCAGACGCTGGTCACTGCGCCGCGATGGCCTTACGTATATTTTTAAAATATAAACATTAATAAAGAAATTTGGTCACCCGTAGTCAAATATCTTTTACTATCAGCTTCACGCTGTATCCCGCACACAGCAGGGTAGGTAGAGGGAACAGAAAGTGTTAAGACACTCCGTTCCTCACATTCCGCCGATTTCTGGAAGCAAGTGGCGGAACTCAACGCCCCGCTTTGCCTCGACACCAGGGCAAAGAAATAAAAATATAAATTTAAATAAATATTTCATTCCTGGAGTGGGGATCGAACCCACAACCAGTCGATTTTACAGCCACACTTTGCGCCCTTGCGCCACGACTGGCCTCAATATCTACTATATCACTATATCTTTTCCACAATGTCTTCGAATTTTAATTAAACTTTACGTTTTGATAAAAAAAAATCTTTGTTACAGATTTACGGCTCTCATGCAAATGTACTCAATATCGTATATGTGGTACGCTGTGATAGGCACTATCACTTGTATTACAATTGGCGTAGTGATAGGCTTTCTCACTAGCAGTGATAGTGATAAATTCGACGAAAAGCTCCTACATCCGTTAATTGCCAAATTGTCGACAAAAATGCCCGGCAAATGTCGCACATTTACCAGTCAAGCAGAAAAAGAAGCGAAAACAGAAGAATCTATAGACGATAAGATATTTACAACAAGTAGTAGTGGTGTATATGAAAATAATAATGTTCCAATAAGAACACATTTGTGATTGAAATGCCTACTTTTACTTTATCTTAAATAGCGGGATAGGAGAGAGAACCTAGTGTCAAAACACTCTGTTCGTCTTTTTATATGATACTACCTTGTACCCGTCTTTTCACGCCCGTGGGTAAACGTAAATAATAACTAAGTTAGATCGAAACAATTACTGTGATGGAATACCCTTTCTCGATACATGCACTATTCTACATAAAGATATTTTTTTAAATTCGAGCCAAGTATAATAGTTCCTGAGATAAGCGCGGTCAAGCAAATCAACTCCGCTTAATAATGTTATTATGTAGAAGTAGCTTTCGTGATGGAGGTTGATCAGACGTTACATAATTGTTGAATGATATAGTAATTTTCTATTTTATGTATTTCTTAATAACTTGACGGGTTTTAAACATTTTGAAATTGTAATATTTTAACTGTTATGTCAGAAATAAAAGGCAACATTTATTTTTTCATAAATAAGTAACGTAAATGAGTTTAACGAAATGATGTTAATTCAACGTTGCGGGACTCGAACCCGCGCCTCTTTTATGCAAATTCATCAAATCAAATAATGTCAAATTTTATATATTTCAAAAAATGTTGTTTTCGATAACTGAGATATTATTTTGTGAACACTGTTCAAGTATTATAAAATGGACTTATTTTAATTACTTAAATTTAAATAATTGATTTATATGGACTTATAGTTATAACGGTCTAAAGTTAACTATTAAGTAAATATATAATATGAAGGTTGTAAAAATAATAACATTTTAGTTTAGTTAATCTGTTATTATTTTTTTATTATAAAAAATTAAACGTTTATATGTTTTTATTAATCTTTGTTTTGGTGTATGATATATAGAAAATTGCAAGTTGTAAAGTTTAAGTACACATAGAAATAAGTGAAAAAAATAATCTTATTAACTTTACCTTTTATAGAATAGCTTCAAAACACTATTCTCCACTTTCCTTATTTGAGAGATATTGCGTGGCAGAAATTAACGACACATATAAGTAAGGGATTATTAAAATAACTTTCCCACAAGAACATTTAAGTTAAGTTTTTTTTTGTTATTAATTTAATTAATGTACAAGCATTTGAATATCCAAAGTGTAGGAAATAATGCTTTCATTATTGATGTAATTCTTTTGTATAATATTTTTGGATGTATGAAAATTTTTACGGTTTACCAAATACTTATTCGATAAATTGAATAATATTTACATATGCATTTGTAAATTTTACTCATTAAATCGCATAAAACTTATTTGAGAATATCTTTTTCTTTAGTTCATCAGTCGTTACTAATATTTTAAAAACATGCATTTAAAAATGTTATTATATATTTTTTTCATTTTTTTAATTTGTTTTTTTTTATTTAATTTGATTTTTTTGGTCCATTCAAAGAATTTATTACTCATAAGAGTGTCTATATCACATATGTGCATACATAAAGGTTTAATTGGTATATTGTATAATAGTTTATATTTTTAAATTATATATAATTATTATTACTTCATAGAAAGTGATTCATTCTATTTTTTCAAAAAAAATAGTTGATTTTCACTTTTACTATTTTATTTTTATAAATAAAAATGGCCATATTGTGTATATGAAAGTTGTGATAGTAGAATAATTTGTAGATAAATGAATCCGAATTTAGTTGTTTAAGTACAAATGTATATTAGATTGTATGATATTTAAACAACACAGTTCTTTTTAATGTATATATTTGCATTAATAGTTTTGAACTGTTTAATAATATTATTGAAAATACAAATATTAAGTAGCTCAAATTATTTTTCTTTCAACAATAATATACAAAACAAAAAATAAATAACTACAGTAGCAAATATAATTAATAATAATGATGATATTCCATCTTAATAAAATAAAATAAAATATATTTATATATTATAAGGAACATTTTTATTCGCATTTGTGTGTGTGTCATGTGGAAGTTTAATTGATTCTTGGATCATTTTTAATATATAAAAATTAAATAATTCATCAAAAATAAGTAAACAATTGACTAGGATGTTAAATTAACTACCTAGTCCTATATAGCAAATAATAAACATGAACAGTTATTAATATAACTATTTTAAATAAGATAAAAAATACTTATTCATTGAATAAGTTTTTATTCTACGACTTTGTCATTTATTTGTGTTGTTTTTATTGAAAATACTGAATAACTGTTTGAATAAATTAATAATTCTGTATTTTTATTTTAAAAAAATGTAAAATCAATAAAATAGTTGTTATAATTATACTATAAAAATAAGAGAAAGAGTTGTTAAGCATTTTTACTATAATATGAAATTAATATTTTTTGTCACACGATATTCATGAAGAAAAGACCTTTTAAAAACAACGCCTTTTAAAAGCTCTCTAAGCTTTTGAAAGGCCATGTTTTATTTTTTTTAAGACTAAGGTCTTTTTTTTATTGTATCAAAATATAATGTATGTTATAAGTATCATACAGCAATCCGCCCGATGTATATATAATACAGGAACAGCCGTTGTTTTTTATATATTATATAATATGTAAATATATATTAATGTACTTCTGTAGTATAATATTATTCAGTATTAGAACCTTATTAAATATAAAAATATTTTTGTAAAAAGGTTTAATGTATATTATACATAAATATAAGAAAGAATAGTTATTAAAAAAAATATGGTTTTATTTCGACAAAGGACAAAACAACAAACTTTTTAGCACTCCATAGATCATCACATCAAATGGATGCAAGTAATGAATAAAATTAAAATAAAATAAGTATTTGTAATTATTTATTCAGTATTATTGGGATATCAAGAGTAAAGCGATAAAAAATATATGAAAACTTTTAGACAATTTATGTCCAAAATTATACACATGAAATGAAACGAAAGCTACTAAAAGATACTGTAAAAACATTTTTATTCCCCACAACCACGACTATAGTGATTCTAAACTTTTCATTATATGGGCCTTTTATCACTTTTATACTGACTTTATTCTACAGTCTACTTTATAAGAACAAGGACAGTTAAAGTTCTAAGTGGAGTAATGGCTTCGTTTTATTACTTACTAGCAACTCAGCGGCTTCGCCCGTTTAAGCTTATTGTTATATTACAGCCAAATAATACAAAATCTTCACATAAACTGTAGCCTGTGTTATTTTGATATAATATAATTTATTACTGTTAAGTTTTATCCTAATACTTTCAGTAGTTTTTACGTGAAAGTGAAACAAATCTCATCCAGCCATTCTCACAAACGTTTTCTACTATAATATTAGTAGGATAAACAGCCTTTATAGACAAGATTATATTCTAATCTTAGCTTATTTTATAGCGTCACTGTAGTGGGTTCAAATATTGAGATAATGTACGTTTCTGCGTCACAATTTTTTCGTAATGTACCTACAGCGTTAAGCATGTTATTATTCAACATAACACTTACATATATACGATTACTAAGGTACATAAGACACTCCCATTTAATACCCTGGAGTGAGAGTTAATATGGGCGACACGTCAATTATTTGTTTTTAGTTTCACTCTGTATGCTGCACATAGCAGGGTAGGCAGAGGGAACCTGAGAACCAAGTGTAAGGAAACCCCGTTCCCCATTCTCCGCTGAATTCTGAGCTGTGTTGAGTGGCGGAACTCAACTTCGCGCTTTGCCTCGTTACCAGAGCGAGGAAGTGAAAATATTAAATATTTCATTTCCTCGATTGGTAATCAAAACCACAACCTTTAGAGTTTACAGTCAAACGCTTATGCCACTGCGCCACGACTGGCATCAAGAATTACAAAATACAACGAAACAAGTTTGTTTAGTTCTTAAAGTTGTATTTTTAGCATTTTAGAGATATTATTTTGAGATTGGGTTAAATTGGTTATAAAAGTCGGCAAGTTTGCCAGTGGAGAGTATAGAGCGGAGTGTTTTAACTCAGAATTCTCTCTATCTATCCTGCTGCATGCAAAAGATGTCAAGAAGCACATTTTTTTACAATTAAAACGCAAAAATAAATTGATATATATTGCTAAAATAAAACTACAGGCGTGTACAACAAAAACAAAGTTATGTTAAAACATCGCAACGTCGTTGTAGGGCCAAATGACTCAATGATTAAATTCTTCTACATTAAAGACCTTGTTTCTTAAATATATTTACATATATAGATAATATTTCTATTGAACGTACCTATTAATTGTACAAAAATAAACATCGTGTTGATGCGTCTCTATTTGTTTTCTGTTTTTTTAAGCTTTACACTGTATTCTCCATATAGTGGGATTAATACACTCCTTTCTGTACTTCATCCCAAATGTTCGAGACATTATTAGCTGAAACGCGGAACATAACGCCGCGTTTTGTCTTGCCATTAGAGCGACGAAACGAACATAACTTATTCCTCAGTGGAAATCGATATATTTATAATTCAACTCTATACCCAAACAAATATAGTAGCTATATAAACAATGGTCCTTACATGCAGTATGTAGGTCATGACAGCCATTAGTCAGCTTTCATTAAACCAAGTCGGCTGCCCCTAAGATTTGCATAAGATGTCTTCGCTTTCAAAACTTTTAAATTGTGCTACACCAAATAAAGCGCTATATGGGGAGATTTCATCCCTTTGTGTTATACTAGCTTATACCTACAGCTTCGCGTGTGTAGTCAAATTGAAATAGCTAAGAGTTTTGTATGAGAAAATGTTCATAGTGCTGGAGTTAACTCTAACCGCAGGGACGTTTGGTTATGAAACCATTTGTGCCTTTCTCGATAAATAAACTATAATAGTTAGTCAGATTAGCGCATTTAACCAAACATTTTTTTTAATAGTATTAGTATAACAAATATATTATTTTCTAAGTAAAGTAAAGAAAACGAATAGGAATTCCTATATTTTTCGTTTGTTAAAAATCTATCTATTTTATAGTCACAGCTGACTTCAATACATAATATGCCAGAGCGTGACTTTATACGAAGTGATTGTAGATTCGATATCCGCTTCAGGAAATAATTCGGCTTAGACTGTAAATCTCCTAATTCTCATTTTTTTCGGTATTTTTCTGCAGATGAATTTAACAAACATTTTTATAGTTTCACACTGTATCTTATACTTAACAGGGTCGGCAAAGGGAACCTGAGAACTTAGTACTAAGACACTTCGTTTCCATCAAGAAAGTTCCATTCACAATTTTTTACCGAATTCTTTAGATGTTTAGTGATAGAAATCAACGCCCGCTTCGCCTCGGCCCCAGCGAGGAAATGAAAATATTAAGCATTTCATTTTCTCGAGTGGGAATCGAACCAACAACCTGTCACGTATACAATCGCACACTTACACCCCATCGCCACTTCTGACCTCCTCTGAAAAAAACATGTAAAAGTAAAATAAGCTTCCAGTGGAACAAAACACTAAAACTGATCTTTAGTTAAAGTTATACGTTAGTCCAAACAGTTTTAAGTTTAAGTGGCCCACCCATTTCACCCGTTAAATATAGCCTAGGTTATAACGGGATAACCGTACGTATAATTTTGCAAAATGAATAATAAAATATCCTTAAGGTAGGTGATAAGTATAGAACGGAGCTGATAGGTGATTATAAATATTTTTTCTCAATTAATGTTTCAAATCGATTGGCAATCACAATCAATTTTAGATTTCCTCTGATAAATGAACATCACACTTTTTCTGTTCAATTCAAACTAGTAGTTTCTGAGGGTTAACTTTTATTAAAATCACAACGCACAATGGTGGTCCGTGTCCTTTTCTGTTCTTTTTTCCTTTTGTTTTTTGTTGTGAAGTTGACTTTTTATTTATATTTCAATATACTCCTTTACACAACAGAAGAATTGAAGATTTAATTTTTATGGTTGCTATATTTCGGTGGTTGCGTTGCCTTGTTTTGGGTTCCATGTTCTGTGTTTCTTCTTAATTTATTTTTCACTCCTAGGTCTCTATGAGAGATAGCCATGTTTAGATTAGAGGGGTCAACTAAACTCTTCTAATTTATCATATTAGTATAAAAATATAAATATTAAATCATTACTATGTAAATGACTTCGTCGAAAGTGTAGAATATAGTGTTCTAGTATAGAATATAGTGGGCGGCTTGACAAGACATTATTTGAATTTCTATAACGTAGTAAAAAAAATTGCCGCTCTAGCCTCACACATAAAGGTAAAAAAGTCACTCCACCATGGAAAAATAAGTCTGGTTAGCTGATGGCTATGAGTTTGATCTGCTCTGAGGTTCTTATCATATTTAAATTTTGTTTCAAGATTTCTTAAGGCTAGGTTTTGTTGTTTACCATGCTTTATGGGGTAAAATTCGTATAAAAAGCTGATTATGTAGATAGTGACTTTGTCAAGTTATTAGTAAGTAAGAACTTCTTAAGAGGTCTTCCTATGGGTCTGATTCTCTTCTGATTTTTTTGTCAGTTCCTCGTTTAGGTAACAAGACAAACCAGTGTTGAGTTCTGCCACTAAGCACACAATGTCTTGAAAATTCAGTGGAAAATTTTGTGGATAAATATATTTCAGCTTATTTAATAAATTGCAGTTTTTAAAATTGCAATTAGACTGAGAAATTTTGCTTTGATGGGAACAAGAACTGAAATTCATCGTGTAGATTTAAATATTGTCCAATTCATTTATCAATGTTTTAATATAAATTCTATTCTTAAAGTCGAAATATTCTTTAGAATATTAAATTGTCATCAGTAATTCCTACAGGAAGCTACCACAGACTCGGAAGGCAATTCTACTAAGAAAAGCCATCAAGAAACTCTATAGTTATTTGTATCGTGGCGCAGCGGCACAAAGTGTGACTGTAAAAGCGACTGGTTGTGGGTTCGATCCCCACTCGAATAGATGAAATATTTACTTAAATTTATATTTCCATTTCTTCGCTCTGGTGTAGAGGCAAAGCGCGGCGTTGAGTTCTGCCACTTAACACGCAATGCCTCCAGAATTCGGCAGAAAGTGGGGAACGGAGTGTCTTACACTAGGTTCCCTCTGTCTACCCTGCTGTGTGCGGGATACAGCGTGAAGCTGATTTATTTATTTATATTATATATCTTATAGCAACACATAAGCAAAGTCATAGCCTAAAACAGTTAAGATATAAATATTCATAATATATTTATGAGAGCTCACACCTATACAAGGGTACCGAAATTGGTTTTCAATCGTATGTGTTTGAATAATTCATCAGGCGGCTATCAACTGACGCCTAATTAATGGAAATGCCAATAGTTTGTCGATTACTATTTTGTGTATGTTTTGTACATATTTGTAGAGTAATTACGGTAATGTCGATATTATCGTGGGTTACGGTTGTTGGTTCGATCCCCATTTGGGCGAATTGTACTTCAAAATTAAATTATTTTATAATTTTTTTTCGTTCTGGCATGATTTAGCGTGGAGTTAAGTTACGCCACTTGCAATGATTCCATAGATTTTTAAATAGAGTAATATTCGTATACAATCTAACTAATCAGAACAAATGTGATGTGTTTTGTTAAATTTCGTTACTAATATATATTTAAACAAGTAAGATAATTTATATCTATATCTACTACCATCTGTATCTAAAATTATATTAATCATATAAGTACAGGTTCAAATTTACTTCACGCTATAACCCGAACATAGCTAGAGGGGATCTGGGAGCCTAGTGTTAAGAGACTCCGCTCCCTTAGACACTTCCGTTCCTCACTTTCCGTCGGCTCGACGAATTGCATGTTTAATGGCGGAATTCAACGCTGCGCTTTGCCTCGTTACCAGAGCGGGTTCCTCCAAGTGGTATTCAAATAGATTCAAATTAAAAATCAGAGTCGGTTAGAGTTACATTCGGCACTTAGAATGTGTCATGTATCCTAAACAATTGTTATTTTTTTTCCATTTAACCACGGAACAAAGACACAGAATAAAGCTAGTAGCAAATAAATATATAATTTTTTATACCTCCAGGATTCAGTGGAAAGTTGGAAACTGCAGTGTTTTAATAGGAACAGAATGTCGAAACACTATGCTTTCAGGTTCCGCCTCCCTATGCTGTTATGTGCGGAATACAGCGTGAAGCTAAAAAAAGCTAAAAACATCAAAGAAGATTATCCAAGTTAGTTCTCTACATTGATGATTTCCCATAGTCAACGAAGATAGATTCATCTGTCATTCATTTATTACAGGCCTATGGGATTCCATGGGATAATTTGACATGACCGGAAGGAAAGTACGTGCTCACTTTACGTGCCTTCAGTATGAGAGTGCTATATATATAACTTCTAGTTTTAGACTCTGTCAGTTGTTTTATTTTCAAATGTTTGTGGGTTAAATCCCACTCTGGGGAACAAAATTGAGGCGGAGAGTGGAGAACGGAGGTATTAACGCTGAGTTCCCTCTGCCTGCTATAAAAAAACGTGAAGTTATCTTTTTCTTTTTAATAGCCTTATTTCATTGTTGGTTGTAAACATAATGGGCACTACCATAATAAATGCCAGAATCAAAATGTTATTACAACCACACATCGGCTTACGTAAAGACGGTAATTACATCGTCGAAAATCGTGAAAATTCAATATTATTGAGGGCCTGTCATAATTTGCACACTGTTATCCAATAAAATTGTATTTATGTGTAAAATTGAAAAATCTGTGGTTAATGGATCGGTAAAATAAAAGTTAAAATCTTTATTGTATAATTGTGTTATATGGCACAGCGTCGGATTTTAAACGCGTCGGTTGTGGGTTCGATTCTCATTCAGCGAAACAAATTTATTTCATTTCATCGCTCTGCACTAGTAACAAGACAAAAAGCTGCGTTGAGTTCAATCACTGTACCGCAATTTCTCGAATATCTTAGCACTATGTTCTCTTTGCCTACTCTACTATACGCGGGATACAGCAAGAGGGTAAAAAATAAAATGAATAAAAATACTGAGCCAACTATGCTCATTACCGAAGTAATTAGAAGCTTTCCATTTAAAAGAAACAAGTGTAATTAGCCTCACCAAACTTTCTCAAATAATTTACATTAGAATTATCTAAATGTTTCGAAAGAAATGAAGAATAATATTTTTATATTATATTCCAAAAAGCTCAGGGATAGACTACGCTTGTGGTGAAAAAGTAATATTTTTTCTTATTAGAACGTAATAATAATGTATTTAATAATAAGTAATTAAATGTGATATCATGGCGCAGTAGCATAGACTTGCGTATAACTGTGAATGAGATAGTTGTGGATTCAATATGAATAATCAGAAGAATTAATTATTTTCATTTACTTACTCTGGTAAGAAGACAAACTCATCTCTCAAATCTCACAAATTGTACCGAAAATGGGAAATTTAGTGTCATAACGTTTGGTTTCCTTTGCCTAACTTGCAGTAAAAAGCGTTAAGCAACAAAAAAATATCCTTGAATTAGTTCGTATTCAAATATAAAGAAAAGATTGAGGACAGTCGTGGTGCAGGGGTACAAAGTGTGACTGTAAAACCAGTTAGATCTCCACTCGAGGAAATCAAATAATTATTGAAATTTATATTTTCATTTCTTCGCTCTAGTGCCGAGTCAAAGCGCAGCGTTAAATTCCGTCACTCATCGTGGAAATTGGAATCGGATCGGGATCGGAGTGTCTTAACGCTACGTTTCTTCTTCCATCCTGCTGTGTGCGGCATACAGCGTAAAGCTGATTTATTTTTAAAGATAAACTAAGTTGCAGATTCAAAAACCTTTTTCCTTCGATATTGGGGTAGATTCTGAGGTATTCTTGTGACAAATAAATATCGAATACTTCACAGATTTTATTTTTAATTTTACATTTTTAACATGTTTTCCATTACGTCGACTTGTTACTTTTCGTCTTCATCTGTGCATTAATTTCGGTTTATGTTACCAAGATCTGCTTTCCTGGTTATACTTTTGCACGCTCTGTAACATCCTCGGTGGACCATTGGCTCTCATGTCCTGCCTCACGACATCCCAGATATAGCAAGACACTTCCATCCGACATAGTTGGTGCGCAACGTTGCCATACCATGTCAGACGACGCCCTTGGAGCTTATCCGTTTCGTCACGGACCCCAAGACTACTTCGAATGAACGTGTAACGTATGCGGTCAGACCGTGTTACACCACACATCCATCTCAGCATTTTCTTTTCTGTGATGTGAAGCTCCTGAGTGTGCCGAGATAGTGCTGGCCAATACCTGGCCGGCACTTATCCAGCCATGGGCATCGTAAGCGATGCTCCCAGACTCGTGTATAACGGATTCAAGGTAACTGAACTTATCTGACTTAATGGCTGGCTCGGGACCTAGTGACCCAAGGATAGTGCTCGAGTCTGAGCTCCCGCAGGCCATGTACTCGGTCTTCGACACATTTAGTTTAAGATCGCCTTTCTTAAGCTTACCCATATGTCACTGTCTGGTCAATAAATAGTCAACTTGAATTGTGTGGAGCCCGCTTTTATATGCCATAAGGTGCCGAGGATTTTTTTGGAAGAACGTATTCACGACGGCCAGAATATCAGCCACACCAATCCCGCCTGTGAAGCATAGGCATTGATTAAGTTTGTGGTAACGCCCTCAATTAGTACCCTTATCTGTATCAAACAGTCAGAGCGATGGTCAACTTCACAGCCCATTCTGAAGATCTTCAGAAAGCACTACCGCCTCACCGTTTCTACCTGAAGGTGACCCAGTGTAAATATGTCGGTAACCCTGCCCGATGTTACCGGACTTATTGTCCTTTCAGCGAGTTTCTTGGATAAAAGAACACTGTACCCGACATCTCATGAGTACATTTGCGAGCTTTTTACATCGTCCGGTTAAAGAGCCAATATTCCACGTTGCAAGGCGGAGTTTCCGTCTGGATAGTAGCGTCTTTAGCCATGCCCATACATGACACGGTAGCTTTTGCCCACTTGTCGCAAGTGTAGGACGATGTACCTGCGCGTCGTTTTGCGGCGACGCCCTAGGCGTACCCAGTTTCACGATATTTCGTACCATTTTAGTTGCGAATATCGGTTCTCCAATGGAGCGATTGCTATCTAACCTCCAAAACCCAGTTATGGGAAAAACCGAAGAGAGAGGTATGGGACAGGTAAAATAGGAGAATAGGGTAAGTAAAAGAAAGGAAGAAGAAAGAAAGGATTTAATTTTAATTTAAAGAAAGGAGAGAACTAACGAAAGGAGGAGGAGGGATGGAAGGTCACCACTCTCACCCTCTGTTTCGTCGACTTGTATATATAATAAAATCTAAGAAACTAAATTAGATTTTCATTTAGTAATTGTATTATATAATCACGAAATTTGTGCGTTATACGCAGCTTATGTTAGCAATACAATAATATTATGATATCGAGCTGTTATTACATTAGATGAAGTCAGGATCTGAAGAGTGGAATTCTTAAGGAGCTGCTGATAAGCCACTTCAGTCTAGGTTTCAGAGGCCGCTGTGGCTCAGTGGGCATCGTTTGACTGTTGATAATATGGTTGTAGGTTGATCCACACTTGGGGGAATTATTATATTTACTTATTAACGGATCCAATTTATACTTTTTAAATTTTTATTTATTTACAAATTTGACTTTTCTGTCCTATTATTATATATGGAGACTTTAATTTCCTCGCCATCTAATTGTAAATGCGACGGTTGTGGGTTCTATTCCTAGCTGGAGAAATTAATAATTTGATATTTTCATTTCTTCGCTCTGGTTACAAGGCAAAGTGCGGTGTGTTCCGGCGCTTAACACGCAATTCTTCGAGATCTCGGTGGAAAGTTGGAATCGGACACTATGTTTCCTCTGCCTATCCTGCTATATGCGGGATATAGCGGGACGGTAAAAAAAATCATCTCTCTGGAAGATCAAGTGCGGCGTTGACTTCTGCCACTCAACACTCAATGTCACGAAGGTTGTACATAAAGAGGAGAATGAAGAGTTTTTATGCTACGAAACTCTGCCTGCTATACGGGGAAAAATATGTAAAATTGCTTTTATTATATTTAATAATTTCTTGTAAGAATTTTATTAAAAATATGTTAAACACTAAGTAATTTCAATATATTTTGCTTATAAATTGTGAAGAAACATTTTTTAATATAAAGTTCCAATGAACTTCGCTGTATGAAGTTTGAAAATGTTTGATTTTGAGATCGCAATATGAGATGAGATTTATTGCAAAAAGATTAATCAAAGAAGCCTCTATGGCGCAGCATTACAGCGTCTGACTGTACATGTGACAGAACGACAGGATTCGATTCCTATTCTAGGAAATTAATCATTTTCTATTTCTCGCTCTGGTAACAAGACAAAGCGCGGCATTAAGTTCCGCCATATAACATAAAAATTTCGATAAGAGAGCACTTCTCGAAATATCTACGGAAACGGGAAATACGGTTTTCCATTTTAGGTCTTAAAGTTCATGTAAACAAAGTTGCGGGTAAAAACTAGTCAATAAATAAAAAGAAATCCACACTTTATATTTTCATATTAAACTAAAAATATTTTTACTTTGCTATTCAAGATAATCTTCTATCTAAATCACTTATAAAATTTAAATATAACCATAATAAATGAAATTACGAAACTACTTTGAACATTGGATGTCTTGAAAAATTACTTAAAATGTTCCATTGGATATTAGATCAGTTACGTCAGTGGATTGTTAGTGTTGTCAGTTAGGAAATTGAAACGGTTTAAATTTTATATTCCTACACTAATATTATAAAGCTGAAAAGTTTTTTTCGTTAAACGCATTAAACTCAGAAACTACTGGTTTAAATTGAAAAATCATTTGTGTTCACTTAAAGAGACCAGTCGTCAGGCAGGTTGTGGCGCTGTCAACTCTAGGAAACAAAATGATCATTTACTCGCTTTAGTAACAAGGCAAAAGCACGGCGTTGTGACCTGTCAGTCAAAACGCAATGCCCCCAGAATTTGGGGAACAGAAGTATCCTAATGGGAAAAGAGTGTCTTAACACTAGGTTTCCAAGTTCCCTCTGCCTACCTTGCCATGTGCGAGATACGACGTGAAGCTAAATAAAAAATAAAACTATTTATGCATGTGGGTGAAGTCACAGGTAATATAATTCTTTAGCTCATTCAGAGCATATATATGTATGTATATAGCACTAAATGAGTAAAGTCTGAAATGTATCATCAAAACCACAAAATTTGTTTCGTTTTCGTCATAAATATTTTCAAACTGTCAAAAATTTACATCACTAGTGAAGATCCTATCAAACTATGTAATAGAAAATGTCTAGGCCATTTAGAATATGTTGCCTAAGTAAGTTTTTAATACATCATTAGTATAAGAAATTGGAAAAGATGTGGTGACAACCACAACGATTGTGGGTTGGATTCTGGTATGAACATTTTTCTATTTCTTATTTTGTTTCTTTGCTTCACGTTTCAACCCGAATACAACACGCTTGGCAGAAAGTACTTTGTGTTGAGAATGAGTCTCTTCTTAGTAACGGAAGTCAACATCGCGCTTAGTACTTACCAAAGAAGGAAAATGTAAATAATTTATTCCCCCTCATGGGACTCGGAGTCATAACCGTCGTATTTACGACCAGACGCTGTCCCACTGAGCCCCGACGGTATCGTCTTTTTAATATTAAAAATGCGACATCCTACTAATATTATAAATGTGAAAGTTTGTGAGGATGGATATTTGTTCCACTTTCACGCAAAACTTAATGAACGGATTTAGATGAAACTTTACAGTAATACATCAGATAAACCCATAATTAACAATTTATGTAAAAAAAATGAATAATTTGACGGCGGCCTCATGACTGATATCTACTTTTCATTCCTAAATGTAGCATTTTCACAGATTTTCCTCAAACAAACTAGCTAAAAGATTCTTATGTACAAAGATTTCAAGATCTCGAAGCGGAGAAAGCAAATAAAATAGATATAAAGTTATCTTGGGCGGGGATTTGCAATGTGTGCTCGAAAGTAGTGAGTCGGCTATTTAGTTTCTTTAGGGGTTACGGAAACTTATCGTTGTGTAAAGTCTCTTAAAAATTTAGTTTTTATTCAAAATTTTTCGAATTTAGTAGGGCGTTGTGGCGCAGGGGCGATATCTGTAAACGCGACAGTTGTGGGTTCGTTACACACCGAATCCCTCGCTCTTTGCCTCGACACCAGAGCGAGGAAATGGAAATATAAATTTTAAATAAAGAATTTGTTTATCTGAACAAGCTAATCTAGGGACCTATATGTTCTAATAAAATAAAATTGCATTTTAGGTCCATTTGTTTCTATCTACTGTACCTGTTTTCAGAGTTACTTCAGGTAAAAGATAAAAGCTAGCGATCTCATAAAACACATTTTTTTATCAGCTCACGCTGTATTCCACAGGTAAGGCATATTAAAATACTCCGTTCTCCACTTTCCACTGAATTTTCGGGGCATTACGTGTTGAGTGGCGGAACTCAACGACGCGCTTTGCCTTATTACCAGAGCGACGAAATAGAGAGTTAAAATCGAACCAACAACCACTTTACAGTACACACTTGTACCACACGCCACGCCACGACGACTTCTAAAGTAAAATCAATATATAATAAGCAAATGACAGAAAATTATATTAAAAAAACTCAATTTTATGTCTATATTCGTAAACTTCTAATTTACTCAACGACCAAGTTGACGTTACATAATTTCATTGTTACGGAACAACGTTTCACTCGTAATAGCGAGCTTTTATGAATCCTCGATAAATAGATTTAACGTCTCTATTGACAGAGTTTATAATGTCGAGTAAATGTAAAAGTTTATTAAAATGTCGTGTTAAATTTTATTGGCGGAGTTCTTTTTAGGAAAATATTTATGATGTATATATTTGTATAATTAGGTACTGATATATCTATTTTTTTATTTGAAACCTAGTGTTAAGATAGTTAGTTAGTTAGTTTCCATTAAGACACTTCCGCTCGCCCCTTTTATTTGAAATATTTTAAATATAGGGGAAGTTGTAGTACACTAGCGTGCTACTGTAAATACGACAGAGTTTAGGCTCACTCCCGTTGGAGGACATGAAATATGTAATATTTTTTGTCGCTCTGATAACGATTGTGAGTTCCGCCACTCAACACGCAATGCCTCCAGAATTTAGCGGAAAGTGGAGAATGGAAGCGTGTGAGAATAGGAACATAGTTTAACATTAGGTTTCCCGGCTCCCTCTGCCTACCCTACTATGTATGGAATACAGTATAAAGCTAAAAAAATTATTGGTCGTCGTGATTAAGCCTGGATAAGGAAATAAATTGGCTCTCAACTCTTTACAGCTTATCTGCAAACATTTGACTGCTGTAAAAACAAACTTTTCTATCTTTTTTCCTTTTGTTAATAATTTTTTTTTTAGCTTCCCCAATTTCTGCCAAACTCTAGAGGCAGTGGTAGGAGTCAACGCCGCGCTTAGCCTTGTTACTAGAGCGGAAAGGGAAATTAAAATACGAAATATTGAAATTGAGGCCGGTCGTGGCGCAGAGGCACAAAGCGCGACTGTAAAATCGACTGGTTGTGGGTTTGATCCCCACTCGAGGAAGTGAAATATTTATTTACATTTATATTTTCGTTTCTTCGCTCTGGTGTCGAGACAAAGCGCGGCGTTGAGTTCCGCCACTCAGCACGCAATGCCTCCAGAATACGGCGGAAAGTGGGGAACGGAGTGTCTTAACACTAGGTTTCCTCTGCCTACCCTGCTGTGTGCGGGATACAGCGTGAAGCTGATTTATTTAATTTTGTTGAGTAGGAATTGAACCCACAACCTGTCGTGCTTACAATCACACGCTAGTGCTCCTGCGCCACGACTGGTCTCAAAAAAAAATATGAAAATAAGTCCAAATACTACATAAAAAGCTAAAAGCACTTGAAAATTTTTATTTAATGGCACTTAACTCTCTTTAAACTAGAACAAAAAAGGTTTTAGTCATAAAAAGTTATAAAAAAACTGGTCAGGTACGAATCAGACTCACCGAGAGAGGGTTCAGTACTAAAACACGATTTTAAGCCAAGAAAAAGTACAACTTATAAAAATCGACAAACTTATATTTGTAGTTCATTTCATATAAAATAAAAGTATATGCTCAAGCGCTTATTTTCTATGAAATGAACTACAAATATAAGTTTGTAATGATTTTTTCTACGAAATACCTACAATTTTTCACTTTTCAGTGCATATATTCTCGTATTTTTTGATTGCATTGACTTAGAAGTTTGATTATTTTTTGCTTTAGGGGATCATATTCTTGAATATTTGATACTAATTTCGGCTTGATAGACAGATAGATGGGCAACGAAGAGATCCTATAAGGGTACCGCTTTTTTCTTTTGAGGCACGGAACCCTAAAAATGTAAAATTTTACTTACACAGTATCCATAAAAAACTTCGTAAATGTGTTACTCAAAATAGGCTAAAGCGAGTTTCTACAATGATTAATATTATACAGGATGACGTAGTTCTTGATACTCTAAATGAAAGCACAATATTAACTATTCTTTAAAAGCGTGATATAATTATAAAATAATTAATTTTACAAAAAATAAATAAAAGTGTTTAAAATTAAAAATAATATGATTATTATTCAATTTATTCAGCTATTATTATTATTATTTATTTGTATTTTTTTTTATTATTCAATGTCAAAAGAGGTGTTGTGTCTCAGGGGCATAATGCAACTGTGAACGCGAACAGATTGTGAGTTCGGTTCCCACTCTTGGAAATAAAATATTTAAAATTTTAATTTGATCGCTCTGCTAACCAGGCAAAGTGCGACATTGAGATCCACCGGGACGGAAGTGTCTTAATGGAAACGGAGTGTTTTAGATGTATGTTCCCAGATTGCCTCTGATTACCCTGTTATGTTGTCGTTATTTAAAAAATTATGATATTATTATTTAAAATTAATCATTTAGTTGTATCTCGTACAGCAAAGAAAGCAGTGGTAACCTAGTGTTCAGACATTCCATTCCCCAGTTTCCGCCCGATTTTGTCTCGATTTCGGACATCAACGCCGCGCTTTGTCGTCTATCGAGAAGAGTGAGAAAATGATAATATTATAATTCATTCATTGTATAAAAATAAAATTAACTTTAATGGAATCATTCTTTGAAGTAGGAATCGAACCTACAACGATCGAATCACGTTCAGACTTTGTGCCACGATGGTATGAGAAACTTGAAAATTTCACCATTTTATGATTCTGAAGACGAAGGGAACTAACGAGTCGCTATTATTAGAATCTAGTCCGTCCTCACGGAGTAGCCTATTAAAATGTAAGAAACGCTTTAAATTTTGACAGAATATTTTTTTATGTACCTACATAAAAAAGACTTTTATTTAATGTTTAAAAATCGCATAAAGTTGGAACGTAGCTGGATTTGATCTGGTGTCACTTGGAAATCTATTTGACAATTTTAATAATCTTTTTGATAATTTACCATTTTAAAGATACAAAAGGGTTTTAAAAAACTTTTGTCGCTTAAGTCTTTTTGGCAAGAAAATTAGGTTTATGTTATACATATATTGTATTTTATAGAGCAAAATTATCATGTAATATGGATGGCACGAATAAAAATCCATAGCATTTTTAATCTACAGCAGGATCGTCAGGGAGAACTAAGTGACTTTTTCATCTTTTGAAAAAAATTAACCAATTATAGATATTTGGTGTGGCGTTGCGTATCTGAACAATTCGCTTGTTCAAGCCAGAACAGGTAAATTAATAATACAATTCATTTCCCCGGCTGAATATCGAACCTACAGCCTTACCGCTTACAATCAGATACCATCCGATACATTAAGTAAGACTTTATATACATAATTTGATACTTCTTTACACAAAATAGAATTCACATGATATTTTATGACACATCATTGCGTTTTTTCAAAATCTTTTATTGTTCTCTCCTGAAAGTGGGTAAGGTTAGGTTAGTTAAAAAAATATATCTTAGAATATTACATTTCTTTGCTAAAAAGCAATATGCAGTAGAAATTAGTTAAGAACATTGTTTTTTCAATAATTTATATTGTATTATTGTAAAATTACGCTAAATACCGACGCTATAATTTACTTTCAGCGGCTGCCTTTGACAATAATAGGTGAGTAATACTGTATTAGAACATTTATGTTTTTATTTGTGAGGAAAGGCGTTCTCTTTTGTAATATAAATACCAAAAATATATTTTCTTTTACCTACCATCGACTATCTGTTTTGTGATAGTATTTCTTATTGGGGACTGCGGACTGAGTGGTCTGTCTATGATTTGGTATAAAAACATAATACATAAAAATACAATACCTCTAGTATTCGCCGGAAACTGGTGAACGGGAGTGTCTTAGTGGGAACGAAGTGCCATAACACTAGGTAACTTCCAGGTTCCTTCTGCGTACCCTGCTTTACGCGGAATACAGCGTCAAGCTAACAAACAAAGCATTGAAAACATTCAGCGATGACAGTAAAAAGGCCTGTCATACTAACTGATCTCTTATGACAATGTTATCGAGTTTTTAATAGTACTTGACCGAGTTTACTCATTTTAATTGTTAATAAGTGCAATATTTTTTATTAATATTTATTTCTGATAGTATTTCTGCTTTGATTTCCTGCGAATATATCTAAGTTTTCTATTTTAAGCTTTAATATGAATTAAAAGGTAGAAAATAAAAATATGCATATAAAATATATTGCAATGGATATATGTATATTGTAAAAATAATTATATTTAATTAGAGTAATATAAATCGTAAAATTGCATTGCATTTGGACGCTAACTAGCAAATACCGCATATATGCTATAATTAAGTTCAATTACTCGCTCGAGCCCAATCGGCGTATCGTATTGTAGTCGACGCTCCGTGTGGGCTTCTATTGGATTTCCACATAGAGTCACTAGCTCTGTTAACTAGGCAAGTCCGTTAACAGCTTTAACTTTAATTGAGAATTCGCCCTCACGCCCTCCTTCCTTCCCTTATCTTCAATCTAGAGTATTAATTAGTTGAGAAATCCCAGCAATGGCAAGATAAAGTGCGGTGTTGAGTTCCGTCACTCAAATGCAATGTCGAGAATGTCGCAATTTCCTTGATAGAATAAAACGCCGTGCTCAATCTTACCTTACTCAAATGTTTTTTTTTTAATTTTAAAACAATCTCTCTTGTTATCAAACCACCAATGAATTACTTTTATAATAAAATTGTATTTCCTTTTAAATATATATACAAAAATTTCATAATTACACATATAATACTTATATTAGTAGGGTAGTAGGGTAAAGAGTGTCAAGACACCCTTATCCACTACACATTAGAGTATAGGCTATCACATCAAATTTATAGTTATTATGTTGAGGCCAGTCGTGGCGCAGCGGCATTAAAACCGACTGGTTGTGGGTTCAATCCCCACTCGAGGAAATCAAATATTTACTTAAATATATATTTCCATTTCTTCACTCTAGTGTCGAGGCAAAGCGCGGCGTTGAGTTCTGCCACTTAACACGTAATGCCTCCAGAATTCGGCAGAAAGTAGGGAACGGAGTGTCTTACACTAGTTTCCCTCTGCCTACCCTGCTGTATGCGGGATAGCGTGAAGCTGATTTGTTTATTTATGTAAAAGTTAATTCTATTTGACAACGCCGGTAAAATTTAGTATAATATCATATCATATTATAGGTATGTATTATACTATGTAGGAATATTCAATTTGGATGCCAGAAAATGACCTAATTACTAAACCTTTGTGTCTCCAGGTTGCTAACGAGTGTCTTTGACTCAGTCCGCTCTGATTGTGCTGTACTGTTTCCCTTTCAAAATGTCACTGAAAATTTCTCTGCCATTCATAGTAGAATTCGAAGTGAGTTTTAGTATTATGACATTGCATGTGCGGAGGTTGTGGGTTCTGTGTTAACTTTTTTAGCTTCCCTTTGTATTCTACATGTGAGGCCGTCGTGGCACATGGGCACAAGCGTGTGACTGTAAACATGATTTGTGAGTTCGATTCTCACTTGGGATAATAAATGTATTAAATATTTACATATCCTCGCTGTGGCAACAAGACGGCGTTGAGTTCCGCCTCTTAACATGCAGTGCCTCGAGATTATGCCCGTACGTAAGAACTGGAGTGTCTTAACACTAGGTTAAATAGTGTGAAGCGTGATACAGCTTGAAGTTGAAGCTGTATCCCGCGCCAGGGTTGATAGATTAGTAACCCAATGTTAAGACACTCCATTTCCTACTTTCCAATGATTTATTGCATCGTGTATATATTGGCAGTGCTCAATGCCACGCTTTATTTTTCTACTACGAGAGACTTTCTCAATTTCTTAATTGAAAAACTTCCGTTTCCCTGAGTAGGAATCAGATACTAGTCTCATTAACAATTCAAAAGCAGGAATCGAATCAACAACCAAATCAATTTTATAGTAAGACGACCTGAAATATTAATAAAATTAAATCAGCTTTACGCTGTATCCCGCACACAATAGGGTAGGCAGAAGGAACCTAGTGCTAAGACATACCGTTCCCCACTTTCCGCCGAGTTCCGGAGGCATTGCGTGTTGAGTGGCGGAACTCAACGCCGTGCTTTTGTCTCGATACCAGAGCGAAGAAATGAAAATATAAATGTAAGTAAATATTTTATCTCCTCGAGTGGGGTCGAACCCACAACCAGTCGATTTTACAGTCACACTCTGTGTCCCTGCACCTCTTAATAAAAAAATTCTAATTCTGTTCAAGATAGGGCACTTTTATTATAATCTCGACTTCAATCAACATGATGTATGGCGGAACGCTAGGCATAGATCGAGTGTAGGTAATTAGCTTTTGACGTATTTCATACGGTTTCACCTAGAACGAAGGGTTATGGTCTAAATAGGTTATTGGTGAGCAATGAAATATACTAATCATTGCCTGCAATCACTATTGTTCTACTAACTTTATTATTTGCATAAATTTTACCTGTAACTGCACTAAAATTACATTGACTTTACTTGTAAAATGAGTTTAAATATAAAATGGTAAATCCTGTCGTTTTCCCGTTCCCGTAAGAATTTCGAGAAACCCTGTCCTAGTGCTTCTCTACACTCTCCGACCTATCTAAATGCCAAATTAAAATTTTCTAAGTACAGTTTCGTCGGTGTGTTGTCTGTCAGTTACTTAGTTACAGAAGAGTTTTATATGATATACACATCACAATTTATTTAATAAGAATTTTAGCTTTACTCTGAATCCCGCACATAGCAAGGTAGGCAAGGAAAACTTGAGAACTTAGTGTTAAAACACTGCATCCCCATAAATGCACTTCCATTCCTCACTTTCTGCCGAATTCTGAAAGAATTGCGTGTTTAGTGGCGGAACTCAACGCCGCGGTTTGCAATATGATTTATGATTATGTTTTTATGACTACGAGATTAAACGTGGAATATAACATGAAACGAGGGAATAAAATATGTTAAAATGTGTCGAACAAATTAAATTTACTGATTGTACAAAGTGCACGTTAGATTTTTTCTCCTTTTTTTCAGCTTCCCGCATATAGCAGCGTTGATTGTGGGAATCTAGTGTTCAGACATTATATTCCCCACTTACTGCCAAATTTTCGAGACATTGCGTGTTGGGCGGAATGGAACGGAATTCAACGCCTTTCTGCGCCTTACCAGAGTGGAAACATCAAAATAATCCAAATTTCATAGTTTTGCCCCGTCTAGGGATCGAACCCATTCGACAATCGTTGCGTTTATAGTCAAATATTAGAAAAAGGCATTTGTAATATTTTACCAATATTTTATTCTTATAAATATCTTTAAGACTTAATTAGACATAAACACAGTGTTAATTTACTATTTACATCAACTTCACGCTATATACCGCATACAGCAGGATAGGCAGAGGGAACGGAATGTTAAGACACTCCGTTTCCCACATTCTGCCGGATTCTGGAGGTATTGCGTTTTGAGTGGAGGAACTCAACGCCACGCTTAACCTCGACACCAGAGCGAAGAAATGGAAATATAAATTTATTTTTAATATAAATAAATATTTCATGTCCTCGACTGGGGATCGAACCCACCCATTTTACAGTCACATTGTGAGCCCCTGCGCCACGACTGGCCTCACTACTATTTATATATTATAATATTATGGTGACTCAATTAATTTGACAACAAATAACAATAAAGCTATTGTAGAGTCAAAATACTGATTTTCAAGTTAATTTTCATGTTAGCCTTGCGATCCAGAAAATATAGAAAGATATAATTTCATTACAAAAAAAATCATAGTAATGCTGTTTGCCGTACTCAGTTAAAAAATACTAGTATATACAAGTGATAATATTATGTGAATTTTCGATTGGCATTATCACTTATACATAAATAACTCTTCTGGTACTGACTGACTGACAGACAACGCACAGACCAAGCTACTGGACTTGGAAATTTTGCCATGTAGCTCAGTTAGTGAATGCAGGTGGGTACTAGTCGAGAGAAATCCCTTGTAATTTCTACTAAACAATTATATAGTTTAAAAATAACTTCTGAAGAGTTCCTCTATCCAGGTTCTGGGGCCATTACTAGACCAGCAGTTACTACTACGTATTACTTCCAAGTTTCATTAAAATACAATTATTAAAAAAATGGCCAAATTCCTTAGATTTTATTACAAAGTTACTCAATTACTCCTCCACGTAATAACAGCGTGTTAAAAATATGTTTTCTATATATTTCTATATTCTATATAAGTTGCTGGCGGCGACTAGTAAACAAAAAAAAACACGTTCAAGTGGAATTCAACCTT
The DNA here is from genome assembly GCA_013403705.1 of Heliconius hermathena. Lineage (NCBI taxonomy): Eukaryota > Metazoa > Arthropoda > Insecta > Lepidoptera > Nymphalidae > Heliconius > Heliconius hermathena. The sequence goes on from JAAIXJ010001840.1 coordinate 234,529, forward strand.
AAGAGGGTTAATTAGACAGAAATTTCGCCCACGTACCGGTTTTATGTTTCGAGTTATGAATGAATGAACGATATTATTAGCTTAAGTTAGAAATCTTATTATCTGTTTGTATAAATTAAAACGTTTATGTGACTTTGATAGCATATTAATATGTATTTCTGAATGTAAACACGACGGTAGTGGCTTCGATTCCCATTTGGGGATATAATTTGTAGTCTGACACCGTCCTACTGCACAATGACAGGCTTGATAATTGTTTATATTATTTCCATTTCTATTCACTGATTAAATAAACCGTGGCGTTAAGCTCGGTAACGAAATAACGTAGAAGCCAAGTGACGCCACGTATCATCTATACACAATCAAAATGTATGTGATCGCTATCTGTACGTGGAAGATATATGAAAAAATCTGCTTTCGGGAGCATTTATCGATATAATAGGACTCAAAAAAAAAAGTTTGCAAAATTTAAAAAAAAAAATTTTTTGTGCTTTGTGCACCTTAATCTCAGAAACTTAACTTGAAGAGGCTCAAGGGAAATGCAATTTTGACTAATGTTTTTTTCTTAACATTAAGTGTTTGTTTTATTTCAATTGATTCATCAATAAAAAAGTAACTTCAATTTAGCGTTCCGAGCGGTACAGGCGACCCGCTCGGACAAGTGCAGAATTAATGTTTAATTTATCATTTGGCTTCATTCTAAACAAGACTTTCTTACAGGGCCGTTAAAATACACGAATCCTAATATAATTTATAAATGTTCCACCAGAATCAGGAAAATAAACAACGATCGCTCCCGTAATCGGATTTCGTCTAAAGTATACCATTACTTTGTGATTTCCATAGAAAATTTTGTATTAAAATAACTTTTGTATACATTTTTTATTGGTCTTAGTTTTTATGTTATTTATTATTTTGATATCATATGAATTTATATTTCGTAGAAGTAATTGATCGCTTTAATAAATACATTATTTACTTCAATAGTATTAAGTTTAGGGTTCGATGGTAATTTGGGAAATTTTGTTAAAATTAAATATTACTATGTATATATTATAATTTACGTGACAAGTTGTGGGTTTAATTTAATGTTAAGAAAATGAAACATTTCACATTTTTAATAATTTCTTCGCTCTGGTAGCGCAAAAGCGCGTCGTTGATTTCAGCCACTCAACACTTAATGCCTCCAGAATTTGGTAGAAAGTGAGGAACGGAGTCTCTTAACACTAGGTTCCCAGGTTCACTCTGCATATTCTGCTATGTGGGATAAAGTGTGAAGCTAAAAAAAGTACATTGCCAACACTGAACACGTTATAAAATGAAATAATATCTCAAAATCCAAAACAAATCCAAGACATAACTCGATACAGCTAATTCTACGGTCGTTTCGAAGCAATAAAAATAATTTACGAGTGCCATCGGCTTACACGATATGAATCGATAACCGTCGATTTATATGTTTGTTTTTAGGGGTTTCATTTAATTTAGATAATGGCTATTTTTAAAATGATGATTAAATTTTGTTTTGTTATTTTCTTGTACAAATTTCTAAACTCTATATAACTTCTTGCTGTACCTTGCATATAGCAATGTAGGCAGGTCGCAGTTGCATACGGAACGGAGCGTCTTAATACAAGGTTCCTCTGCTTTCCCTGCTCTTGCGGAATACATTATAAACCTAAAAACATAAAATATAAAGAAAGAATAACAAGGAAATGTCGTGGTGCAGACGCGTAAACGCGTGGGTTGTGGGTTCGATTCCTATTCGAGGAGGAAATGACATGTTTAATATTTTCATTTCAGAAAATGAGGAACTGTAGTGCCTTAAAGTGAAAGGAATGTTTTAACTTTAACCTGGAAACCCAGGTCAGCCTACCTGCTACATGTGGGATACGGCGTGAAGTTAAAAGAACGTTGGACGCTTTTAAACGTCGACTTCTTTTCATTTTTTAAATTAAAGTTTTTCTTACTTTTATTTATCTATTTAAGTAAATAAATAAATAAAAAAGAACCGTCCAGACCATTAGTTGATTGCGTCAATCGCATCGTATCGGAAAAATGTATACAAAAAAATCCCTTTGAAGTAGAAACTAATAGTTATTAAACTGAGTGAAGTATTGACTATTTAAACATTTATCGAACTTCAGAGAGTGGTAGAGAGAAGCTTGTAGCTTGTGTATAGTGAAGTTACAGGATTTATTCCAGCAATTATCACGCATAATGTTTCAATATGGCGTCAAGATTTTCTTACAAATTTCGGCCGAAAGTGGTGAATGGGGAAAAATGTTTATTAACAAAATTGTCTTATTACAAAATTCAGTAAAATTAATAGATATTTGGTTGTGGTAACACTTATGAAATGTCAGTCTACAGTTATCTTGCGAGGATCCTACATATGTCGATAGCAGACAACGTCTGTCAAGTAACAAGAGAACGTCAAATCCAAGTTGACGTACATCTTGGATTTGATTTAAAGTGCTGTATTTGCAGTAATATGGTATAGTTTAGGCTAGTTTAGTAACATCAGGGTAGACAGAGGGAACCGGGGAACATAGCGTTGAGACACTCCGTTCCCATTAGAGGAACGGAGACAAGACACTTCGGTCCCTCGCTTTTTTATTGAAAATTGTTTTGATTCTATATGTCTTAGGATTGATTATCTATATAAATATTATAAGGTTAAGGAGTTTGTTTCGTTGAATTCGCTGATCTTAGGAACTCATAGTTCGAAGTGGGAAATTATTTTTCTGTCAGAAAATAAATTCATTAGGAAAGGTCGTATTGCATTACCATAATCATTTCTACGTGGCCTATAATATCTGCGGTCAGAGCTACCACGTGATGAAGACAAAGCGAGGCGTTGAGTTCCACTATTAAACACGCAATGACTCAAAAATTGGACAGAAATTGGGGAAAGATTATGTTTCTCATATTGCTAGGTTCCCTTTACCTTCTCTTATATATAGGGTACAGTATGAAGAAAATAAAAAAAATATATATATTATACTTCAACTATCAATTGAACGCACAACTATATTCAGATGAGTCCATTCCACTGAGCATGCTGCCCACTGTCGACAATATTTATATAATATCTATGTATCTAAAGTAATTTATTGTGAAAGGCATCTGCTATCATATCGATCAAACACCACCTAGATACTTGAAATAACTAGATAAACTCATCAAATGAATAGTTGTATAATACATGGAGTAATAAAAGTGGATATGCCATTTAAATTTCAGCTAGAAGGAGCAGAGTCACACCCTTATGCCACCTGGTCACGATGACCAGGTGGCATAAGGGTGTGACTGTACGCAACGGTTGTGAGTATGCTTTCCACTTGGGGGAGTGAAATATTTGATCTCCGCTACACAACACGCAATGCCTCGAAGATTCAGCGGAAAGTGGGGAAGCGATTGTCTTAATGGGGAACGGAAACGAATTATTTTTCTTTCGTCTTTAAGTTTCGCCACTCAATGAACAATGATCTTCCTTATGCTCGGGAGGGGAATGAAGAACGGAGTATCCAGACACTTGGTTTTGCCTATCCCGACATAAAGAGTAAAGATAAAAAAATATACAATATTTATACTATAACGCATCCAAAAATTTTTCACATCGCATCATTGCCCCAGCTCCAGCATAGTTAACTTTGATTAAGGCTTAACTTTAAAGTTGAAACAAAAAGAGTTTATAACCGAGTTACCTTTTTCTTAATTACCCACAACCCATAAGTTTAATTTAGTTTGATTCTTCTTGATTTACTTTGATTTACTTAGATTTTTTATTACACTGCAACGATTCACCCTTTGAAAAGTCATAATAAGTTTTGATTGCGTTTTCTTGTTAACTGTCCTCAAGGCGTCTTCTTGAAGTAAATTATAATATTCATCATATTCGATTTAAAAAAATTTATATATAATAATATATGAATTTGTTTTTTTGTAGTTTTCGAAATGAAATTTGAGGCAAAATTTTGAAGTTTACTAGAGTGTCACTAAGCTAGTTTCTTAGAGTAATTTGATGTCATTGGCAAGGACTGTCTTCTGTCTGTGTGATTGGGGCTGTCGTGGCGCTTGGGACAACGGCGAATTGTAAGCACGTTGGTTGTGAGTTCGATCCACACTCGGAATAATGATTATTTTTTCATTTCCCCGTGTGTTCCTCCATTATTTGCGAAACATTTCACAAATTGGCATATATAATATTACGCAAGTAATGTAAAATTAAAAAAAAAAAATAAAATCTTATTTATTTAATTTGATTGATTGATTTGTTATTCCACAATTAAAGAAGAGAATCTTTTCGAAAACGTTAAAAAAGGAGTGTAGCGGAAGTTGATCCCGTGCCACTTGGAAAACGTCCAGGGCGCGGGCTCGAGCCCAGTTACGTTCAAATTTTTATAACTTTTATTAAAAAAAGTAGTATGTTACTAGTTTAGAATTTTTGCATTTTGTCTTTATTCAGTGCTTAAACTTTAACCGTTAATGTAATTTAAGCTGTTGAAAAAAATATCCAGTAGGTACATATTATAAATCAACAGTATAAAGTAAACTAAATGATTACAAGGTATTCTTTGATGTACAAGACTGGCTAACAGTCCATTTTATATTGAAAATTCCTTTTTCTAACTCACGGCAATGTTGAGCGAATAGTATATTTTTTGTAGTTTTTCAGCTTCACACCGTAGTACAGTAGGGTAGGCAGAGGGAACCTAGTGTTAAGACACTCCGTTTTTTTTAATGGAAAATTCAAGGCAAGGCGTACGGGTCACCTGTTGGTAAGTGATCACCGCCACCCACGACCTCATGTAACACCAGAAGAGCTACAGCTGCGTTGCCGGCCTTTAAGGTGGAGATAGATGCGCTTTTTGAAGGTCGTATCGATCTGGAAATACTGCTGCTGGTAGCCCATTACACATTTACATGGCGCGTGGAAGTGAGTTCCTACGAAACCGTACAATAGTGGAGTGCCACGTATCCAGGTGGTGTGGATGGTATTTTAGTTTGTGACGTACTGTGCGGCGAGAAAATTCGGCGGCAGGTAACAGGTCAAACAGTTCTCCAGAACACTCCCACTCTCCATGATAAATACGGTTGAAGATGCATAGCAAGCGTAAGCGTAAATCCAAAGTGCCAAACCTTTCACAGATCATTGCGTCCTCAACGATCTGAATGGCTCTACGTTGTATGCGATCAATTCCTTCAAGCTGATACTGGCCCCGAGATGAGAACAGTACTCCATATAAGACCGAGCCTTGGCCCTATGTAGGCTCAATGCTTGACTCATTGTCTTCCTTTCGAGCCAAAGTAACTTCCTGTAGATCTGACACTAGGTCTGACATTTGACTTTACAATTCCAAAGTGCCTAATTGAATAAAGAATATTTTGATTAAGATTTTTTTGATTTGATCTTGAAAACGGGGTGTTGCATGGCGAACAGTATGTGTTAACATAAATTTGACTGTCTTTGCTGTTAATGAATGGTGGTGGAATAAATTTATTTCATAGCAGTCTACTCTACTATATATGTATTATACATAGAGCGTTTACCTAACAAAATAGAAAGTAAAAATGCCAAAAATATATCATAATATCACATTTTTATATGAACTCTTACTCTCTAATAGAGTCTCATTTGATCAAAATTATAAAATTAAATTTATTTAAATTTATAAGAGAAGCCGGCGGCGGATATTAAGCTACGTGCAATAAAATTGAGTTGGCGCCTATTCTCGCAACAAAACCCACTGGGCGAATTTTAATGAAACATTGCTTTAATACGGATTTAAAGTTTGGACAACACTGTTTGCTTATTTTCTATAGTTAATATGATTAGATATTTGAATATCACATACAGTTGGCACAGCGTTTGACTGTAAATGTGACGGTTGTGGGTTCGATTATATTTCGTGGAAATGATTTTCTTGTCTATAAGTCTACTTGATGAAACATTTTGACACTTAGTTTTTATTATTATATTAGTCGCACCTCGTTACGCCGTTTCCGTGTACTACGAAATGGAATAACTCTTTTCTTTCCATTCCCCTAGGATATTCGGGAAATTCTCAATTAGTGCTCCCCGTTCCAATGTGTTGTAGTCCACGTAGTTTCTGCTGTGCGATTTATTAGTCACTCAGAAACGAAAGAGTTTTATATATTGATTTAAAAAAGATAAAATGTCTAAAGCAAAAGTTCCACATCCGTTTTGTCAGTATGTAAAATACGAGAGCTCACAATTTTATAGCCTCCCGGAAGGGCTATACCTTTGAATCTACTCCGAGACGTTTTTATGTCTTTCGGCGTTGAGATATCTTGTATCCCAGTATAGAGAGCCTCGAGCCCCTAAATTGTCGTACAACCTTATAAATGATTTACGATGTACTAACTTGAAACATTGCTAAAGGAATTACCCAAGATTTTTCAGAATCTTTGGTGATTTTCCGTTTAATTTTAAAGTTTCCGTCATTTTTTTAGCTTGGCTGTGAGACTTATGCTTAGGGTAACAAATAAAATCTTGTAAATATACGTACATATGTGAAGAAAATATTTTTTGTAGTTATAAAAAAACGGCTTCGGCTGTTATACAGTTGTTGTATTCCACACACAGCGGGGTAGGCAGAGCATAGTGTTAAAAAATAGCCTTGGTGACCAGACCGAAGAAATAAAAATATTAATAAATAAGAATGAATTTCATCGAGCGGAAATCAAACCCACAATCGAAGCGTCACCAAGCCAAGTCACGCCCCTGTGCCACAATGGCCTCAATTTGTATCGTTTTTTTAAATCCATAACAATATTTTAAAACTTAAGAGTTTGTTTAGCTAATGCCAAAAACTACTAACTTTATAATTTCACTATGTGTTGGATGCCCATTTATCGAGGAAGGCGTCAACCGTTTCGACCTAACCAACAGTACCCAGCTACAAGTCTGATCAGGGACAGATTTACCTCCAGTCACTTACTATAATACTTGTCATGTGTTAAGGTCGGTTTCCACCGAGAAAGAGAATCGGCGGGTAAGGCTTAGAGGGAACGGACTCTTTTTAAATAAAAGAACAAAGAGTTTTGTATTTTTTAATTACTTCGGTTAGTTCCCTAGAATTGAGTTTGTTATAAGCGTTTGTGTTTGTTCGTTGCATCCGATTTTTTCTTAGTGGAAATATAAGTATGCAGTCTAGTCTTGTCAGATTAACGTAGTACTTAATGGGCCATCTCCACTCGTGGTGGAAACTGGATTTTTTAGACAAATCTTACGTTCCTCTACCTCTAATTAATGCACCAAATAAGCTATATAGAGGACATAGTGCTAAAACACTAGTAGCCGTACCAATCAGTTAGCTTTACACGTTTGCCTTTTAGCATTTGCATTTTTGCATATTCATGTAAAGGCGTTCTTTTGATTGTCCAACGGAATATCGATTTTCTACAGGTTGGTAAAAAAATGATAGGAATAGGTCAGTTGCTCATAGTTTTTAGTGTTTTTAGGTAAAGCCGTATTTTTATTAACTTTACGTCATTAGATTTATAAAAAAAAATCACCCTTTTTTAGATTCACGCTGTATCCTGCATATAGCAGGGTCTTCAGAGGGATCTTGGTGTTAAGACACTCTGTTACTCACTTTCTGCCTGAGATAAGTTTTCGAGACATTGCGTGTTGTGTGGCGGAAGTTAACGCCGCGCTATGTCTTGTTACCAAAGCAAATAAATAAACATTGTTAATTCCTCCCAGAGAAAATTGAACTCAAATCTGTTGCGTTTGCAGTCACACGAAACGAGGTCAGTAATACGCAATTTATAAAATTTTAAAAACATACATAAGAAAATTTACGATACGTAGTATTGAAAAAGAAATATATCTATAAGTAAAATTCGATCATGTTTCAAAGAATCGGAAACACTTTTAACAATGAACGGGTGGCCATCGTGGCGCAGCGGCACAGCGTTTCAATGTGAACGATTGTGTATTCGATTCCTACTCGGAGAAATTGACCTATTTTCATTTTCCACGCTTTGGTAACAAGTTAAAACTCGACGTTGGGTTCTGCCACTCAACTTAAAAAATTATCTTGAAAATTGAGCGTTGCGTGAGACGAAACTAGAGTTAAGACGAAGTGTCTCAACACTAAGTTCCTCCTGTTTACCCTACTATATGAGGGATGCAGCGTGAAGCTAAAAAATTAAGAAATATATTATTTATTTTTATCATATCTTACAATATCATAAATATTATTAAGAAAAATGACAACATCATTAAAAACAAAATTATAAAAACTAGCTAGGGTAATTAAATACACAAAATCTCTCAACATCAGAAGTTCCAAAAGGAATTTATTGGCATCGTTTGCTTCAAAGCAATACTTGAACCCACTTTCAGTTCTACAGCTTACAATATGAGTCCGTCCCGATCTGTATACGTATGCGATGTAAAGGTATTACAAAATTTTCAGACACGGCAAGTAAATTAGACGAACGCTTTGTTTAAATTATGTTATGTTAAAGAATATTGGTGGAAAGTGAGAAAAAAGTGTCTCAACACTAGGTTCTCTTTTGGCCCAAGAGCCTTTATTTCCATTTCTTCTATTTGTGTATTAGCCTTCTCTTATTTATCTATCGGGTGAAATATAAAGCTGCTGTAAATAATTTCTTTTGCCGTTGGGATTTATTCTGTAGTTTTAGAGATTGGGAGAAAAAAAAAATCTTAATAATTCTAAGGTTTTAAGATTTTACGTCTATTATTGTAGAGTCTAGTGTTCATTTTATAAAGATAGAGAGAACTAATATAGATAAAGAAACAACAAGATAGAGAAACAGCAAGGGTTGATCATTCAATTCTCAACAATTACTCTGTCGATCATTGTTTACCGCTTTACTCAGATATTAAGCTTAGGGTGGCGGATATTAACGCTGCATTTGGCCCTATCCATATCAAATCAGCTTCACGCTGTATCTCGCACACTGCAGGGTAGGCAGAGGGAACTTAGTGTTAAAACACTCCGTTCCCTACTTTTTGCCGAATTCTGGAGGCATTGCGTGTTGAGTGGCAGAACTCAACGCCGCGCTTAGCCTCGACACCAGAGCGAAGAAATGGAAATATAAATTTAAGTAAATATTTCGTCTCCTCGAGTGGGGGATCGAACCCACAACCGATCGATTTTACAGTCACACTTTGTGCCGCTGCGCCACGACTGGCCTCCTATCCTATCCCTATCCTATCTGGCCTATCCATATCAAAACTATAAATATCAATTGAAATAAGAAACACTAATACTATAAATATAAATTGAGATAAGAACCCACAACCATTGAGCTCGATCAAATAGATAACATACCTTCACCTTTCCGCCATTCGCCTTTAAAAAAATCCTACATTAAATGATAGAGTACAGTCTAACCTCTTTTAAGCTCTCACAAGCTATCTGACAAAAGACTCCTCAAGGGCCAATCTGAATAAAGGATAGTTTAGCGGGACAGGACTGAATCCAAGGATGACTTTGAAGGAAGTTTTCCTCTTTGATTTCTTTTGTATAGGCTTTGTATGTTGCGGTTAATATTTTTATTGACGAAAATACTTTGTCCGATGTAATTAATTTAATGTATTTTTAATCGTTTTACTCCGAAAAAAAAAGCATTTTGTCAGTGATTAAAGCAAATAATTTGGTGAAAAGGAATCATCTTCACAAGATTATCTTCTTGGCTATATTGAGGAAAAAAAGTGTTAAGCAAAAATAACTGTAAATAAGGCCGTCGGGCGCAGCGGCAGTGGTTTGTGCTTGAATTCAAGTGAGGAAATTTGAGGAAATAAAATTATTTTTATGTTTTCGCTACGGCGATAAAAGAACGGTGTTGAGTTCCGCCACTCAACACGCAATGCCTTCAGAATGCGGTGGAAAATGGGGGAACGGACGTGTCTTCATGAGAAGAGAGTATCTTAACACTAGGTTCCCAGGTTCTTTCTGCCTACTCTGCTATGTGCAGGATACAGAGTGAAGATAAAAAAAATAAAGAAGAAAAACCCGATCTTATTGAACAACATATCAAGTTAGACACTATGTTATTATAAAAAAAAACCTAGCCATTATAAAATAATGTTTAATTAGTAACGAAAATAGAGGCCAGTCGTGGCGCAGCGGCAGGAGGTGTGACTGTAAAACCGACTGGTTGTGGGTTCGATCCCCATTCGAGGAGATGAAATATTTACTTAAATTTATATTTCCATTTCTTCGCTCTGGTGTCGAGGTTAAGCGCGGCGTTGAGTTCTGCTACTCAACACACAATGGCTTCAGAATTCGGCAGAAAGTGGGGAACGGAGTGTCTTAACACTAGGATCCCTCTGCCTACCCTGTTGTGTGCATACACACACCCTGTTGTGTGATACAGCGTGAAGCTGTTTTTTTTATTAGTAACGAAAATATTTGCACTATAACATGAATAAAAAACAAATCAAATCAAATAAATAAGCTTCACGCTGTATCCCGCATACAGCAGGGTAGGCAGAGGGAAGCTACTGTTAAGACTTTCCGCCGAATTTTTCGAGGCATTACGTGTTGAATGGCAGAACTTAACGTTGGGGTTTTGCTCTGGGGCCAGAGCGAAGAAATGAAAAAATTAAGAAATAATAATTCATTCCCCCGAGTGGTGATCGAACCCACAATCGTATTACAGCCACACTCTTGTGCCCCTGCACCACGACTGCCTCGAACGGCCTGCCACTGTAACATAATACATGCATATCTATATCTACATAGCTATAGAGGCAATGCTGAATCGATGTTGCCTAATTGGATGTTTGAGATGCAAGGCCTTTAAGCAAGATAATATTACTAGTGCTTTAGCTTAGCTTTTGAGCATTTACTGAGAATTCAAGACAATAAAGATCTTGATTTATTGATTATTTAAAGTGTTAAAAAAGAGAAAAAATATATGTTAAACAAAATATATATGAATTTCAAATGACAAGTAGGTACTAGTGGGAACATTCACAGTAAGAACGATTTGATTTGGTTAGAATGATAGGAATGATGGGTTAATCGAGAGAATTAATACAGAAGAATGGAATAAAGATTTCATAATTACAAAAGTATTTGTACAACCTATATATAAAACGTAAAATGCTAATTGAGATATTGCATTCTGAGTTGTGGAGCACATCGCTGTGCTTCATCCACCGTAGTAGAGACCGAACCCTCAACCATTATATCCAGTACCACGCTGTACCACTGCGTCAGTACGTTAGTTCCAGTGTACGTTAGTTTTTCCTCAAATTTTCCTATTATACCATTTATTCCGTCCAAGGTCAGTCGGCCTGATAAGGCATAATAGCAAGAAACCTAACATTAGGTAAAGAAATAATATGTAAATGTAACGATCGTCTCAGCGACAAATCACGATTCTATGTATTACATAGAAATCACTGATTTGAGATATCAATTTGGCGTTTGTTGTATCTATGTATAGATTTGTTTTATTTTTGTTTCCATAACGTTGTTTTTTACGCTGTATCCCACATAAAGTGGGTGAAACAGAAGGAACCTAGTACCAAGATACTTAGTTCTCCACATTCCTCGATACCTTAACACTAAGTTCACAGGTTCCTTCTGCTTACCGGCTACATGCGGGATATAGCGTGGAGCAAAAAATAAAAAAAATAAAGTAACCAACTAAACTGCTCTGGTAACACAAAACTCGGCGTTTGGGTCCGCCACATCGCCAGAAAACGAAGTGGATACTAGTACTTTCTCCATACTTAACTCGGTAAATATAATAAAAAGCATCATGTAATATTATTTCCAAAACAAAAAATCATCACGAATCTGCGGTAAAATTGAATAATACCAATATTTTATTGGCTTCGTCATGTCGTTCTCACGTAGGTAGGAGGTAGGACTTTAAATGTTGATTTTGCAGAACGCACGTAGTTGTACCAAGAGAATGTTATACGCTCACTTTATTAAGAGTTTTTGGGTGTCAATCTTAAAATATATTTGTATTTAAGTTTTATTTTTTGTATCTTCTGTTCTGTTCTGCCTTTTGATTATAGCGTCCCGAGCGTGTCAGTTAAGCACTAATCACATTGCTAGTGTCATGTTCTATGGAGAGTACAACAAGGAGATTTTATTTTTATTCAATTTCAATGATTCTATATTAAAGGTTGCACGTTCGATTTGACTGCAGACTTTGCACTTTCTAAATAAATAAGTCAAATAACAATTGGCGCAGCTGTTGTGGAGATTAGCCCGGACAAACATAAAGACAAACATTTTAAGATTGTTTCTTTGTATTTTGATATTGTGTAAATAAGTATGTCCACGTGGAAAAATACGGTTAATTTGAAATCACAGACAGACTTTGCAATTTTATTTATTTACGAGTATATCGATAGATATATACTAGATAAATCCTTGTTTATTTTTTAACATTTTTAAAGTGTTATACCACTTAGGAAAGAAAAATACTTATTTAGAAAATGTATGAAAACTTTTACGTAGCGAGATTCGAACCCGCGCTCCTCCTAGTATATTTTTTTTAAATAATTTGATTTGGTTGGCAAAATTCATCGATATTAATAGAAAAATATTTCTATCTAGGTAGGCGGTAGGTACACGAGCACACGAGCACGACAAGCGCAGTATTTCCTGCGTAAGCTCGAATCCCAATGGAATTTCGGTATAGTAGCCTATATGTTGCTTCACAACCCCTTCTATCTGTCAGTGCCAGTCTCACAAAAATCGATTCAACTGCTCCAGCCAAATTGAAAGACACACAGGCAGACAGACAAAAACAATGTGTGTTGGTATTTTGATATCATGTAAATAAGTATACACATTTGAAAAATACGGTTATTTTAAAATAACAGACAGACCCTTTAATTCTAGTTATATGTATAAATAAAATATTTATTTCGTAAAATTTCATGCTGTTTCTCACATACAGCCAGATAGCCAAACGGAACTTAATGTTAAAATACTCGGTTCTCCACTTTCCGCCCAATTTTCAAGACATTATGTTTTGAATAATCAACATCACCCATTACTCTCATATTTAGAGTCAGATGCTGGTCCGCTGTGCCACGACGTCTCCGTCCATAAAATACATGATATGTGCTTTAATAATAAAAAAATACGCGTACATTAAAAACTTCAAAAATATTATAAGCCAATCCTCTAGTAAAAAATCTCTAAGAAAATGATATGAAAAAAAAAATTACTAAATTGAATTTATTTATTGAGCAGTTTCTTAGAACAAAAAAGATTAGTATTCCATCATCTCACTCTGAAAACCGAAAAAAGGTCATAATCGGAGAAATTATATTACTCCGAATCCTATATAAGCGACTTGCGAAAATCGTAAAACTGTTCTAAGTTAAAAGCGAAAAGTAATAAAAGAAGGCTAAAAGAGTAGTAATAGATATAAAATTAAGATTACGTGGTGCAGTGGAACAGTGCAACGTCTAAATATGAGGGTGATGGCTGTGGGTTCAATCCCCAACCGGCGTGAATTTAATTTCTCTGCTCTGTCAAGATAAAAGTTGAATTTTAGGTTATTTTGTGGAATGTCGTGACACTAGGCTTCCTCTGCCCAATCTTTTAGGTGTGAAAAATTGTGAAGCTCCTTCTTTAGAAATAATATTGACAGTATAAAAAAACATTTATTGCTATAAGTTATTACTAATCTAACAACTAACTTTTGTTTTTGGACACGATAATTATTATTTCTATACGTTAATATATATTTTGATTTGCATTACACATTATGTTGTTTTAGTTATTTTATTTTGTGGTTATTATCAAGGTTCTTACAAGGAAAAAACAGAACGAACCCTTATAGGATTCATTATCACTTTCACACATTCATCATTTTGTCGTACGTCTGTCGATAACTTTTTCCAACCGATCTCGAAATTTTGAGATCGGTTGGAAGTACCAAGCTAAAATTAATATCAAATATTTCAGGTCCACTGTCCCTTGGAGCATGGAAAAAATCAAGCTTCTAAGTTAAGACGATCAAAAATTACAAGCTTATGCATCATTTTTGCTGCATTTTATATGAAATATATTGTATCCACAGTGGGCGAGTCCGACTCGCATTAGACTGGATTTTTGTAATGTATCTCCGTCGTTATAGATAAGCTCAGTTTCGCCGATTATTTCGGTGACACAAAGCAGAGAGTTGAATTACACTAGTTCTTGCATCTTTAACTTGCCATATGTCTATCGCACCGATAAATATTAAAGATATCTGATGATATTGAGTAACTGTAAACGGAAAGATTGTGGGTTCGATTCAAACTTAGGGGAACGATTACTTATGTTTAAATTATTTTTATTTTTACGCTATGATAGATAAAGCACCACGTTGAGTTTGAGGCTTGTTTGAGACATTTCCTTATATGTTGGATAATGCGTGAAACTGAAAGTGACATTGAAAAAACTGAAAACAGAAATTGATTTATTTAAAAATGTATAAAAGTTCATTTACACTGAGATCCCAGGGGCCCCCATTTCAGAGATCGATTCTACCGCGTCTGGGAGGATGATTGGGCCATCGGATTGGTCTAGCTATTTATAAAGGATATTAAAATAGTACTGTAAATAATATATGTAAAATTTAGGCTTACTATTATAACGTAGTTTGCCTCAATTTTAAAAGTCTGTAAAGGGTATGGCAATGATAAATATAACTTTTTTTTACATTATTCTTAAAGATATATTAAAATCCGAGTGTTTCTACTTTAACGTAGATGAGTGTGGATTTTATATAGCGATTATATATCCGAAAGGTCTCCACTTTCTAGTTAGTGAGTACGTATAACGTCTTAATTACGTATTAGACTAATAATCCTCAAAATTTCAACATTGCTAAAATGACGTAGGGTCTGGGGGCCCTAAGATCATTGTGCATTAAGCATCTAAGCCTGTTGTGGCACAAATTGAATGAAAGTAGTGTGTAGACTTTTACGCGAAAAGCAGTTCCCGGTTTGATTCCCTTCACGTAAGAGTATGCGGGATACAGCGTGAAGCTAGTGGATTTCTTATAACTTAGACCACACTCTTACTTCTCAGCGACATCATTATCTGCCCAACACACGCGTGAGATTAGAGCGGGCTATTTCATTATATTTTTCCGAGGGATTTCTTCGGGGTTGAGGTTTAATGCGGTTATGGTAGCGATTTTATTGTATATTTGACTATATATTATGTATAATAAGTAAATATAAGATTTAGAAGGGACTGTTATGACGAAGATGTCGCGTTTTGACCATTACTAAAGTGAAGAAATGAAAACATTTAATATTTAATTTCCTCGATTGAGAATCGAATCCACAACCTGTTGCTTTTACAGTCGGATGCGCGCGCGCAAATTATGGAACGATAGTGTATTATTGGAACGAAATCTCTTAACACTACTTAACACAATTGTTTTCAAGGTTCCCTCTGCCTATCCTGCTATGTGCGGGATACAGCGTGAAGCTAAAAAAACTCGAATATCTTAGAACTTTTCACCAGAGCGAGGAAGATTAAGATACTTCACTTTTCCAAGTGAGAATCGAACTTAACTTCAAATCAATTCAAGAATTCTATATTAAACCTTCAATTTATATCATTAAATGTCATCGTATGTTTATTAAAATATCAAGCATACTATTTAATATCTTGAAATATCATTTATAATCGTACAACGTAATGATAATAAGTTCAGTCTACAAGTTACGAGTGAACTCAATAAACCCCCAAATATTTAATAAATTGGGATGAAAAGTACTCTGTAATGAAATAGAAACGGACTAAGAATAAAAATATTAGAAATAGCATTTTCATATTTTTTTAATTCAAGACCGTCGTGACTCAGCGACTGCGACTGGCTCTGAGCGATGGTGATGGGTTCGATTTCCATTCAGGAGAAACAAGCTATTTTTATATCCTCTTTCTAGTAGCAAAATACAGCAAGGCGTTGAGTATCGCCACTCAAACTGTAATGTTTGGTAATTAGTTCGTAAAATCATTATAATATTGAATATGAGAGAAGAAATTAACGAGACCAATCGTAACGCCCCCTGCGTTAGAACTGTGGCTGTAAATGCAACCGGTTGTGTGGTTCGATCCCCACTCGAGGAAATGAAATATTTATTTCAATTTATATTTCCAATTCTTCGTTTTGCGTAGAGTTCCGCTACTCAACGCGCAATGCCTCCAAAATTCGACGGTAAGTTGGGAACGGAGTGTCTTAACACTAAGTTCCTTCTGCCTACCCTGCTGTGTGCGGGATACAGCGTGAAGCTCCTGATTTCTTTTTTTATTTTTATTTTAAATGAACTAGCATTACCCGACGCTCAATCCATGAAATGCTGAGTTTCTAGGGCCCATCACATTGCAAATTTGCCCCTCAAGCGTGGCCTACACCAATTCCGATATGATTCTATCAGTACCGACATCCAAGTGCGATCTAGAAATAATATATTGATAATAATGCTAGAGAAGCTGAGATCTTTTCTATAAATCATTTAATTTTTTTCTCTTAATAAGTAATAAAAACAACAAATTTACTTGATATCATCTCTAATTTTATAGTCTATGTGCAAAAGGACACATAATAACTTGAAGGCACTTCAAATGTTTTGCGAAGTAAATCATTTAGAAGGAGATAAGAGGTTTGTAAGAAATGTTTGGATTTGTACTAAACGACAAGTGCTATTGTGATCTTGGAACGTTATTATCTTTTTCTGACAAGTGACATTTGACTTAAAGATATAGATAAAAAAGTTAAAAGATTAGGTTTTAGCGTGAAAGATTAAAAAAATGACGTATGTACGTATTTATTCTCTACTTTCACTCCATTATAGAGATATTATTCAGAATCAATCAAAATAATTGGTAGAAATTAAAGCCATGTTGGTGCCTTGTCTTGTTATACTATGGAACCAATATATCTATATATATAAAAGGACTTGTGCTGACTGACTGAGGTAAGACGCACGCAGAGCCGTAACCGCTGATGGTAGAAACGTGAAATTTGAGCAGATGTTTATTTTCATATTCTGGACATCCACTAAGAAAGAATTTTGAAAACTTTTAACCCTAAAGGGATGAAATAGCGGTTGAAAGTTTGTATGGATTTTTTTAAAATCGGCACCAATTTTTATAAAATTTGAAATTCAGACTCTTAAAAACATTTCATTGAACACGTGTTTCATGGTTTTTTAGAATTCACCCCCTAAGGGTGCAAATAAGGGGTTGAAAGTTTGTATGGAAAAATCTTTAAATCACCACCGATTTTTATAAAAAAATTAATTCAGACTGTTAAAAATATTTTATTGAACACGTGTTTCGTGGTTTTTTTAGAATTCACCCCTAAGTGTCCAAATAAGCGGGCGAAGCCGCGCGCGCCCACTAGTTACAAATATACGGATTCCTTTTAACGTAAACAGTATAACAGTTAATTGTGTGTGTAAACTTATATATCAAAATCTGTTTAGTATCGCCCCCCACTCTTCTTAATCTCCCTAACCTACCAAATTTCAACTTTCTAGTTTTTATGATACAAAAAATACTTAATCTGCGCCATTACTCTTCTGTTACTGTCAGACAATAGCGAAAAAGTTTTTAATGTATACATTTTCCAAACAAAATTGATAATGTGAATTGAAAGTACGAGTATATTTAAACATTTATTTCATGTATTTACCTCAATTTAGTCTTTTTTTAGCTTCACGCTGTATCCCGTATATGTATAGTAGGATAGGCAGAGGGAACACTAGATAGTGTCAAGACATTTCCGTTCCCTATTTTCCACCGAATTCTGGAGGCATTGAGTTTTGAGTGGCGAAATTCACCACGGTTGTTTTCGTTACCACAGCGAAGAAATGAAAACATTAAATATTTCATTTCCTTGATTGGGAATAAAACCCACAACTCGTCGAGTTTACATTCGCTCTCTTGTGCCCCTGCGCCACGACTGGCCTCAAATGCAATCTTTTAGTATTATAATTATGGAGTTTTTCATAATTGTTTCCTGGTAAAGGTAAATGAGACACTTAAGCCGAGTACGTTTTAAGAGCTTTTCACAAAATTACAGAATATCGTGAGTCATTTAATTTTAGGGCGATATTACTTTTAAATCGCATCTAACAGGATAAGCAGAAGAATCTTAGAATTTGTAATCTATTACCATTATTACTTTGAATTTAATGTAACAATGATTAACCAAATTTGAAAAAAATCTCCCTACAGAGATGCTAACAACATAAATAAATTGTAAGAAGTGTATAAAAATTTCGACGTAGCTTGATAAAAACGTATGGCTTAGTGGTCAGAGCGCGTGTTTGGTTTCCAGGAGGTGAGGGTTCGAGTCCCGCTACGTTCAAATTTATATATGTTTTCAAAATAAGTATTTTTCTTCCCTAAGTGTGGAATAACACATTAAAAATGCTCAAAAAATTGATTAATCATTAATCAAACAAAGTCATATATTAGTTTATTTAAGTTAACGTTATGATTGTGGGTTTGATTCCCACACAGGGTAATCATTATTTTCCTCTCCTCGCTCT
Source organism: Heliconius hermathena (assembly GCA_013403705.1). Lineage (NCBI taxonomy): Eukaryota > Metazoa > Arthropoda > Insecta > Lepidoptera > Nymphalidae > Heliconius > Heliconius hermathena. The sequence continues at coordinate 253,076 of JAAIXJ010001840.1, forward strand.
GTCGATTCAAAACTAAAAATATTTCCAATCCCAAACGTTAGCGTTAACGTAAGTTGCTGAGATAAGCGCGATCAACCAAACAATCCTTAAAAGAATAAAAAAGAAATAAAAAAGAATTACTAAAAAGATTGAACCCGTTACTAAGCGTCTATCGTACAGTATCCTCTCAACTGTAGGTACCTCATATAATTCAATTTTATGCCACACTGAGTTTTTTCACGCGATCCTTCCCACTCGCACCGGCCCTCTAAACTGAGCTAGGAAACAATATATCAAAATGTTTTTTGCTTAAATCCGTCTATTATTATACTTTTAGAAAGCGTTTTTTGTGAAAGTGTTATTTAATATGTAAAAGTTTGAAAGCTTTTATTTCTTTTTTAGATTTTCGCCGTATCTCGCACGTAGCATGGTAGGCAGGGGGAATTTGGGAATTTACTCGTAGTGTAAAGACATTTTCGTTCTCCACTTGCTGCCGAATTCTGGAGGCATTGCGTGGTGAGTGGCGGAACACAACGCCGCGACTGGACCCAAATTGCTAAATATCTATCTTCACCTAAAAATATTTTTTTGAGTTTCACGCGGTATTCCACATATAACTTTTCGTGCCGTGTGATCCCGGCCTAGAATAGGATCATCCTGGTACTGGTGATGTCGTAAGAGGCGACTAAAGTACGTGTGGTAGAGTCACGTCGCCAGCAATGGCAACACGCATGGGCAGACTCGACCGGATCATTACCACCCCCGGCATTTAAAACTGTCGTGAAGCCATTAGCTTTATGCCACTGCGTTTTGCATCAGGTAATGCCGGGCTCCGGCGCCCAGCCCACCTTAAAGGCCGGCAACGCACCTGTAGCTCCTTTGGCGTTGCACGGGGTCGTGGGCGGCGGTAATCACTTACCATCAGGTGACCTGAACGCTCGTTTGCCTTGTCTTTTCCACAAAAAAAAAACACGGGGAAACTAGTGCTAAGGCTCCTTACTTTCCGTGCAATTTCCATGTTGAGTGGCGGGACTCAACGATGCGCTTTGTCTACCAATGGGGGAAAGTAAAAAAAATTAAGATATCCAATAAACATAAATAATTTTGAAGTAGTACTTTGGATGACTTATCTAACGCTCTAAGAGTTTATGTTAATTTTTAAGAGATTTTCAAAATAAAAGATTCTTACATAAATAAAAGTCAAAACCTTAAATTATAATATTTAAATGTAGCTTGAAGCCAGTTCTGGTGCAGGGGCACAATCTGTCTACTCTATCAGCGAAATACAGCATGAAGCTAAAAAAAATGTACTTTAAAAATTATGAGGCCAGTCGTGGCGCAGCGGCACGAGGTGTGACTGCAAAACCGACTGGTTGTGGGTTCGATCCCCACTCGAGGCGATGAAATAGTTACTTAAATTTATATTTCCATTTCTTCGCTCTGGTGTCGAAGTTAAGCGCGGCGTTGAGTTCTGCCACTCAACACGCAATGCCTCGAGAATTCGGCAGAAAGTGGGGAACGGATTGTCTTAAAACTAGGTTCCCTTTGCCTGCCCTGCTGTGTGCGGGATACAGCGTGAAGCTGATTAAATTTTTATTAAAAATTATTAAACTAAGATTATACGCAAAGTAAGAGTAGTATACTCTTACTTTAAATGATTGTAACAATATCTTAACAATAAATAAACGCTGCATTGATTCACCACTACACACGCGAATTTGACTAGAAATCAGGAAACGAAGTATTTTATTTCTAGTTTTCTTTGTTTCCCCTTTCTTTCTTTCCCTGTTATGCTGGATAATCGTGTTTTTTTTAATCGTGTAATTCAATAAAAACCCCGGGTGAGTGGTGAGTAAAATATAAACAAGCAATATTGTCTACAAGTGCACCACTGTTTACCGAATGCTGTACGAATAACAATACTAGGTCCAAACTATAAGCTTAGGAAATTTGTAAAAAACCGTATTTGAAAAATCAAAAATCTAAATCTATCTATTTTTTATTCAATTGAGCCATTAAATCGTCTATCACCAAGATACACAGAAATATCAGTAGGATCAGTTCTAAAGGAACCACCATCTTGGATAGCAGTTCTGGTGAGAAGAGCCTGCAAGATACTCAACAGTTGCTATTTTAGTATATCACTTACAAAAAATGTATAAAATCAGTTTTCCGAGGGAAACATGAAAAGCATTTAATTCTACACAATAATAACCGAATGCTATTTTGAAGACTCTCTATTCACAACCTTCCACCCAGTTTCTCGAAAAATGATGTTTTTAGTTTCGAACCTCAACTTGCGGGTTAAATCCCTACTCAGAGGAATTAATTATTTTCTAATCCAACTCTTCACCATGGCAGATGAAGTGAGGCCTTGAACTCCGCCGACCATAATAGAATATCTCTAATTTTAGTGGAAAACGGAATACACTAGGTTGTCTTTCTTCTTCGTATCAAGCCCTCTATTTTAGATTCAAAAGATATCACGACAAGTACGCTGCTTCCGATTTTTATTTTTAGTTGTGAATACTCGTAAAATATGTATGTAATTTACTCAATATACTTTATGTCTACACAAATGTGTTAAAGTTAAAGCGTTTGTTTGGTTGAATACGATAATCTCAGGAGCTACAAGTTCGAATTGAAAATTATTTATTATATTATTTAAATGGTCCATTTCTCGAGGTTCTCTTTTTTTCTTTAAGTTATTTTTTATATAAAACAAATTAGAATCTAAAAAAATTGTACAAAATAATCAATTGAGCTAGAATACTATAAACTTCTTTTCAACTTCACGCTTCATACCGATTCTCACATATAGTAGGATAGGGAACCTAGTGTTAAGATACTCTTTACCCCACTTTCCACCCAAATTACGAGAGATTGCGTATTAATTGGCGTAGCTTAAGGCTGTAATATGTCTACTAGAGCGAGAAAAGGTATAATTTTAAATACAATTATTCTTCCAAGTGAAATCAAACCCCAAACGTTGCGCTTACAGTCAGACATTGTCCTCTACTACGGCTGAAATTATCCATCCAAGGAAGAAAATACCTTCCGCTCTTTTTTCAATGTAAAAATAAATAAATCGTATCCTAATACATTAGAGGAGGCGACTTTATCTCCCGTAATCCTCTGAACTGTTTGTCAGATTGGCAAATTTTCTTCCCTAACAACGTAAAATCCCTTATGTCGCTTCAAATTATTGTGTACTTTGTTTTTACGGATTTTTTTGGTAGAATAGGCAAATAAAAATTAGAGTTAGAATTATCTTTTCTATAGCGGAACTTAACGCTTGCCTTTGTCTAAACTAAGCAGGAAAAAAAATATTATAATTTATTATCGTTTTTCCCCTAAACCGAGTGTAAGTTTAAGTTAAGTTTAAGGCTATGGGTGCGAAGCGAACCCATATCCTTAAAGTACATATTGATTTATAGTAATTTTTATTTTTTTATTTTTTTCTTATTATCATTTTTTTTCAATTTTATTTTACCGTCACTTAGTTGGCAAATCGAAGGTCAGTTTCTTACAAGTTAGAAATATTATATTCAGATGAAATGAAATGAAAATTTATGGTCAAAAAATATATGAGTACAGTAACCAGATATAATAAATCAAATGCAGTAATATAATTTTACACGAACCCTGTACCGTTTACAGCCAGACGCTCTACCGCTGCGTGTATACTGTGTAGTCACATAGTTTCCAACTGTTGACTGAAAAATTGTTTTTAAAAGTACATTTATAATGAAAAATGAAGTATTTTATGGGGTTATGAGCTTACATAGTAAGCTTATCGGATTATAAAATAGTATTACATGATGTAGAATTTGTTGTGGTAAAAATACTGTTTTATATTTTAATCATATATATATATATATATATATATATATATATATATATATATATTTTTTCAGACCACCACTATGTGTCCCGCTTAGCGGAGGCTTTAAGGCTTTAATTATTTTATATTATTATATGATTCCATTTTAAATGAATTATTTAACTACCTTTTCATGTTCTTTGCGTCGAGCTTTCCAATTCGACATGCTACGATTATGTCTCGAAACGAAAAAACAACAAACGAAAAATTACTCAGTGCTAGAAGAAGATAGTGTTGAGACACTAAGTCCTCTCGGCCCTATATGTAGGGTATAGTGTGGAGCTGTACCCCACATTAGCAAGCTACGCCACTACGAAGTTGACTATTGATTTTCCTACTAAAGCCTGGATTACACCGCGAAAGAGACATGAACAGATAATACTTAGGCGGAAGGGAGTCTTTTTAAGTAAAATAAATTTACATTTCCTGTGTGTTTGTGTTTTGTAATAACTTTGCCCGACTCCTAGTACTGAGCGAGCTTATTTAAACTCTTTATGCTCGCGCAGTCCTTTCCACCCTACTATTTATTGGTGGAAATACAAATACGTATGCAGTTTACTCTTGAGAGTTCAATATGGCCCTCAATGGGTCTGCTACACTCGAGGTGGAGACCGGGCTTAACCAATGGGAAAATGAAGATCTTTAACTGTACTCGAGCAACCCTTCGAGGGATAAGTCACAACTTACTAATTCCATTACCATAAACTGTTTGGAATCTAAGCGGGTACGTTACACCTTAGTGTTTTTTATTAATTTTACATGTATTAAGTAGAATTATATAGAATTTAAATATTACATGTATTAAGTAGAATTTCTCGTGACAGGGCTTGAACCTATATTACATTTTGTGGGTCTGATTCCCAATTAAGGCATTAATTTTTTTTTATGGAAAAGACAAGGCAAAAGAGCGTTCGGGCCCCCGATGGTAAGTGATTACCGCCGCCCACGACCCCATGTAACACCAGAGGAGCTACAGGTGCGTTGCCGACCTTTAAGGTGAGTTGGGCGCCGGAGCCCGGCATTACCTGATGCGAAACGCAGTGGCATAAAGCCACTACTTAACGCCGGTTTTAAACGCCGGGAGTGGTAATGATCCGGTCGAGTCTGCCCATGCGTATTTCCATTGCTGGCGACGTGACTCTACCACACCTCCTTTAGCCGCCTCTTACGACACCACCAGTACCAGGAAGATTCTAGGTCGGGATCACACGTTTATCTTTATTTCTCCGCTCTGCCTGACAAGGGCGGCGTTGAGTTTCGCTCAACACGCAATGTCTTAAAAATTGAGCGGAAAGTGTTTCGACACTAGGTTTCCTTAGCATAAGAAACGTGAATATTTTACAAATCATGACAAATTATAAAAAAAATAATGGAAATAAAATAAACGGGAATATGAAACTGATGTATTTTGTGTAATTAAACTGAAGTAAATTTTTCCTAGCGTATTTTAATAACTAACAATTATTCAATACGTTTCAGTGTAAATATTCTCAGGGGTAAGCTACTTATCGCTGTACCTACGCGATTTATGGTCGAACTTTCTTTATCATAGGCGCCCTTTGCGCGGTGATCAATTCTTAAACCCTTTAAGTAAATTTAAGATAACATAAACTGGAGGGATTGAATTAATTAGTTTTTTATTTATTTTCCTTATACATATGCATATCAGCGGAGTTCAACGCCGCAGTTTGGTAAACTTTGTTTGGTAAACAAAGTGCGGCGTGAGCGTGAGTGCAAAAAGAAAAATGATTTAATTATAAGCGACCCTGTTGAGATCAAATCTCTCGTGCTTACAATTAGACAGTGTCCTTGACATGTAAATCCCTTTAATTCACTCTCAACACTGAGGCTATCGTGGCACATGGTCACAGGAATGCTGCTGTAACCGCCACGGTAGTAGGCCCAATTTCCACTCGGGGGAATGAAATGGTTACGAGGCAAAGCGGTGCGATGAGTTCCGCCACTCGATACCACGCTATGCCTCAGATATTCTACGGAGAGTGGGGAAGGGAAGTGTTTTAATGAGGAATGGAGTGTCTTAACAATAGGTTAACAGCCTATTGTTAAAGCACTCCATTCCTCATTAAAACCTTGCCTACCCCACTTTGTGGGATTTGTGGGATACAAGACGATACAAGACGAATGTTATTCTTTTTCTTCTATTATTATTTTTAGAACGTATCTTCATAACAGCACTAGAGGTCCGTGAGCCAGCGATCGATTTTCAGGACTAATTTCCTCTCAAGCGAAATGCTTTAGAGAGTATTATGAGGGACGGTGAACATCAGCTGCCGCTTCGTGGGTGGCTAGGGGCGCTGCAGTCTCTTAATTACGTTAAAAAATATATAATATTTCCAGTTATTTTTTCCCGACTAAAAATTTGTGAAATGATAATAGTTAATGAAGCTGATTTAATTTTTTTTTAATAATAGTTAATGCAATAATACTAAGGTAAAAAAAGCCAGCTGGCCGTACCGCGGTGAATTATACTCCAGCTGGTTACACGAATATATAACTATTTTGAATAAATTAAAACGTTAGCTGGTTTTTTTTTATCAGCTTCACGCTGTATCCCGCACACAGCAAGGTAGGCAGAGGGAGCCTAGTGTTAAGATACTCCGTTCCCCACTTTCTGCCGAATTCTGGAGGCATTGCGTGTTGAGTGACAGAACGCAACGCCGCGCTTAACCTCGACACCAGAGCGAAGAAATGGAAATATAAATTTAAGTAAATATTTCATCTCCTCGAGTGGGGATCGAACCCACAACCAGTCGGTTTTACAGTCACACCTCGTGCCGCTGCGCCACGACTGGCTTCTAGCTGGTTTTTTTTTATTATATTAAAAAAAAAATGCGCATATGCTTTTTAAGTGGCCTACTTAACCTTTTCTTCTTTGGTTGCCAGTTCCAAACACAGGTTTCATGCACCAATCTCTCCTTACCGCGACGGCACCTGCACAGCGAATCCATGGAATACTACGTAATCTCTTGTATTTTAATACTTAGTAAGAAATATTGAACCTACATCCACCGCGCCCAGATTAACAACAGTTCCACGATGGCCTCCCAAAATATTGCAAGTACAAAAATATGTAAATAATAGTAATAAATAACCACATTTTTCATCCGGTACAGAAATTTGAAACGCTTTTATCGCCGTAATACATTTCGGCCTACTAAATTGTGCTTTATATAGAATTATTACCATCTAACGATCGTAAATTAAACTAAAGACAGGAGGTGAAAGGAAAAAAATAATGACCGCCATTATCTTTAATTTTGATGTCGTTAAGGTTAATTCGGGGATTTGTACCTACTCTCTACACGTATTTTACATATATACCTTGATTTTGTAGAGTAGATAAAGAATCTAGTAAAAAAAACACTGCTTACTCTGCTCTCTGCAATACTTTTATAAGTAAGTCTGGTTACTCAAAAATATATATTGCCAGTATAGTTTATGAAAAACCTGTGTTTCATTTGAGTATGAAAAGTAAGAGTGATGGTTAATAAAATAAAACATAGTTACGTGTTTGTGTATTACTTATAAATTGTTTTTTTTTCTTCTTATATCTAGATAAAATTAACGTAACATCAAGAAAAACATTTTTAAACAGAAACCCATCAAAAAGAAAATCTGGTAGAAAAATTTATGCAATATTAAAAATACACGCAAAATAAAATAAAAAATCGCTCTTGCTATTCACTGATTTAGTTTCACTTTAAACTGAAACGTTGTAAAAAGGAAGAGGAAATCTCGTTTACGTACAAAAATCTTTTTCCTATTTGATTCCTTTTAAAAGTATTTTAATGAGACTGAGAGATACGCTTCTTGTCCTCGCAAATTGATAAGTTTGATATAAAAATAGCGAAATTTAAATAAATTTAATGATGTTATTTTCAATATTTTAAAATGCAATGGTACATTTTATGTAAGAGTATATCAATAAAACCCTGAGTTACTAACAAACAAGATCCAGAAGAAATTAGTATACTAAAAAAGTTAAAATTTAACATGAGATAGCTCAGGGAGTGTTGGAAACCACTAAGAATTTTTCTACTTTTCTATTTTTCTAACTTTCTTTTATATCTTGCACATAGCAAGGTAGGTAGAGGTAACCCGGGAACCTAGTGTTAAGACTCCGTTCTCATTAAAATATTTAACATGCCTGTACCTGCGATATTTTACGTCCAGTGCGGTTAATTCTCTCCATAGTAGCACCATGAGCGCACGTTTCAGAATATCTCGTACCCAGATCAAAATTCGGACAGCGAAATGGCGTTGAGTGACCGATAATGTAAAGGTGATAATAAGTCCTCTTTTTATTTAGAAACGAAGAATTCTGCGAAATGTAGCAAAGAACTCCATCGCTTATGAGGTCGGACTAGAAACCTCGATATTATAAAACAGTTACTATTAGTGAAACTAATTGAATGTCATACAAGAGAACGACGTACATATTGAGTGTTGAGACTGAGAGTTTCAGAAATTTTGAAGATCGATGATAGGAGTGGGACTATTGGTGTTTTATGAAAAGGTCGGTGTCGAGAACGGAGGTGGCGAAAAGATTAAACAACCAAATAGTTTTGCCACATAAGCAAGAAACGTTTGTGCTTTGAGTACGTAGTAACAAATTAGTTCGGTTACCAAAGCGCCACCATGGCGTCACTAAAGTAATCACTGTAAGTCAAACTAAAGTCACCAATGGCGGCTTAAGTTCCCTACTTTCCACCGAATTCAGGAGGCATTGCATGATGAATGTCGGAACTAGACGTCGCGCTTCACCTCGGCAGACCAAAGAAATAAATTTTCACAAGTGGGAACCACACCAGTAGAACCACATCCTCTGCGCTACTGGTCTCTAATATCCATTAACTATTTAAAATTCAATTTCTATCAAATTAATATTGATCTCTCTTCAATAATATGTGTGTAATTAAAAACCGCAACAATCGTTTAATTTTGACTTCGTTACAAATTTAGTGAACGTCATAATGAACGTAAATTATTATTCATGAAGGAAAATAATTTTAAATCGGAACTAAAATTCAAATTGTTAAATATTCAAATAGGATTTTAGAAGTTTTAACCACCGATTCGACATTTGCATGAATAATTTTCTGGTTCGATTAAGAGTTTTGCGTGTTTTGAAAAATGCTAATATTTGTACGCTGTAAGCTTTTGGAAACGTTAATTTGATGTTTTTTTATAGAGCTAAATATTTTTCTTAGCTTCACGCGATATCCTGCATACAGCAGGCTAGGCAAGAGCAACTTAGTGTCAAGACACTCTGTTAATCTTTTTCCACCTAAGTGTTGATACATTGAGTATTAATGCGACGGAACTCAAAGCTTTTTCTTGTTACCAAACCATCCATGGAATCAAACCCACAACCGTCGCGATTACATTAGTTATTATTTAGGGACGCAATGCCATAACGGTCTCAGGGTTTTTATCAATTGAAAGTTGAAAACCTACATTTTAGTAGGTACTATTGAAAAAAAGACTAATTAAAACACTCTAATTAGTCTATAGACTCTCTAAATACCTCAAGTAATTGTTGAATTTTTTTCTTAAAAAAATATTTTTTTAGTCTTATTTCATTAAGTTAAGAGATCACAGTGAAAAGTTCTCTTAGTTCTCTTAGTTCTAACGTAAAAAGTTTCGTTTGATTCCTTTGGAAAGCTTTTGAATGTAAAAGGCTGTATAATTGTAAGAATATTTTCTTAATATTATAGAAATGAAGGCAATTGAGGATAGTAGTGACGCAGGGCACAAGCATGTGACTGTAAACGCAACAAGTTGTGGGTTCGATTCCCACTCGAAGAAAATGAAATACATAATGGGTAGGTGTTGAGTTTGATTAACACTAGGCTCCCTCTGCTTACCCTGCTACATGCGTAATATAGCGCGAAGCTGAAAAAAAATATAAGAATAAACAATTTTTATTAATATTTTAATATTAGTTACAAAAGTTAGTCTTTCTTTATAGCAATTTATAAGAAAAGTTAAATGTCAATAGTTAAAATATAAAAGATCCAGCAAAATGTGATATTTAAACGTCTTGTGAAAATTTTATTTTCAGCGGCACGCTGTATCCCGGACACTATGGGATAGGCAGAAAGAAGCTAGTGTTAAGACATTCAATCCACCGCTTCACGCGAATTCGAGCATGTTGAGTGGCTGATCTCACCGCCTCGTTTGGCTTACCACACCTGGGAAATGTAAAAAAATTTTTCCTCGATATGAGATCGAACTTCCAACCATCGCCTTCATGAACGCCTCAAAATCAAAAAGATATGTATACGATGATACCATCTATAAAAACAATTCTAAAATATATGTATTTTTATACAAGTCATTAAATTCATAACCAACACCACTGCTGACTCCATACGCCAAAAGTTACGTAAGCATAAACACAAAAAGATTTTGAAGCTTTGTTTTTCCGATTTCCCTTGAGGGTGACACCTAACGGCGTTATAAAACGATAGCACTTGTTGGGACAAGTTTCATAGTAAAACTGTTTGTTTTTAAAAAAGTCTTGTTACAAATGTTTTGTTTTATTAATGTTATAATGCTCTTGAATATTTAGATAAATATATGAAAAATATAAATTATTAATATTAATTAATTATATTATACTAGATTTTTTCGGTGTAACTAGGGAATGAGAAAAAAATGGGAATTTTCATTTTGCTTCCTAGCTTTAAGTAATAAGTGAATTTGCTTGTATTGTATAAATATATGCCTATATAAATATACACTTGAACTTGTTTTTTATTAGGGTTCTGGACCTTTTGAGGAAAAAAGAAACTCTTATAAGAACACTTTGTTGTCCGTCCGTCTATCTGTCTGTCCGTCTATCAAGAGGCCCCATGATTTCCTGAAAAAAAAAACATGTGTTTGACATGTTGCTTATATTTGAAAAATAAAGACAAATGATAAATCTTTATCTAACTTGTTTTTTTTTCAAAATTTTATTTATAGCTTCACACTGTGTCCCGGCAGTGGAAACCTAGGAACCTAGTATTAAGTCACTCCGTTTCTATAAAGACGCTTTCTCGGGTGCCATCATTATACAATGAGAAATATTAATCACATTGATTTCTTCTGTTTATCTGCAGATTCTTTTAGAAACCAAATAAAACGGTTTCAACCTACATAAATGTTTATATTGTATACAAGCACAATTACATATGCACACGCTCACACACACGCACACACACACACACACACACACACACACACACACACACACACACACACACACATATATATATATATACACACACACACACACTGTTACTCATATATGAATGTAGATATAAGTTTGTGTGCTCTTCATTTACATGGGTTTTTTTTATATTATTATTCTTTATATTTTGATCTACTTTATTTTTTTTTTGTTTCTAAAAGTTGAAATATATCGCTTTCTTGTTTTTTAAAGTATATTCTTATAACATCCAATTCATGTGCTCTATACTCAAGTATAGTTGTTTTTAGTCCCTCGATCAATCAATAAATTAACTTAGAATCTGAGCAATCAATCACTCCTTCACAATTTTCTTGACACCAATACAAATTTGTGTAAAGTCGGTCCTTTACTGTAAGTATGTATTTCACATGCTCGTATCCGCACTAAAAGGATAGATCGACCAACGGGTCCGCCGGCGGCTCTTGTATTGATGATATGTTACGAAACGAAGTTTTCCTGGCGGCATTGGGTGGGGAAGGGTGAGTGTCTATCACCCTTGAATAAGTACATTATGTTTCGAGTTAAATGAAAAAGAATATAAATAATACTTCGAGAGGGAATCAAACTTATAACCATCGTGTTTACAGTCAGGCGTTATCCAACACGCACATTGCAATAAAAAATCATAAACATTAACAAAAACACTATAATTTATGTAAGTTTTATTTAATTAAATACTTAGGTTTTGTGACTCACGTTATCCATTTTATCTAATGGCAGTTTAAAAAAAACGTTTAGCTAGCTAAATGAAAGCGGAAAGATAATAAGAGTTAGGGTAGCTTTGTCGACAGTACTTAGAAGATAAATGATTATTTTTTATTTTATAGAGATATTTTAAGTGTTTGCATAAATTTGGGATTTTATTACCATTACGCTGTAGCCCTTATATAGCAAGAATTAAGACACTCCGTTCCCATTGAGACACTTCCGTATTCCACTGAACGTGCCACTTTCCACGTTCCACTTCACGTTTTCTGCCGAATTATGAGGGCATGGCACGTTGAATGGCGGAACTCAACGATAATTAATAATAATAACCTGTACTAAAGCTAAGATTTTACTCCTTAACACATCAAGTCTAAAATTTGGTGTAGAAGCAGAGAATAGAGTATTTTGACACTAGATTCTTGCTACTTACTTTGCTATATGCAGGATATAGCTTGAAGCTAAAGTATATGACTGTACAGTTTGATTCAATATATGAGCCGTGTCCACCTCATATAGAGGTGGAAAAAATTGAGTTAACCCTTATGAGCTATAGTGAATAAATAACCCACTAAGACTATATGAGACTAGTCGTGGCGCAGGAGCACACAGTGTGACTGTAAAACCGACTGGTTGTGGGTTCGATCCCCACTTGAGGAGATGAAATATTTATTTAAATTTATATTTCCATTTTTTCGCTCTGGTGTCGAGGTAAAGCGCGGCGTTGAGTTCTGCCACTCAACACGCAATGCCTCCAAAATTCCGCAGAAAGTGGGGAACGAAGTGTCTTAACACTAGGTTCCATCTGCCTGCCCTGCTGTGTGCGGGATACAGCGTGAAGCTGATTTATTTTAATTTTTACTAAGACTATAATGTAAAAACACCTTATATTTTAAAATAATGAAATTATTGGTTAATTGTAAAAAAATATGAAGATTCTACTTTTTAACAGTTAATTTGGAGCTATGTTAATAAATATATGTAGCTATTTATATATATTTTTGTAAAAATATTTAGAAAAAACGAAAATTGAAAATATGACTTATACAGCTGGCTATACAAGAGGGGACCGTAATATCTTATTTCTTATAACGAAATGAAAACCAAATAAATCAAAAGTTTTTATTTCCGTTAAGTACAATATGTTGCCCTTAGCCTGGCTAACTTTAATAAATTATATTTAAAAAAAATATAGAATTTATTCCACACTAGTTTGATAAAAAAACTTTAAATTCTTAGAGAGCTTTTAGTTTCTCAGTCATTTTTAAATATTTTTTTTCTACTTTCATTCACAAAGTATTCTCGTAGAGATCAGATAGAAGTTCTTCTTAATCGTCAACACTTTGGGATCTCCAAAGTCTTGATGAATATTTTCTTCTAATAAGTTCTCTTCGTCAGTCGGCTCATCGGCAGATGTTAGTAATGCTTTGATTTTCAATTTTTGTATTTAGTATTCTAGTTACTACTGATATCGTAGATTCCACATCCATTTACAGTAAAAACCATAAAAAAGTTCAACACTTACGTTGTTAGTCAATAGGGCAATATGACTATTATGGATGTCGATACACCCGGGAGGCATACGTGTGGTAAAAATTGTGAGTGCGAACGACCACTTGCCCCGCGCATTCAGGTGCTACACACAATTCAGGAGGATACACAAAAGTGCAAAGCGCTGTGACAAAAATTAAAGAGCGGAGCGACCAGAAACAAAATCTACCTGCGTGTTTTTATACCCATATAGATTTTAAGGGTTAAAAAGATAAAAAAGGAACCTTACCGATGTAATAAAGTTTTTTTTAGCTTCACGCTGTATCCCGCACAAAGCAGGATAGTTAGGTTACCTCTGCGTACCCCTCTATGTGACAGTATGCAGCCTGTAACTAAACAAATATGTATAATGTAAAAGCTTAGTAAAAAGATATTCATACGTTCATTTCAGCCACACCCACCGCTGCGCACACTGCTGAGAGAAGAGCTCCACTACACAGGTCATGGCTGCATCATCATATCAGCTCGATATTACCACATTACTGTATTATCATCTAAGTTACATATAATTGGCTACTTTCGTATATAATACAATTATTACAAATTCGTTTTCTTCAATTTTATTACAAAGTTACATAGTTACAAGTCGTCCTAATGAGACATATTAAAAAGGAAGAATAAAATGAAATTGGCTATAAAAAATCATAAATAAAAAAATAATAAAAAAAATACAAATCAACTTTCGCGTTTTCCTTTAAAATATGTAAACCGAGGATTTATGGTTGCTCTATAGATAAGATATTGCGATTGCAGACTTCGGAGAGCAGACTAAATTTACTTATAAATTAATTTCCTTTCCATCGAAAAATGGACTTTATTATACTATTCTAGAATTCAATTTGGCTTTTTAACATATTAAAGTGAATATTTGACGGCAGGAAAATGTTAATCGAATATCGGAGGAACAAATAGGTTCATACTTTTAGTTTTTGAAAGAAAAGTGTTGAATTAGCACATTTTGATAGGAATTTGGAATTTTAAAATAAAAATAGTTTTGGTGGTGTTTTATCGCGTAGAATATTAGTTTCTGCATAGTTTAGTTTGATAATGTGAATATCTAGCAGTGTTTGGTCACTTTTGTGGAGAATGGGAAGAAAAAGTAAATTAATCTTTTATGGGTCTTTTCGTATATTACGTGTCTATAATAGTGCGCCGCGGTACATTACTGTAAAGAACTTTAACAAGAATTAGTCCAAGAAGTTATGCGAGTGTTAACGTGACATGTTGTGGGTTCTATTCCCACTCGAGGAAATGAAATATTTAATATTTGTATTTTCTCTATCTGGTAACGAGGCAAAGCGCGGTCTTGTGTTTACTTACTTGATACGCAATGCCAGCATTCAGCGGAAGATCCGAAATGGAAGTGTCTTAATGAGAACAGAGTGTCTCAACAATAGGTTCACAGGCTTCCTTTGCTTAGGGTAAGCCTTTGCTTGCATGTGCGGGATACAGCGTAACTAAAAAATCTAAAAAAAAGGTTAAAAAAATATGTACTATAAAAGTGAACAATTATATCTATGACATATCATTCTTCTATAAACGTTTCGCTATATCGCCTGTTTCGAAGTAACAAAAAGAAAATTGAAAACGTACTCATGTGAGAGTGAACGATCGGACCAAATTGTATGAAAGATTGAGTAATATTAGCACTTTGAAAGAAAAAATACAATAGAATTTTGCGGTAAGAGATGATTCTTTCAGATATTCCGGTTTGATGACTCTATCGTAACAGATTTAGTATAATATTTTGTATATGTGTATACGAAACTTATTTCCTCTTCAATTTGAATATTTTAATGAAAAAAGAAAGATTATTTTATTTACGAAAAGATGAATATATAACTTTTTAAAACACATAACGGATGTATGGACTTCGATATTTTATTTGTAATGCAAATTAATTTTTGTTGATCACAATTTTTATAGCTAACTTGACATGAATTCAAAATTATTAACTATTATACTTGAAATAAAGACCATGCTCGCTGTATCCCGCACACAGCAGGGTAGGCAGAGGGGACCTTGTGTTAAGACACTCCGCTCCCCACTTTCCGCCTAGTTCTTGCGTTCTCGCGTTGCGTATTGAGTGGCGGAACTCAACGCCGCGCTTTGAATCGACAACAGAGCGAAGAAATGAAAATATAAATGTAAAAAAAAATCATTTCCTCGGGTGGGGATCGAACCCACAACCAGTCGATTTTACAGTCACTTTGTGCCCCTGCGCAACGACTGGCCTCTATAATTAGAATAATAAGATCTTTAACATCAATTGGTAATATTATGCTTGTTTCTTGTAAGTTAGATTAAGAAAAACGTAATTTTAATAAAAACTTTTTTTAAAAAAAAAGTTTTTTATTAAAATTACGTTTTTACACTTTTAATAAAAAGTTGGGTAGATTTTCTCACATAACATAGAAGGAACCTATTGTTAGTTACCTTTCCCTAGTTTCGGCCCCTGTACTGAGCGCCGAATTGAGAAATGAAAATAATTTAAACATAATTATTCCCCTGGGGGATCGAACCATCGCACACACCTCGTAGTAAACATACAGCTAGCCTCACGAAAAACATTAGTTTTGATATTTGCAGCACTGAGTGCTCTATATCAAAGTGATGTTAGAGCGACGCGTAGAATTCTTACCGTCTTACCGTGATACCTTTGAAACTGGAACATGTCGGGTTGGGACAAAGCAAATATTTTTCTATATCTTTCACGTGCGAGCTAAGACGTTAACGCCGCTTTGTCTAAAGATAGCGGGGAAATACCTGGTTGTACATATACACAAATATATATATTTTTTATTTCTTGCACTCTATGTAACGAGGTCGTCGTGACGCAGGAGCACAAACGTGGGACTGTAAACGCGACAGGTTGTTGGTTCGATTCCTCTTAACGCGCAATGACTTAAAAATTCGGCGGAGAGTAGGGAAGAGAAGTATTTTAATGGAGAACGTAGTATCTTAATACTAGATTCATACAATTTGCTCTATTTCATTAACTGGGAATCGAATCAGCAATGAATAATAGCAATAAATTATCAAACGAATTGTGTTTTTTTTTCAGCTTCACGCTGTATCCTGTACACAGCAGAGTAGGCAGAAGGAACCCTTTGTTAAGACATTCCGTTCCCCACTTTCCGCCAATTTCTGGAGGTATTGTGTTTTGAGTGGCGAAACTCAACGCCGCGCTTTCCCCTCGACATCAGAGTGAAGAAATGAAAATACAAATGTAAATGAATATTTCATCTCCTCAAGCGGTGATCGAACCCACAACCAGTCGATTTACAGTCACACTTTGTGCCCCTGCGACACGACTGGCCTCAAATTGTGTTTGTTATTCAAAAACTATATTAATACTGGCTCTTGAACTATCGGTGTACCTTTTTCCTTTCGTATTTTACTTTGGAAAATTGAAGATTTCGTGATAGGTCAAAAGTGATTCAGTTAAGTAACATGATTGCTTATAAAAATATACCTAGAGTTTGTTTATTTTTTAACCAAATTCATGGAAAAGAGGTTTTTAGTTTGACATGTAAATATATTAAATTGTAACTTTTGGTTAATATTTAAGTGTGATAATCTATTTAAGGCTTTCAAGCACTTGTCCTAAATGTATGTGTGTCTACAGTTTTTTGAGATGATTATTTATGGTTTAACTCGGCGTCAGCGGCGTTGGGTCTGTGAGACCCGTCATATTTACTTTGATGAGTGATGAGTTGTTTCTATTCGTCACAGGCCGCACATTAGCGGCAGTGGAAAATATACGAGCAGAAAATTTAAAAAGGTATCTGAGACATATCTTCGTTGTTAATTTCGCGCCATTATTTTAATTATTTACTATGAATATATGAATGTTTAATATAACTTTTTGGATGTATTAAATTTCATGTATTTAATTTATTTTTATTTGTACTTAGTAAAAAATATATCGACAAGAGTAAAAAGTTCTGTCTATTACTGTCGATTTTTCAAGAGTCTGATTCTGGTTCTGCGCTGGTAGACAAAAAGTGTATCGAGGAAGACCATTTGTGTGTTTATAGTAATCACCGTGACAGAATAAAAAGAAGAATCCGGTGATGATGATATTCCGCTCTCTACGCTATCGGATTCTGTGCTGAGCTTTTTTATTAATTAAAAATACGTTCGTTTCGTCGTCGTTTATCTCAAGAAAATTGAATATAATTATATATCATTACGGTAAAACATTGTTTTGTTCTACCAAACTTTATTACAATATTTGTCTATTATTTATTTCCCTGAATGTCTAAAAATTAACATAAATAACGTTTGCCATATTTACGGACAAAGAATTTAAATAACTAATATCTATTTTACAGGTCTCTGTGACCCACTCAGCTAGTCCAAGTAACACTTTTCCTGCCCGATGACCGCTGGTTAAACGAGTAATAAGATTATTCCAATTTATGTAATAGTCTGATAGTCTTTGATCAAAAACGATTAATTTATTTTGAAGATATGGATAGCTACGTCTTTCTAGAGGCTAAAACTTGAAGATAGGTTTAGTATATTAATATTATAAAAATATTCCACTTTTAATTTCAAAATGGACGGTAGCCAGTGAAGCATTTAATATCTCACACAATAACCCTTTTTACAATTCCATTTTCACAGCTAAGAGTCTCTACATAGAGAATTTTAATTTTAAATCTACGTGTAGTTTTGTATTGAAATGTTTTATACATACATTTGCAAGTAGGACACGCTATTATCCACTGTAGACTTGAATTTAAATAAATTTGCCTTGTTTTATATATATATAAGAAAAATAATTTGAATTAAAAAGCTTCAATTATGTAAATTTTGTTTGTTTCGAGTACCTCTTAGGAATTATTTGTTTAAAAGCTCAAATTTTGGACCAGGGTCTAGTAACTTTTGTGTTTTTATTATGTTTTACTTGATGAATGTTTATTAGAATTTTTTATAACGCCTACTTCTTTAGCAATAAAATTTTGTTATAATTTTGGTTGGTTTGTGCCATTATTAACTCTAAAATAAAGAACATAAATAAATTTCTTTCTACTCTAGAAAAGTAGAGAAGACAATGATAAGACGCAACATATAATAAAAAAAAATCAGCTTTACGCTGTTTCCCGCACATAGCAGAGTAGGAAGAGGGAACCTAATGTTAAGACACTCCGTTCCCCACTTCCGCCGAATTCTGGAGGCATTGCACGTTGAGAAATGAAATATTTCATTTCCTCGAGTGGGGATCGAACCCACCACCCGACGACTTATAGTCACACTTTGTGCGCCTACGCCACTATTGGCCTCCAACATATAATAAATGTACATTTTTAGATATGATCATTTTTTGTTAGCTTCGAGCTGTACCCCGCACATAGCAGGTAGGCAAAGGAAATATGGGGACATAGTGAACACAAATACTCCGTTCTCAATAAAACATTCTGCTCTCCACTTGCCGCCTTTTGCGCATTGCATAGAAAGTCAACGCCGCGCTTTGCCCCGTTACCAGAGTGAAGAAATATAAATACTAAATATTTAACTTTCCCGATTGCGAATTGAACTGATGACCAAAACAATCAATATGGTTATTTCTCACTTCAATTTTAATATTATAAATAGTTCCATCTAACGAGTGAAACGTAGAAAAGCGGAGAACAGAGTTATAAAACACAAAATACAATAGAAATGGCACGTATTTCAATCTGTATCAACACTTGTCACGGAGAGAACAATATATTTCATTTATATAGCGTTAAAAGCTTCCTTTATCCGTTATCGCGTCAAAGTGGGACAATTTATAGCGAGAGCCGGGAAGGATGTTACTACAGTACGTTATACGTTCGTTTACGAATATCTAATATATATAGATATTGAGGCCGTCGCAAGGTAGTGGGACAGCGTTAATCTGTAAGCGCGATGGTTATGGGTTCGATTTCCATTTAGCAGAATGAATTATTTTCGTTTTATCGCGCTGGTAACGAGATTAACCACGGTGTTGATTTCCACCACTCAGCATGTGATGTCTTGAAAATTGTACGGTAAGTGGGTAACGGATTATCTTAATATATGGTTCTCTCCGCCTATCCGGTTATATGCGGGATACAGCGTGAAGATAAAAACAAAGGCACAGTAGTGACAGCTACTGATTGTAGCCGCGATGGTTGTGCATTCGAACCCCCCTCAGGGAATAATTATATTTAAATTATTTTCAATCAGTGTTCGTATTGGTTTGGATGAGTTATGTCACTTAAAAAAAGAAGAATGAGGTTTCTTAAATTGCCTAAAGTCCTCTCTGCCTAGCTGGTAACCGAAAAAAAAACACAGAACTGTTTTTTTTTGTGAAAAAGGGTGGACGACGGGTTTCCTTTATGGCTGACAATACTGATAGTTTTGCCTTATCACTTATTTGAATAGAAAAATATTTGCGTATTATTTTATATAGCTTCGATTTCCACGTGGGAAAAGCTGCACGCTACATGCGAACATTTATTGACAGTTATAGGTATTTGTAAAACTGCAATTATCTGAAGTTATTAATTATTATTTAAATTACATTGATATTGATATTAATCCAGGAAGCTTATGGTCCTTATACATTAACAGTTAATTATATAAAAAAAAACCACTGTTGAGTTTTTAGATATTTTTAAAGTGTTATTCCACACTTAGGAAAGAAAAATATTTATTTAAAAAACGTATAAAAATTTGAACGTAGCGGGACTCGAACCCGCGCCTCCTGGAAACTGACCTGGTCAGTTGAGTTTTTTACCGGCTCTTCTTAGCAGAACTGTCTTCCGAGATTATGATAGGACTGACATTACAAATATTTTTATGTTACTTATCGATTCCAAATTGCTTACTTAACTTAATAAAAAGTGTTTTTATATTGAGAAAATAGTCTTTAGAGTTGAAATTTATGTTTTGACTTTTCGGTTTTACTTTATTTCCTATAAATATATAGGAAATAAAGTAGAATTGCAATAGTTTGAACCGAGACCGAAAATATGTTTATTTCATTTATAAGTTGAAACTACAACTATTGATCAGGCACTTTCAAAACACACCATAATAGTACATAGTTGCGACATCAATTTTAACTTAAATAGAGTTCGATAGTTTGAACGCGACGATAAATATCGACATAAGGGAAACTTGTATTATACTAAAGATATATATATCCACATATGCAGCTTTATGCTTGTCTCTCGTACTGCAGGGTAAGCAGAAAGAACAGAGTGTTAAGACACTCCATTCCTGCGTGTTAGTAGCGGAACATAACGCGCGCTTTGCCTTACTACCAGAACGAGGAAAAGAAAAAAAAATCATTCCTCTGAGCTGAAATTGAACCCACAACCGTATCGAATATTTTATCAGTAGGTTTTTTTCATCTATCTTGCTAACTGCATATAATAATAAGTGATGCACTGATGCCAGAAATGTATCTATGGAAAATATTGAAATCGTATTAAACATATAAATAAATATAGCAGAATTTGAACTCTCTGCAATCATTCGATTTCTAGGATAGATTAAGGTATTTATTTCATTTAATTTTATTGATCAAATAAATATTTAAATATTCTAAAAGCCCACACAGAAAATAAATAAAAAAATGTTCTTATCTAAAAATTCACAAATTTTAATTCAAAATAAAAAAAATGTATTTTCTTATCCAAAAATTCACAAATTTCAATTCAAAATTAAAAAAAAATGTATTTTTGCCACCATCAGTGTTCCCTAGCGTCGGTTTCCCGCCGCTATAAATTGTGCTTGCGATGCGATCGCAACGAGGAAGCTTTTAACGCTGGCTGTATCTGAGCTCTCAAAGCTCTATATGAGTTTGCGGTTAACGCGTCGTTTATCATCACTTAGGTTGTGGGTTCAATTTCAGATTTTCAATTTTGGTAAAGCAAAATTAGTAAAGTAAATAAAAATAGTTGTTATTCGCATAAGACGAAAAATTAAAAATCCTCTTTTTCCTTTTTTCCGTAAGAATTTTTAAGATAATCTCTCTTAGTGCTTCCCTACAATCCCTTACACGCCAAATTCCAACATACTATCTTCTGTAGTTGAGCTATATTTTAGCGGAAATTTTATAACTTTATATAATATTTTATAGACGATTTTCTTTATCCGTATTAATCGTGTAACATAGTAAAAGAAGATTTACGATTTAAAAACGCAAGGACAAAATTTGTGACTGTAAACGCGACAGGTTGTGGATTCGATTTCCTCGACGTCAAATTTCTAATACTACTACTACTAGCTTCACGCTTCATCCCTAGCAGGGTAATCAGAGAGCACGGAGCGCCAAACGCTTTGGTCTCTACATACATCTTGCGCCTCGTCCACTGTCATTGACCTCTTCATACATGCCCTCCTGGGGGTCTTCGTGCTTTTTACGTGACTTTCCTCCAGTATCTTTGATACTGTATTTCCGAGGGTCAGCCGAGGTCCTCCCTACCTCTCTTACCGCTCACTTTTCCATCATAAATCTTTTTTGCTATTCTTTCATCATTCATTCGTTCGACGTGCCCAAACCAGCTGAGCACGTTCTTCTTCATTCTCACCGTAACATCCTCGCTAGTACCTGCCATTCTGTGTACCTCTTCATTGCGTATTCGATCAGCTAAACATATCCTCCGACTCCGCATATCCCACGAATACATCGTCAAATTTCTACTCTAATAATAATAATAATAACACTTTGTTGCACGTTTACAATTTACCGTTTTAACCCCTACCCTCGTTTGCCGTGCCTTTCTCATAAACAAAGAGACCGCCAACAGCAAGAACCACTAATTCGAATTAATAAAACCTACGGTCAGAGTTACCTCCAGCATTTAGAATGAATCATATATCATACACATACTTATCTCAATGATTTCCATTTCTTTTATGGAAGCGAAGCAGAAAGCACAAGCTAGTTCTATAATAAATCTTAAAATTTAAGTACAATCTCTCAGTATATGAAACTACAGCCATTATTACCAAACTTTTTCCAATTTACCTAAGGCCCTTAAGTATGTAAGCCCCCCCTTACATGTAAAGGACAATTCAATGGTTCGGCATAATGAAAGGACTCACCCTACTAATCTTTATTAGGCCGACCTAAATGCCTATCTCGCTAACTAAGCGAGGTAGTGGTAGGTAGATAGACGAAATTCATATTGGATATTTTTGTGATTGATCAAAAATCTACTCATATTTTTATATTTCATATTCAAGACCATAGTGGAGCAGTGGGACGGCATGTGGCTGATAACGTGATGGTTGTTTTTTTTTTTTTTGGAAAAGACAAGGCAAACGAGCGTTCGGGTCACCTGATGGTAAGTGATTACCACCGCCTACGACCCCGTGCAACACCAGAGAAGCTACAGATGCGTTGCCTGCCTGTAAGGTGGGTTGTGCTCCGGAGCCCGGCATTACCTGATGCGAAACGCAGTGGCTTTTTAACGCCGGTTTTAAATGCCGGGGGTGGTAATGATCCGGTCGAGTCTGCCCATGCGTGATGCCATTGCCGGCGACGTGACTCTACCACACGTACTTTAGTCGCCTCTTACGACACCACCAGTACCAGGATGATCCTATTCTAGGCCGGGATCACACGGCACTCGATTCCCATGAAGGGGTTGAATTATTTTCATCTCTCCGCTTTGTTTTTACAATGTGGAATTATTATTATTTTCTAAAGTGCTTGGACGGATTTTAAAAGACTTGGCTTCAAAATACGATCCCTATTGCTAATTTTTACACGACACAACTGAAATTACTACTTCGTTTTTGAACGTCTCGTCCACGACTATAGAATTAATTAAAAGCTTCACGCTCTACGCTCTCCTCTGAATTCCGCTGAAATTCGAGACCTTGAGACGTGTAGTGTATAACAGTGGCGGAACATTTTATTTTCTTTGCGGAGAAATGAAAAATAATGAACATTATTTTTTTATATTTTCCTCATAGCCTTTAAATTATACAGATTATATACCTAAGTGCATAAAATTTTTATTATAATAAAAAACAATTTTCATACAAATAAAATTTTATGCAGAACAGCTGCTTTTGATGGCCTCCTGACCTGATTAGAGTCGTAAACATTTAAATTTCAAATTCGAGCGTTTTGGACTTATATAAACATGGAAACGATCTTAAAGTACAATTGAATTAAACTATGGCTTTGAATTTGAATAAGCAGATTTTGATGAAACAAATGCAAAAAGAAATAAACTCGATTATCATTTTTCAAAAAAAATAAATTATAATTTCAACTATCATATCCAGGAAATAGATTCCTATACGTACTCTAGATAGGTTTATTGGTGTGGGGAACGAAATGCAGCGTCGATCTTCGCCATTCAAAACTGAATGTCTCCTAAATTGGGCGGAAACTGGGGAACTGTCTTAGCAGTTTTTTGACACACCAATTTTCGCACATCAGTAATCCACTATGGAGAGCATAGAACCTAACTAACTAACTTTTATGCTCCCCCTTGCAATATAAAGCTTTATCTGTACTATTACACAGCTTAATGTTTTTCTACGTATAGCAGCCACAAGGAACCTAGCGTTAGAGACTTTGTTCCCCACCTTCCGCCCAATTTTTTGAAACCTTATATTGTTGTTTTCTATATTGAATGATGAAAACTGCACTTCGTATAATATACTTAATTGAATTAACATTTTAAAAATATAAAATATCTAATACTGAAGCTTGCAATCACAGCAGTTGGCTTAAGGGGCTCATTTAAAGTGCACAACGACTTGCCTTCACTGCTACAGCCCTCAAATTAATAATGTACCGTTATTTATATATCTCTTTACAAAATGGCTGCCTATCAAAGAACAATGTAGCCCTAGCACACTTGCTATAGAATATTACAAATTATTATGATCAACGGTAAATATAGCATGTTAACGATATTGAAACGCGAAACTCAACACCACGCAAATGCGCTCTAGGCACTTCTATATACATTTCAATCAAATATAATTATTACATAAGATATGTATATCTATTGTCATTTGAAGATCACCCTCCAATTAACTCCTTAATTGATAAACGTTAACTGCTATTAACAGTTAATACTAATCGTGTCTCTTTAATACCTCTACATAATGTACATACATACGGCGGCGTAATAGACTCTATATTTGTATAATATATTTAATTAGCTTCTCATTTGTCGTACGTCTTACTGTTTAACTTTAAAATGATTGAATAAGACACACGAGTCATGTTATTCGCATCTCTAGTTTATAGAAAAGTAAGCAGAGACACCTAGTGTAAGACTCTACTTATCACCACTTTCTTCACAATTCCGAAGTACTGGAAATAAAGCGGAATCCAACACCGTAGTTTGTCTGATTACATGTAAGACGCATCAAGATATGAATCACTTCATTCAATTCGGACGCTCAGTCACGATGGTCTCTATACAATTTTTTTTCAGTTTGACATTTTTTTCGCATAGTAGGGTAGGGAGGGAGGGAACATAAGGTATGTTAAGATACTCCATTCTCCACTTTCTATCCAGTTTTTGAATCTCAACGCCAATCTGTTTCTTGTTATCAGAGCGAGAGTATGAAAAAAAAATCCTTTAGGAAACGAAAATATAAAATATTTAATTCTCCAGAGTGAGAGTTAAGACCACAACCATCGCTTTTGCAGTCACAAATCTGTGTCACCGGGCAACGACGGCCTCTAATAAATAACTTAATAATAATTTAGCAATAATATACCCTAATAAAGTAAAGTCAAGATATGTTTCTTTCTTCTATCAAACTTTCACATATAAAATAAGAATGAAAGAAAACTATAATAAGTATCAACAAATTACTTCTCCAGAACTGTCACTGTTGTCCCCTATTAAAAGTTGGTCTTGCTTCGAACGTACGGAAAAGTTTTGTATGACGTCACATAAAGTATATTTCATAATTTGCTATGGACAGTTGATTATAAAAATACGATATATTAAATCAATCTATTATTATCGTCTTGTAGCTTCTGTATATCTCGACTATTTTTTCATTAATAATAACTTCCATTTTTAGAGTTCTGTAAGCGAACGTCGAAAATTGAGCTCTTATAGATTATTATAGATTCGTCATCTCTATCGGTTCACTGTTCATGTGTGAGTGCCATAATATTCCAAAAGTATTAGAATTACACAGCTTAAAATTAGTAGGTAGATGTTTTTTACAGAATATTTTTATGGGTACATAAAAAATAAATTTTAGAAAAAGTATAAAAAACTTAACGAAGCGAGATATAAACCTGCGCGTCTTGGAAACCATCTAAGCTCTTTTTTTGATTCTTAAAAAGCGACGTCAAAACTTTTATACGTTTCTTACAATTTCTTTATGTTTTTATCATAAATAAGTTATAATGTAAACATAGAACTAAAACTAAAAAACAATCAAACCTATGGATGCTGGATTTTTAAAGGCAGCTTTTAAAAATTACATATACATAATAACGCGTATCCCTTCGTCCAACTTTAGCACACAATTTACAAGCACCAATAAGTTATTTAATACTGGTGGAAATTGATTGTGGAATTTTGGCTTGGTGTAGGTTAGCTTGGCTTAAGCTATGCTTACTACTACGGAACCTTCATGGCCGAAACCAACCCGCACTTACCTGCTTTGCTAATCTATTTATATAAATTAGCAGAAAGCGTTATCTTTAAAATAAATTAAAAATATGGTACATGGTCCAACATTCGTACAAGTGTTTCATTTTTTTTAGAGTACAGAACCGTAATCAAAAAAGAATGAATCACTTAGTCCTTCCTTTTATGATGCACGAAGATAAAAAAAAATCTATCTATCAAATGACATGTTTAAAGGAACATTGGTCACACTGTTTAAAGTGGAAAAGGGCGGCATTTACATAGTGAGCCCATTACCAGGGTACCATGAATATTTATTAAATGTCCGGTCCCACTTAAATTTTGGGCCGCAAATGGGTGATATAAAACCACATGAGGGAGCTTCGTAAAGTATTTTTACCTATTTCGAGGCTTTCAGACTAAATGCGAAACTTTCTGAGTGATATTTTAGTGAAGTGGATAATGATTGTCTTCGAAGTTTCTAAGTTGTAGATTCATTTTTTTTCTTACTATTATATTTTCCGGTGTTGACTAATTGAGTATATAATTATATTAATACATTTTTATGTAGATAGAAATGCTATAGTATAAGTTAATAATTGAGACTGTCGTGGCGTAGTAGAACAGCGTTTGACTGCTAACGTGACGGTTGTAAGTTCTATTCCTTCTCGGGTTATTAAATTATTTGAATTTTCTTCCATTAGTAACAAGACAAAGCCCAGCTTCGAGTTCGCAATGTCTCGAGCGGAAAGCGGTGAACGGTGTGCCTTAACACTAGGTAAGGCATCATCGTCATCGGCAGACTCATCCTCAACATCAAACTCATTTGATTCCTTTTATAGTGTCGAAATATGAAATATATCTTTCTTTCTTTTTCTCTTTTTAATGTTTTTAGTTTTTAAGCTACTAAGAAGCCTGTATATTCTATATTATAATTTTCTGGTCCAGCAGCTGTAATCTCATCACTCGACTCCCTCACATAAATATATAAGATAAGCTATACATAAATACATTGTACGATAGATTTTCCAAGGAAGCTCTTTCAGGAAGCAAGGTTTCCTTGGTCGCCGGAAATGAGACCCCCGGGACTGTGGGTATAAGACGCTTAGTTTTCGTCTATGATTTTGTTTTTTTAAAAGAAAATCATGTTTATTTTAGCAGCTTCACATTTTTTTTTCAGAATTACTAGCGACAGAATTAAGTGGCTTGAATTGATTGGCGTAACTCAACGCCGTACATTTCTCTAAGCAGAGTGGAGAAATAAAAATTATAATTAAAATATACGAACCAAAAAACGTTAAATAAAATAAATCTTATGAACTCTTGACTAAAAAGACCAGATGTATAATATGTTATATACTTTCATATATGAAATAAATAATATTTCTTTTCAATTTAACATTAAATTGAATTTTCATTACAATTAAATTATCAAATTTTATTAAAAATTTAAAGCCTAACAAGATTTGAAACTGCGCCTCTCAAATTATACTTTGCAATGCTTTAGCCAATTAGGTCATACTTTGAACTAAATTACGACTTAAACGGGTAAAACGGTTGGACTTCATCAAAGTAAGAATGTAACTAGAAGTATCGTATAGTTTTGTCTTTGCAATGGCATCTGGAATATTTTATACAAGTTAATCTATAGAATAGAACATTTTATTCTTGATGTTACAGCTCTATACAGTAGTATCGGTGGAGTGAGATGAAAGTAGGTTCCCAGGTTCCCCGTGCGTACCCTGCTATATGGCGTTGAGATCCAACATCGAACACGCTATAAAGAGTGTGGAGTGTACGTAACACGTGAACTTTGTAGTAAATACAAATTTGAAGTTGGTTTATATATAACAAGATGCTTTTAATTAATTAGTAGCCAGCTCTTAATCCATTTCGGTTAGATGGAACTATAAGATTTATTGAAATTCACTCGTGCTAACTATTGATTCCAATTATAGCGTATCCATAAATGATATCACAACTGTAGACAACAAAAAATGTTGTGAAATTAAAAAAAAAATTAAAAACGGAGTGTTTT
This sequence comes from Heliconius hermathena, assembly GCA_013403705.1. Lineage (NCBI taxonomy): Eukaryota > Metazoa > Arthropoda > Insecta > Lepidoptera > Nymphalidae > Heliconius > Heliconius hermathena. Next base: position 281,086 of record JAAIXJ010001840.1, read on the forward strand.
AATTCTTAACTACCTACAAACCACAACGAGTTAATGATCTTAAACAAACCGTACTATAATGTGGAATCTTATGTTGGGCTAAATTGTACATTAAAAGAATGGTACATATGTAAAAACCCAACCGCTATAGGTTATAAGTATTTTTTTAAAATTCTACAGTGATCCCTCTTCTTTGGTAAGTAGCATCTGAGGATATTCCTTTTTCGTTAGTTTGATCTAAGCCGAAGAATATGATAATAAATTTCATTAATATACAAAAATAATGAAAATTCAAATGTATGAAGAAACTCAGTTGTTTAGAAACAAACCAGGCTGTACATGAAACGCCGCGCAAGTGCAACTATACTGAAATAGTACCGTAATATGCAAGTCGACATACTACGATTCAAAAGTGCCTCAATAAATGTGAACAGGCAGATCTTTAATACTTTTAAATCTGTGTTATCGTTTTCGTTAAAAAAAACTATGAAATCTAATGCCTTTAATGTGTTGCTTTAAATAATTTTATTTACTTATTGTTATTTCGATAAATGACATTTCCTATCCAATAAACCCTTTTTTAGAGCTCTTTTTCCAAATATGTTAGTTACTTCATAAGATTAAAGCTTATTTTAGGTGTAAAATATTTTCATGTATTAAAAAATATTTTTTTGTTATAATTTCTAATTTAACTTTTTTCTTGTAGCTTCACCCTTTTTAGTAGAGTAGGTACGAAGAGGGAACCTAGTGTTCTCCGTGAAAACTAACAGTACCACTGCGCCCTATNTTTTCCAAATATGTTAGTTACTTCATAAGATTAAAGCTTATTTTAGGTGTAAAATATTTTCATGTATTAAAAAATATTTTTTTGTTATAATTTCTAATTTAACTTTTTTCTTGTAGCTTCACCCTTTTTAGTAGAGTAGGTACGAAGAGGGATCCTAGTGTTCTCCGTGAAAACTGACAGTACCACTGCGCCACGACAATCTTAATTCAAATTTTACTTGAACATAAATTATGCAAATTGTGAACGTAGACAATAATGTAAGCAAGTTACCATAACCTATTATTTATTCCATGACACTGATGTATTGGCTTAGCGACACGACGCATTGCTGTTTACAAATTAATAATTACCCTTATGTATGTAGCGAAACATGAAATGCGGCGTTGAGTTCTGCCCATCAACACACAATCCTCTAAAATTCTGCAGAAAATGGGGGACGGAAGTGTCTTAATGGAAACAGAGTGTCTCAACACTAGGTTTCTAGATTTCCACTGTCTACCATGCTATTTGCAGGATTCAGCGTGAAGATAAAAAATTATGTAAACAATATAGAGATGTGGCACGAATTTTCCGCAAAGGTTTAATTTTCAGATATTTTATCTTTTACTTTTAAAACATGCGTATTTTACCAGAAGGATAAAAATCTGAGAAATTGAAAAAAAATATATATTATAAATATTGCTACGAATAGGTGTTCGAATCCACATCATTCAAATACGCTCGAGACATCCTATCTACGCAACAAAGGTGCCTTATATATTACTTATATATACATACATACACATCTATTTATAACTATATATATAATATAACATACAAATTCAAGTACACAAGTAGATACATCTAAATTACAATTCTAGTAATAAGGGCAAACCTTTTAGCAGTGATTGCTAAAATCACATCATATCTGGAATCTCGTTACGTTTAATACGTAACGTGTTTACGAAAATCATCTGACACCTGAACGTGGATACTTGTGGCGTCTTATGAAAATGTGTTAAATATTGTATTTAGAAGCTGAAATGCTCCCCTTTTAAGGAAATTAAAAGGTGGGAAGCGAATTCAAATTCCGTGTGATTTATTTGATAGAGATTATTGCGTAATTCTTACTTGGTTTATTTCCAGTCGTGGCACAGCGACGCAAATTGTGACTGTAAACGCGACTGGTTGTGAGTTCGATCCCCACTCGAGGAAATTAAATATTTATATAAATGTATATTTCTCTGGCGTCGAGAGAAAATGCGCCGTTGAGTTCCGTCACTCAACACGCAATGATGATGGAGAAAGTGGGGAAGAAAGTGTCTTAACACTAGGCCTACGCTGTTGTGTGTGGGATACATCATGTAGCTGAAGAGTGCACGCATCATGTAGAGCATTTATGTATTATTTTTGGATAATTTGGATCAATTTGCCGCGTAATCAGAACCTATAGTATACTTCCTGTAGACCTACAGTTATAAAATTTAGTATAATACTAAGTAAGATCTTACAATACTAATAAAGGAAAAAAATCCTAAAAGTAAATTTTTTTGAGATATTTCATAGAAAAATAATTACAAACTTATATTTGTAGTTTCTAACAATATACTACGCAAATACCATAACAATGAATTTGAACTGTTTACATTTTTTAAAATCCTACCTGTCCATAGCCAATTAAAATTCAAATTATTAAAAAAATGCTTTTTTTTTATAATGAAATTAAAATTGCCGTTGAACATCCTGTACATACGCGGACTATCTCTAGAAAGCAGTTACGGACAATACGAGCCAACAACGCTTACGGTGAACGCACATCGGCCTACCTCGCACCGAGAATAATAAATGATCTCCCATTGAATTTGTGTGATATGAAAAAAGAAAACATAAAAACGTGTTAAAAAATATTTTGTCAATAATAGTTTTTAACTTTTTTTTTTATTATTTAGCTTTACTGTAAATTTACTGTGAATAATAGTGTTAAATATTATTTTACTTTACTGTAAATTAAAATTGTGTTATTTAAGAACATTTTTAGCATCATTACAAACCTTTTTGGTTTTTAGATTTTATATATTTTATAAATTGTTGTTTTTGTATTAATTTTTAAACGGTACTCATAACTTAAGTTTGTTAACTTTTTTCGTCGCATCATCAAAACCTATAAGGTATTTCCCAATCACAATACTAAAATTGGTACAGAAACCTCGGTGGGCTAGTCCGGCTCGTGCTTGGTCGGTTTTTTCTTAATACACTTAAATAACCAATGAATATTTCAAGCGGACGTAGCCGCGCGGGTGCCACTAGTTTAACAGTAAAAATATTTGGTCTGTACATTTTGTATTTTTGACTGAAATGGATAGAGGGACACTTAAAATATAAAATTATATTATAAATATCAAGTATTAACATTGGTTGTATTTTTCATTCAAAACATTCAAAAATAGAAATTACGATAATGTATGAAAAATATATATTAGAAGAGATTAAAGTAATAAAAAAACATATTTGAAGTCATTATAGTTGCCAGTCATATTAAATGAATAATCATGTAGTTCAAGCGGGCGACGCCGTGAGCGGGCCGCTAGTATAAAATATACTTCTTCAAACAGATTACCGCTATTAATAAGTTTGATTGTAATTAAAATAAATAAAATAAATTAAAATATAATAACTCCCATGATTGGGGGCGAACCTATAACCATCGCATTTATAATCAGTCTGTTCCTTGACTTTGCCTCGACAGCCTCAACTTTTGAAATACCTCGTATCAGAATTCAACGCTGCGTTTTAGCTACCGGAGCGGGGAATTCTGAATAACTTAAATATATAACATTTTCACCGAATGGAGAAAGAACCTACCACAAATAAGCTTACAATTAGAGTGTTGTGCTGCGCCGCTTATACCGCACATAGCAAGAAGAAAAATGAAAACCTAATCTCCGTTCTCCATTCCCATTTTAACGCTCCATTTTCTAATTTTCCGATCTCTACATATTCTATTAAAAATATTATGTACTTAATATATTCTCTACATAAAATTTCCGCAATCCAATTAAACATTTAACGTGTTCAAAGCAAAAACAACATAATTACAAATTGGTACAAATTCGTTCACGAACTTCGTGGACTTTAATGTAGGATTAAATCGTTAATAAATAGAAACTTCGCTGTTCATCAACTCGAAGACTGTTATTTGCTTTGTAATATTGATTTTGAATGGAAAGATTTAATAAGTTTTAAAAGATATATATATTTTTCTATATATATACTGTCTAATTAATGTAATAAAAAAAAGAAATAGTATGTCTGGATGGACGCATTAATCTCAAAAATTTCTGGGACGAAACGAGAAAAACTTTTTTTTGTATGTAATAGTCTCTCTGTAGAGGAAGGTTACATCACGTTTGTAACTTAGTTACATTCATTTAACCACAGCGCAATATTACATGTAATATTTTATAGGGTGTAAAGTTGAATTGCCTACGTAACTGCTATACATACGAGTATGTCCGCAGGTACAATAAGTTACAAGAAGAAGAGTTCCCGAGTCTCAGCACAATCAAAAAAAATATCTACTACTTTTCCATATGAAGAGTTTAAATAAACATTTTTCAATATTTCATACTATACATTCAACTGTACTCTGCTGGCAGTTTTTCCAGAGTTCTAGTCTTTTTTCTTGCTAAATATTATAGAACGACTTATATTCTATTATAAAATTAAGAGTTCTCGCGTCTGAGTATAATTTTATTTATTTTTAAAATTACTTTACCTTTCGAACTATTTACGAAACGAACGTTCTTTTTTCTGTTTAAAAATTTTTTTCTTCATGAAATCAACAGAACTATTGATAAAAATGATCAGGAACTATTTTTCTTATCCCAATGTGTGCAGAACTCGCACCGATTTCTATTTGCAAAACAATAATCTGCTACGGGAAGTTGGCAGACCTTTTTTTTAAATAACTTTTTCCGGAGTAAAAACGCCAGAACTATTTGTAAAATCTATCAGGAACTATAGAACTCAGCTGCATGCGAAGAGAACTCTATTTTATTTTTGGTCTGCTGGACAATGCTCTAAGTTCGCAGACACCATATTGCCTTCGTTTTTTTGTGCAAATAATTTTACTTTATGGAACGCAGCAAATAAATAACATGCAATGTAGACAGACGTAAAGCATCCTAAGCATGTGGACCTGGACCTCCCGAGTGTTCCTTGCCTTTGATAATAACGTAGGCATTGATATTTCCGACCTTGAAAAGGTTATAAATATATCTTCATCAGAGAAATATCAGGAATATAATATTATTGGAATCCGTTTTCTACTCACCCTCACTGTCGTGGATGCTGTGCTCCTCGTGATCCTCAGTTTCTGATGTATTTTCATTGTGACTATCAAGAATGTTGCAAAATCTATTCTATAGTCTTCATTTTGGTAAAAAATCATGGTATTTTAACAACATCGTAGTATTGTCAGCTGCCAGCCGCGTGGGGAGCACGTCTCTTATTTCTATGCGGAAAGGTACCTAAATCGCCAAGTTTCTAAGGTATGTAGAAAATTAGATATATATTTTTTTGTTACCTATGTGGTATTTTTTATCCGGTAGCGAGGAACGCCGGGTTAATCGAATAAGCTCTATTACTAACGTTATTTGAGTTCACCCTTTTCAATCCCTAAATCTGTATGACCCCTATTCCAGTCTAAAGCTTGAATCATCATTAATGAAATATGACATGACCACTCAATTATTATTGATTACTGACTGCCTCATTGAATTCCCTCTTAGCTTACTATAATCAGTGCTTTGGCCGCAACATGAATGTAATGAACTCTATAGAATTTGAAAGTCAAAGGTTCGATTCCATTTATTGTATGAAGTATGGAGTAATTAGGAACGGTCGAGCGGTTGAGGCCGGCGCAGTGATGCGGCGTCTGACTGTAAATACGACGGTTGTGTATTCGATTCCCAGTTGAGGGAAAGAATTATTTTCATTTTTTTTGCTCTAATAACAAGAAAAAGAATGGAGGTAAGTTCTACTCAACACGCTATGTCTCGAAAATTGGATAACGAAATGTCTTAACACTAGGTTCCCTCCGTTTGTCCTGCCATATCTGGGATACAGCGTGAAGCTTCTATATAAGGCTTTTCCACAATTCTATTATAGAACTTTATTTTTCAGTCATCCTATACTCTATAAGTTTTAAGCGGCGCACATACTAAGCTTATAAAGGACATATAACTTCAGTAATACTTGTCGTTGGAAACAACTTAGTTCATAGCAATTTAGTATAGCGATAGGATGGGATGTATTTTAATGGGAACGGATTGTCTTAACACTAGGTTTCCAGGTTCTCTCTACCTACCCTGCTGTGCGTATAGCGTGAAGCTAAAAAAAAACTAAAAATATATATGTTTATTATATGACCTTATTAAAACACGTACAGTGGATCGAATTTGATCAGTGAAGATCAACACCGTTAACTCATACCATTGTAGATTCGAAATCTCTCCATGAATGGGATATTATAATATAGGTATCAAGATAGGAAACTAAACTGCGTAATGCCGATGATACAATTCTATTTGCTAGTTTGGACATCACATTCATTATCTTCTTGGGCGGCTACAGAAAACAAACTTAAATTTTAGTCTCTCCATTAGCAAACGCAAAGCCAAAGCCGTGAATATCGACCTCTTTACGTCCAGCAAACATCTCTCCTTGATAGCTCTGAAATAGTTAATGAATCTTAATACTTTGGCTCAGTCATCAACAACAAGGGTACATGTGAAACGGAAATTCGGCGCCAAATCAAATCAATCAAATATGGAATTAAAGAAAAATCACCAAACGCACAAAAATTCACTTAGCTCGTACACTAGCATTTTCCATATTCCTCTATGGCTCAGAGTGCTGATGGCAACGCATACTTACAATTCCATAGACGGTTTTCAACTATACCAATGCCTCTATACTGAAAGAATTACATATCGACTGCGATCCAGCACTTGCTTGCACTGCGTTTTTAGATATATTGAACCTTCAGATACTAATAAACAGCAATCTTTTTTAACATTTTTAAAGTGTTAATCCACACTTAGGAAAGGAAAATACTTATTTAGAAAACGTATAAAAATTTGAGCATATGCTCAGTGGTCAGAGCGCCTGGTCGGTTTCCAGGAGGCGCGAGTTCGAGTCCCGCTATGTTCAAATTTTTATACAATTTCTAAGTAAACAGCAATCTATCAAGCACTACTGATGAAGAGACAAAAAGCGTACATATGATTTGAGATGCTGACGCTATGTCGCCGTATTTCAAATCTGACAGTAGCGTCTGATTGTAAATGCAACGATTGTGCATTCATTTTTCATTAGAGGAAATGAGTTATTTTCGTTTCCTCGCTCTTATAACGTAGCACAAGATAAATAATTAATTAAATTCATTACGCAATATTTAAAAAGTGAACTGCGCTTGGAGAATGGATTGTCATAACACTAGATTTTCTGCTATATGCATGATACATCGTGAATGTATAATAAAGAAAAAAAAAACGTAAGAAAACCATGAAGTCAAATGTAATAGCCAAAATATCTCAATACGGAGAAAAATACAGAATGTTTCATTACGAAAGAAAAGTTTACTGTAAGAGCTTATTTCTAAACTTTTACATTAGTTCTTATACATCACACTTAAGTGTAAACTTTAATATATTGCAAGGCACAGGTGTAGGAATTTAATTAAAAATTGATCGAACAATTGATCGTAAACTGAAATGTGTAAGTAAAGTTAGTAACTCCATACAAACTTTGAGGTGCTTTCAAAGCTCTAACTAACATGAGCAGTATCAAATTTGCACAATGAAGATAATGTTTGACGATTATAAGTATTTCATCATTTATTGTGGAGTTACTAGGGGCGAAATGGGACAGTTGTTGAGTCTCTACACGATGGTAGTGGGTTTGACCTTCATTAAAGGGAATGTTTTGTTATTCGAATTTTCAGCTTAATGATTTTTATCACATAATAGGGTAAGAGTGAACCTATTTCTAAGACACATCGTTGCAAACTTTCTGATCGTCAAGACAATGATTGTTGTTCAACGCCATATTTCTTTTTACGGAACTTGGAACTGAAAACCATTTATTCCAAAGATTTACACCATGATGCCTTCGGGAAGGGAGAAGGAGTGATTATACTTCTTTAAATACACATTTTAAAGTGATTTATCCCCATATCTTTCTCTCTATTTGTCTTTTTAATGCTTCAGTACTTTTTCCTACCTTTTTCTTACCTTTGCGGTCGTGGCCCAGTGTAATAGCACCGTCTGACTATAAATAAGATAGCGAGTTCAATCCCACTCGGAGAAATGGATTATTGGTCATTTTACTCTTCTGCTCCAGCAAGACAAAATGCGACATTGAGTTCTGGTAATCATGCAATGTTTCGAATTTGGACTGAAAGTGGGGAACGGATTGTCTTGATATTTAAATACTCCTGCATATCCTGTTTTATAAGACATAAAAGTGTGAGCGAGAGCATATTTTCTTATTTCAAATAAGCCTTCAATACGCAAAGACTCTGTTACCTATATAGAATATATAGATTTCAAACTACTGTACTCAATGACCTTTCAAAGTAGACTGGCTGTACATAACAGCCTCAATATGTACATAGCTAGTACAGAAGCCTCGTCTCGACAATTTCGAATCGCTCCCCTTAATTGCTGATAAGATAAGATTCGCCAGGTGGATGTAGTATAAGAGCAAGTAACAAAGATATTTTGGGTATGATTGTTTAAATATTATAAATTTCTATACGTAAAATATGTCGAATTTGTATATAACGAAGCGGGGCGAGGTGAATTCCGCATCCGTCCGTTCGGAGAAGTGTAGTCCGCATCGCTCGTTCCCATTATTATAAGAACAATGCGTGATTCAACCCACTTCTCTAAAAGCTGATAATTGATATTGACAACTAATAGTGTTGCCATCCTCTGAATGCACCTAAGTCAAACAACTAGACGTTCCGTATTCATATTCTGCGACATATACAGGGTGTATGTGTCAGCACCACTTTAAATGAAACCACAGTTTTAACTACTCTATAAAAGCCTTATACAATTATTTTTTTCCCAAAAATGTAAATAATGCAAAAATGCAAAAATGTAAATAAATAATAAAATTATTGTTGTAATATAAAACGCCATTTGTCAAGAACGCGCACACATAAACCTATCAAAGGGAAACCGCCGCATACGCCTCATTCCCATTAGGTATTGGTGACAAAGTTCAAAGTTGTTTAACATTTAGTAGCATTTTTGTAGTAGTATGTGTTAACGTTATTGGTATCTATGCGTAACTGTGTTACTCGAAGTACAGGTATGGATAAACATCGTGAAATGAAAAAAAAATCCTACGTCTAAACTGTTGAGTTATCTTGATTAATTTTTTTAGGTATAGGTTTAAAATATAATATTTTACCCAATATGCTGTTCCCGTAAAAGGTGCTCTGACACTTCTACCTGTATGTATAAAGATTGGTGTAAAAGTTTAAAATCATGTTTTTTTTTAATTATCCGGTACTTTTTTTAATAAGTGTGCAAGATGGTTCCAAATAAAATAAAATAGTTAGTAAAAAATTCTCTTGTTCATTTTAATACATCTTACAAATGTAAAACATTTTACAGTTACGAGATCTAGACACAATTTACATAAATTTATTTTATTTTTCATTTTAATATTACGGAAACATTTAAAGTTTTTAATTTGTATGCAAGCAAAACGAAATGTATTTTAGAGTTGCTTGTAACGTACAGGTACAGTAAGTGTACAGGAGCTGTACATATAATATTAGGTCCTTACATATGAAATTGCGTTTTGTCATAGTGGCCAATTTAATCACAAATTTCTCCTCTTTAGTTATAATAGGAATTCCAAATTCAAATTTATACATGTAATTATATTTCGTTAACCGTCATTCATTTGTTTTTTTCTTCTATTTATTTTTCTATTTGCGTCACAGTTTAGAAAATGGAAAACTTGAAATATCGCATTATTTACGAGTGCGACTTCTATCGTGGCCCCAGTACTGCCGAAACCGCTCAAAGGGCTAATGATGTGTATGGTGCTCGTATCGTAAAATAAAACACACTGCGTTTTTGATTCCAACGTTTTCCTTCTGGAAATTTCGACCTGTAGATCAAGCTCTATGGAAGACCTGGAGACCCAAGTTGATAATGAAGAATTGAAGGCTATTATGGAAGGGGATTTATCGCAAAGCACCTTAGTAACGAGTTAGCTGCAGGTTGCGATGCTAGTAATAAAACGGTTTTTAACCAGTAAAAGCAAATTGAGCACATTAAAAAGATTGAAAGGTGTACCCACCTCATGAATTGAGTGAAGCGAACCGGCAAACGCTGCCTTACATTACTTAACCGGCACAACAACGAAGACTTTTTAAATAGACTCATCACATGTAATGAACAGTGCATTTTCCAAGATAATCAGAAGTGCTCTTTACAATGGTGAGACTGGCTATCAATCGCTCTACTTCACCAACTGCCACTGCGTTCTAATTTGGTAGCCATCTGTTGTACAGTGTGTGGTCTATCGTTGTCGTGAAGAAGACAACTCTAGACCACACACTGTACAACAGACGACTACCAAATTAGGAAACCTTCAATTGAAATATCTAAGACATCCATCGTACTCCCCGGAACTTGCTCCAATAGATTACCATTTTTTTCGAAATTTAGATAACTAGAGAAAAAAATTAACTCCCACGAGGGGGTCCAAACTATCTTTAAAGATTTTATTTATTCCCGCCCGAATGGTGTTTTTAGTAAAGTGATCAATTAGCTATCTATGAGATGGTAAAAGTGCATAAATAACAATGGTTCATGCTTTGATTAAATAAATATATTATATTTAAAAATATTCGACTTTTTGTTCTTCCCATATCAAACGTCAATTACATAAGAAATATATAAATCCCCAGCTAGCTGCTGTACTACAACGGCATGATTACACGGACAACCATCGGCGTCTGATTTGTTTCTCTAATTAACTAATTGAGTTTATCCCACCCTTGTGTGATATTGTTGAATCTATATAATTTATTTTTCTATATTAGTAAAATAAATATAATTTAGCAGCTTAATGCTGTATCCCCGAATATAGCAGGGTAGGCAAATAAAATTTAGTGTTAAAATATTTTGTTCCCCACTTTCCACCTAATTTTCTAGATATTGAATATTCAGTAACAGAACTCAACGCCGCGCTTTGTCTAATAAAGCTGAGAAATTCCTCCATAATAATTGTAATAATTTAAGATACCAATATCTATCTATATATGTATATAGTGTGCGAGTGCGACCCTATCATTAAACATTTACTTAATATCGTACTATCAATTTCATATTAAGTTTTAATTAATAGACTCTTGAAATTTATTAGAAACTAGCGTGCCGTTCGCAGCATCGTCCGCGAAATCAAGAAAATATTCGTGTTTATATATTATATATATTTCGGTAGTGTACTTATAAAGACTGTTAATATGAAAGTTTCACTATGTTGAATGTTTTCTAAATAAAAAAGTATTACTTAAAAAACTTTACATTAAGACACTTTCATCCCCTACTTTTCAAAAGAAAGAATAAACTTGATTCTGGAGGCATTGCGTGTTGAGTGGTGGGACTCAACGCCACACTTTGCCTTGCTACCATAGCGAGAAAATGAAAATAAAAAAATAACTTAGCTTCACGTGGTATCCCGCACACAGCAGTGTATGCAGAGGGAATCTTGTGTTAAGACACTCCGTTCTTCAGTTTCCACCAAATTCTGGAGGCATTGAGTGGCGGAACTTAACACCGCGCTTTGTCTTGACACCAGAGCGACAATAAATAGAAATATAAATTCTAATAAATATTTCATTTCCTCGAGTGGGAATCGAACCCACAACTTATCGCGTTTACTGTCACACGCTCATGACCCTGCACCACGACTGATTTCTACATATATTAATACCAGGATAAAAACTGTTACCTATTCAAGAAATAAAAAAAAAACATAGTAGTTTAGTCTAGTTTTTTACATCTTGTATAACAAGATTATTGAAATTTTACTAGGGATCCCTAATTTTTTCTAGAAATAAATATAATCTATGTTACTCAGGTATAATGTAGAATTCTAATGGTGAAAGAATTTTTAAAATCAGTTCAGTAGTTTTTATGTTTATTTTCTACAAACATACACACACATAAATCTTTTCTCTTTATATAATAGTATAGATAAAGATATAGAATAGCGGCCCCCTCGGCTTCGCTTCCTTTAACTGTGCTAAAATTTGTTTAATATAGCTTAAATGTTTTAAGAAAGATTGGTTACTCATTTTAGAATGATTATCTATACTGTAATAGACTTCATAAATCATCATTTTAATCTTAAAGGATTTCATTTGATTTTGATCACAAAAATTGTTGTATTTATTGAAAAAGAAAATTTACACTACTCTGCTAATTATATAAACTGTCTTCCGAACCGATTGTAGCTTTCTGTAGCATTGACACAACTAATATTTGGAGACCAGTCGTGTTATATAGTCGTGGCACGAGGTGTAACTGTGGGTTCGATCCCCACTCGAGGAGATGAAATATTTACTTAAATTTGTATTTCCATTTCTTCGCTCTGGTGTGGAGGTTAAGCGCGGCGTTGAGTTCTGCCACAATGCACTATGCACATAACACGCAATGCCGTCAGAATTCGGCAGAAAGTGGGGAACAGAGTATCTTAACACTAGGTTCCCTCTGCCTACCCTGCTGTGTGCGGGATACAGCGTGAAGCTGAAAAAAAAATATATTTAACTGGACGATTCAAAAGTGCTTGTAACGGCCTTATTGAATATACAATATTTTGATAAATCTGAAAATTTTGTTTAGTTGACCACGTTTAGTTCGATTTCAAAAAATACCACTAACCAATAATAAGTTGTCAAGCTACGATAAAATTCTTATACGGTTGTTACAATTTATTCTATGTTATTACCATCTTTGTGGGGAGTTTTTTTACAAATTTCCGCTACCCAAAAAAAATATTTAAATTATCATTTGGCGAGAATGAATGGTGTTGTGTTAAAGTTGTCCACACTTAGAAAAGATAAATTTGTATACGTTTTCTAAAAAAGTGTTTGGTTTGCTATTTGTGGAATAACACTTTAAAATTGTTGAAAAATATCTTAGACCTCAGTTATTTTTATAGATCATGCGAGCGGAGTCGCAGGTAAAAGTTGATATTTCATATTTTGTAAAAAAACGTTTTTAAATATTTATATAGGATCGGAATCCTCAGTGACCGAGCCAATTGAAAAATAATTATTTTACTATTTACATTACTCCTTTATTAATCGATATAATATATATTTGGATTATAATTCAAGAGAATCCTTTATCTGTTTGCTTAAGTATGAACGATTTTTATCTTTTATAGAAGAAGGTTATCTAGTGACATATAATTTTGTATATATATTTAACACACAAGGCAAAAGCGTGTTACTTTAATCGCGACGGTTGTTGGTTCGATTCCTATCCGTGAGAAATTATTAACAAATTTCTTTGCTCTGTTAACAAGACAAAGCGTGGCCTACCCAACACGCAATACCTCTAAAATTTGGGTGAAAACTGGGAAAGGTCTACCTTATTATATACAAGTTACAGCCAAAGGAAATTGCGTTGTATTTTCTTTAAAATGAATGCGCGACTTCTACGAATATAGCTGCGTTTTTAGAGTAGCGATACTCCACGTTTTCCATTTTCTTTTGTTTTGATTAGCCAGTAAAATATAACAATATAAATATAATTCAGACCGTATTAATTCAAAATCGCTCAGCTAAGAATAAAATCTTTGTAACCCTGTCGAGTTCCACCACTCATATGGAATACTTTGAAATTAGTAAGCAGAGAGGGAGAGGGAGAATGTCTAGACACTTAGTTTTCTACTTATCCCTCTATACGTGGACAGGGTGAAGCTGAAAAAGAAGTCCGGTGATAACTTAAGTTATAAACAGCTTCATGTAGTATCATAATATAACAACTGAAGCAGAAGAAAACATATGTCAAGTTTTCCGAGCAATTTTCATAACATTGCGTATGGAGTATCGTATTTCAATGCCGTGCTTGAGACACTCTCAGCTGAGACTTTGATGAGAACTTACTTCCCCGAGTGAGAATTGAACCCACATCTTATTTCGCGTTTGCCTCTTCTCTGGCCTCAAAATATTTTATATTATGTATATATTGTATATCAACACGAATTATAGAAGTAACTCCCATCGTTTATTTGTTAACGAACACTGCAAGGAACTGATATGAATATTCCTAAATGTTATGGAATATGCATACGCATGTATAATTTAACAGGAATAATTAATTATATAGTAAGAAAGTCGATGGCTATATTATCTTGTGGTATATATAATATTGGGTTCTGGGTTATATAGCTTATATTCAAAAGTAAAAAATAATTTTGTTCTCTTACAGAAAAAGCTTTTATATATAATTAATCCATCGTGGCTCAGCGACGTGGTCTGGCTGACGGTTGTGGGTTTAATCAATACTTTTAGCTTTACTTCGCGTACGATCTCTATTCCGGATATAGCAGAGTAGCCACAAAGAACTTGTGAGTATTAAGACATTTCGTTTACATTTAGATATATCCGCCGCTTTCCAGTTGAGTGGCGGAACTCAATGCTGTGATTTGCCTCGTTACCAGAGCGACAAAATGAAAGTATTAAATATTTCATTTCCTGGTGTTGGAATGGAACCCACAACCCGTCTCGTTTACACTCAGACGTTGGTGTTCTTACGCCATGACTGGCCTTCTACTTGGTGAACGAATTATTTTAATTTTTATTTCCTAAGAAAGCGATTTCTTTATTTTCATTTACTAACAAAATAATAATCTATTTTCTTAGCTTCTCTCAGTATCCATAATAGATTAGAACTTTATATCTCTTTCTTCTCGTTCACTGCCATCAGCCTATTAGCACTTGCTCTCCTCAAGCTGTTATCAAGGTCAACTTAGGTCTCCCACTTCACTTTATACCACCAGCTCTTGCGTTTTCAGGGCTCTGTTTCTTTTCTTTTGAAAAAATCCATTATACAATAATCATCAAATTATTCACTCTCGGTGGGTGAACCCAGTGGGTTGACACTTCAACAGTGTTTTTAATTATAATATTATATAATCCTTCTACTTTGTACACATTTAATTGGTCTAAATTTAAATACATTTGACGGTTAACCCTTCAAGTCTTGATTGGGGTCGGTCGAGCCCACCCTAATTATTTTTCATTCCAATTTTACGTTTCAGAACAGACATTCTGATTTTAACATTGTTTTTAAGTATTTGAGAAATGTTTCGATTTACCTTTAATATAAATTATTCTATAACTTTGCCTTTCCTTCATTGTGAAAACGTTCAAGCGAAAATACACAACTAAAGCGTATTTTCATTTTATTGCCGTGGTGGAAAATGCGGCGTCAAGTTGCGACATTCTTGAAAACTTATACCTTTGCACTGTATCCTGTATTTGAAATCAAAGTAAACCTGGGAACCTGGTATTAAGTGACTCCGTTCCGTTCATTAAAAAAAACTTTTATTCTCCACCTTTTACCGAACTCTGGAAGCATTGCGTTTTGAGTGGCAGAACTCAACGCCGCGCTTTGCCTTTCACCAGAGCAAGAAAATGAAAATATTAAATATTTCATCTCTGAAATACTTATTTAGAAAACGTATTAGGACCTTCAATAAGTCCTCGCTGTTTTTTTTTAATTAATTTAAAATATAATGCTTACAATGACATTACTCAAAGTATTGTCCATCATTAGAGACCACTTTCTCCCATCTCTCTGGTAGCAATTGAATCCCCCGTCGGAAAAACGACTCATCTTTCGAGGCAATCCAGGAATCAAGCCATTTTTCGGCTTCTTCAAAAGAATGGAAGCGCTGCTCGCTTAAACCGTGCGCCATCGACCGAAACAAGTGGTAATCGGAGGGGGCTATGTCCGGTGAATACGGCGGGTGGGGTAGAACTTCCCATTGAAGTGTTTCCAGGTAAGTTTTGACTGGTTTTGCCACATGTGGCCGAGCATTATCATGTAATAAAATCACTTTGTCGTGTCTCTGCTCGTATAGTGGCCGCTTTTCTTTCAGAGCGCGACTCAAACGCATCAACTGAAGTCGATAGCGAGCTCCCGTGATAGTTTCATTAGGTTTAAGCAGCTCATAATAAATTACGCCCTGCTGATCCCACCAAATGCAGAGAAGAAGCTTAGAACCATGGATATTTGGTTTTGGCGACGATGTTGATGCGTGACCCGGCATGCCCCACGATTTTTTTCGCTTTGGATTGTCGTAGTGAATCCACTTTTCATCCCCAGTGACGATACGGTGCAGAAAACCTTTTCTCTTTTGCCGTTGAAGCAACAATTCACACATGAGAAAACGTCGTTCTACGTCTCTCGGCTTCAACTCATACGGCACCCAATGCCCTTGCTTTTGGATCATTCCTAACGCTTTTAAACGTTTTGAAACTGTTGACGCATCTACTTGTAACGTTTTCCCGAGCTCTACTAACGTCTGACATGGATCTTCTTCAAGCAATGCCTCCAATTCTGTCTTCAAATTTTGTCGGTGCTCCAGAACGCTCTTTGTCTTCAAGGTCAAAATCATTACTTTTGAAGCGCCTAAACCAGTCTCTGCACGTTGTATTCGACAAAGCATTGTCTCAACGAGAATTCTGTGTGCTTCTGCTGCAGATTTTTTCTGAATAAAGCAGTGCAATAAAATTCCCCGCAAAAACACTTTATTTGGCACAAAAGTACACATTTTCACAAAGGGAAAATAAATATGTAGTTGACACTGTAGTAAACACTATTCTACTATAATTTGAGGTTACATATAGTACTACTTTGGTGATTCGTTACCGTACGAAATTCCATGTACAGAATGCCGCAACGCCATCTTTCAAAAACAGCGAGAACTTATTCAAGGTTAGAAAACGTATAAAAATTTGAACGTAGCGGGACTCGAACCCGCGCCTCCTGGAAACCGAGCAGGCGCTCTGACCACTAAGCCATACGTTCTCCTTGAGAACGCTACGTTCAATTTTTTATACGTTTTCTAAATAAGTATTTTTCATTCCTGAGTGTGGAATAACATTTTAAAAAAAGGTTAAAAATATTTCATCACTGATTGAGAATCGAACACGTCACGCTTGTGCCACTGCGCCGCAATGGCTTAATTTTTTTATATAATGCAAATATTTTATTTAATGTGATATATCATTAAAGTACATACGTTGTTATCAATAATTTAAAAATTGTAATAATATTTTGGCCCCAACGGAACTTGATAGTCAGCGAACGGATAAGAATGATAATATTTGGAGATACAGGAATTTATTTATTCAATATTTTTATAATACTTAAATATTTTGCTTAGACTATGAAATATGTATAAACAACAGTGTAGTTATTTGAGACCATCGTAATGCAGGGGCACACCCTTCCTGATTGTAAGACAACGGTTGATGGTTCGATCCCTATCCGAGGGAATGAATTATTCATTATTTATATTTTCATTTCCTTGCTTTGAAACCAAGACAAAAAGCCTGGCGTTGTGTTTCTCTACTCAACAAGCAATAACTAAAAAACAATCGGCGGAAATTGGGCAACGGAGTGTCTTAACACTAGGTTCCCTTTGTCTTCTCTGCTTTGTGAGGGATACAGTGTGAAGCTGATTTATTTCTTTTATTATTAAGTTATTTACTTCGGTTGTATGGACTATCATGATTATTCCTGGTTACAGACTTTTAAAATTTTGCAATCAAAGTTTATAAGTAGTCTTTTCGTATACATTGTTATATTTGTCTTATAGAACCTTCCTCTCACTACCTATATACCGGGATAAAGCGTAAAACAACCAAGCAAGCAAGCGTGAAAAAATTCTGAAAGTCATATTTCAGATCACAACCACGTCACGTTTATTCCAAAATGAAAAGTGTACCGTAAAAGAATGCTCATAAATATGAGGGCAAAAATACTATGAAATATAATTGGCGGACATAAAATACGTATTTAACGTGTCGTGCGGTTTTTAATGTACGTAGGTTTATCTAGAAATAGATTTCTTTGAATATTTTGGTGTAGCTTTTGAAATATTGAATGCTATATAGATTTTGTTTGCTTCACGCGGTATCACGCTTATAGTAAGTTAGGCAGAGGGATGTACTATATCGAAAAAGTGATAATAATAAAGTGATAATAGTTAATTAATCCCAAGTTGATATCGTGACATCTTCAAATATACAGTCAGAGTCAGAAAGTGGAAACGGAATGTTTTATCACTAGGTTCCTTTAACGTACCTTGTTATACACGGGATACAGCGTGAATGTATAAAAAAATGTTTTATTATTATACTAGTTTACGTCTAAGTGAAAACAGCAAAAAAAAAAAAACAAAAAAAAAACATTTATCTCAATCATAAATGTCTTCAAAATAACGATAACCATTAATTTTCATTAAAAAGAGTCGGGCTCTTTAAGCGAAGTTGAGAATAAGATAAAATTTTTAAATACACTTGAAATTGAGCAAAGTTTTGGAACAATTTAAGCTACTTTCAATTATAATATAATACCTACTCGTTATTTGTTTGTAAAATATTTATGATTTTTTTATCTATTTATTGAGGCCGTGGCGACGGTCGTAGGTTGCATTCCCGATGGAGGGAATGAATTATTTACCTTTCCCTGCTCTGGTAATAAAAGTAAAAACGGCGTTAAGTTTCACCATTCGATATGTAATTTTTTGAAAATTGGGCTGAAAGAGGATAATAAGTAACATGGGTAACATTAGGTTCCCACTATATGCGGGATACATAATGCTTTAAAAAAAATATAGCTTTTAGAGACATTGTGTGTAGAGCTGCGGAACTCAACACAGTATTTTATTCAATTGTAGTAATACAACTTCCTGTTACTTATTTTAACGATGAATATCTACATATACATACATAGGTATATAAAATTTTTTTGTAAGTGAGTGACTGACAGACAATACACAAATAAAACTACTGGAATTGAAAAGTTGAAATTTATAATAACATCTTGTTAGATTAGAGGATGTCAAGGACAATTAGGGAGAGGATTTCTTGATATTTCTATAGAAACGGTAAAATACTAATAAATTGTCGGAGGAATGAATTATTATTTATTAATATTTTCATTTCTTCGTTCTCGCACCAAAGTAAAAGCCCGGCGTTGAGTACCGCCACTCAACACGCAGTGTCTCGAAAAATTTGGGAACAGAGTGTTTTAGCACTAGGTTCCCTCTGCCTACTACTAATACGAGATTTTTCATTGTAAGTCTTAGAGTACAAGCAAGCAAAGTATCAGGCGACAACTAGTTTTGATACATTACACGTCGGTCATTGTAGCGGTCGCAATATAAATATATTACTCTTTGGCTGAGTTGATTAATGTGGGATTAGTCTCTACAACATCTATTATACGCCACCCACTTGTAGTGTCGTGAAGTAACTGTTCTAACGATATATTGGTTATTTGCTTTTATTATAGACATTTTCACTACAGAACAGAACCTCGCGTTCATAGTCAGGCGCTGTCGTACGACGGCATTTTTTTATATTATATATCATATAATATATACTTCATATTAATTACATTATAGTATGACTAAAAATAGAGATCATAGCGGCATACCCGAAAAACTACTAGCGACGATTTTGGGTTTGATTCGTACTCAGGAGAATGACTTGTTATTTCTTTGTTCTGATAACAAGATAACACTCGGCATTGAGTTCCCCCACTCAAGAGTATCAGGACACCAGATTTTCTTTGCCAAAAACTAAAACTAAAAGAACCCTCCACTAATATCATACACAGCGCAGTATTTCATACATCACATCACAATTCGCGAGGCGTACGCTATTTTTCGTTCTCGTAGCTATAAATTATGCAAAAAATGTCTCACCCACTTTAATATAAGTTCCTATAAAATATTAGATTTTATCGCTTACAGGATATGCTTATGATAAATATTTTTTGATTTTTATATTTATGTTTAGGATAAATAGAACCCTCTACCTTGTGTGTATATATATACACACAAGGTAGAGGGTATATTTAAGGTATATTTAATACTTGAGTAAATATTTAGATATTTCGAAATACACGACAACATGACAAAGGGCGACAGGTTTTCGCTAAAATATGAAAAGCGTCAGTGGCGTTTAGGCATGAGTGGGTCTAGGGCGGGTCGTTGTTCAGTATAGAATAGAAGAATACTCTCAACGGAAGTAACAAAAATTATTTATTCGTTTACTCACTAATTATTTCGTTATCTCGTTAATTTATTCGTTAATTAATTTATTGAAATTATATAAAAAAAATAATTTATGATAATTTATCGATTGGCCGTCTGTTTCTCAACTTCTCTAAGGACAACCAAAGAAAACCCTGTCATAAATATTAAAATTACACGTTATTCTCTTATAAGTCTAGATTTGTTTTGTTTGGTAAGTCATTTAAGATGATTACATTAAACAATATGTTTATGAAGCAGGCGTATGTAGCTTTTGGTGCTCTATTCTCTCTGACACTAGGTAGTATAAAACTAGCTAGCATAGGGCTAGGGATAAAGCGTGAAGTTTAAAANTATATATATAATAGATTATATATTTTCTAATAAACAGAATAAAAATCTATAAATCAAGGTTAAACAGTGAAGATATATTATAAAAGATAATATTACAATATCAAAATTGAGTCCATTACAGCGCAATTGGACAGCGTCTAACTTTAAACGCGGCGTTTTCGTAAATTTTCTTCGTTCTGGTGAGAACACAAAGCACGGCATTGAACTCCGCCACGCAATACGCAATGTCTCGAAAATTGGATAGAAAGTGAAGCACGAAGTGTCTTGCCTAACCTAGACCTTAACCTAGTGTAGGTCCCCTCTACTGTGCCTGAAAATGCGTGACGCTACTAAAAATAGATTCTATAGTAGCGCAGTCGGAAAGATTCCAATTAGAACGATGGTTCAGGATTCGATTACCAGATAATGAAGTTTATTTTAAAATACAGCGTCTGGTTAGAGAGAGAGAGGAGTCAAATTGAAATAGCAGGATAAGCAGAGCGAAACGTGGTGAACATTTCTTTCCCATTAGGACACTTTCCACCGAATTCTTATTACATTGCGGGCTGCGTGACAGAATTCAACGCCGCGCTTCATCTAGGTATCCGAGCGAGGTTATAAAAATATAACACATTTTTTATTTCCTTAGTGGGAATTGAACCCACAACCTGTCAAGGTTACAGTTGCATGTTTGTGTCCCTGCGTCATAAATTGCCTCTATACTTATAGTAATGTAATGTATATTTTTATAACTTATTTACTAATTAAAAAAAAACAGCTTCACACTTTGTCCCGCATATCTTGTTAAGCGAAGAGGATCTAGTGTTAAAAGAATTCGGTCTCAACTTTCTGTACGTGTTGAGTGGCGGATTTCAACGCCTTCATTTATCATAAAAATAAATATTATGATTTCCCCCAATGGGAATCAAACCTACGCTTATAGTCAAAATCTGCCCTACTACGCTACAACCGCTTTTAATTCACTCAACAATTAAACTCTAAGTTCACCACACAACATTTTAACCAAGAGATAACACAAAGGAAGAAAAAAAAACAAAAAAGCTCAAAAAATAACAATCGCTGCCATCATATTTCATTTAAAAATCGTTCAAATTAAAAAAAAAAAAACGCTCAAACTCATCCATTTCCCGCGTTTTCCCGCGACCGTAGCTCCCAGGTCAGTCGGTCTCGGAGCGTCGCGGTGTGCGCACGTGTCTATATAAACGTATTAATAGAAAAAATCTTCGTTTTTCCTACAATATGCCGCTATTTTTGTTTAAGTGGATTATTAATTGGTGACAGTGGTTCTAAAGAATGTTCTAGTGAAGTGATATTTGGAGAACAATTTGGGAAGGTGTGTTGGATTTTTTTATATAATTATGTATGTATTTATGTCTGTATGTATAGTTTTTTATTTGCAGTGTGACATTGAAAATTTTAGGCCATTTTTTTTATATATATTTTAAAACGTCCTTAATATTCTTATAGAACAATAGTATTTTTTAAATTTATATTTCAATATATATCTTATTTT
The DNA here is from genome assembly GCA_013403705.1 of Heliconius hermathena. Classification (NCBI taxonomy): domain Eukaryota; kingdom Metazoa; phylum Arthropoda; class Insecta; order Lepidoptera; family Nymphalidae; genus Heliconius; species Heliconius hermathena. Next base: position 303,078 of record JAAIXJ010001840.1, read on the forward strand.
GCAGAAATGAATTTTAAATATTGTGTGCATTAAACATATAATATTTATTAATATAATTATTGATTTTTAAGAGTTAGTTAAGTAAAATTTGTTTAGTACACTTTTGTTTTTTTTTAATTTTGCTTTCTTATTTGATTATAATTAAAAAAATATATAAATGTTTCTTTCATTTTCTTATATATTTTATACTTAATCGTGAATATTACGATATTTTAGCAAAATATAGAGGCTTGACCGATTTTGATGAAACTCAAGCATTATTTCATTAGATTATAAACTAGCCTATAAATATAATGTAAGAAAAGTAAGAAATATATTATCCTGAAACTGTAAAATATTACATTTAACTCAATAAATGAAACAATAAAATAAATTAACATTGTTTCTGGATTCTGTTGCAATGTGATGCATAATATTCTATATATAATGTTCATTTAGAGAAATAATAGTTATGTATATATACTTGAATCAAAGATCTTGGCACTGTCGTCTTCAGACGAGTCCTATGAGTCATACGTTGAATGGTAATAAATTAAATAATTGAGCTAAATCAAGCAAAAATTGAACAAAACAAACGTCTTTACAATATTTTTATATAGAATTTGAGTAAAATTTCAATTTAACTCGCCTCTACCCGCGACTTCGTAAAATGAAAATAACTAAGAATTTTGTGTGACTGGAACGGTATGGTTTGATATAAGTTATAACCTCTTCTCGATGAGTATAATAGATCATTCAATACAATGAATTTGTAGTTTTATATGTTTATTTAATTAATTATGTTAATGTAGGGAACTGTACAAGAAAAACTGACTAACTAAATAACTAGCTTCACGCTGTATCCCTAGCGGGGTAGTCAGAGAAAACGGAGCGCCAAACGCTACGGTACAAGAAAAACAGCTGAAGTAATTGAAAAAAAAACTTATTAACTAATTAGTTTCACATTGAATCCCGCACTTAGCACCTTTCTATGTGGGGGAATAAATATAGGCAGATAAACCTGGGAATCTAGTATTAAGACTTTCCCGTTCTACACTTTCCGCCAAATTCTGAAGTGCTGCATGTTGAGGGGCGGAGCTCATCGCCTTCTATCACTTTGCCTTGGTCTAGTACCAAAGACAAAATAATAAAAAATAATAAAAAAATATATTGATTACTTCAATAAACAGCACATAAAAGCCTTAGTCAAAGATTAGTAATTTTCAACACTATATACAAAGTATTTTTTATAAATTTACTATTATGAGTATATTGTAAATATTAGAATTGAACGTGCACTTCTAAAAGTATTAAAATCATCCAATATTTCCCCAAATTTTCAAGTTCAATTCAACGATGCGTTCCGTTTACCATAAAAGAGAAATGAAAAAAAAATATCACTAAATGGTCATCATCATCTTTATGATCAGACGCTGTCTCTACCATATTTAAGTTAAAATATTCAAAAACATCATACAAAAATCACAGCTTGTCACTAAGAAACATATCCATGTCCGCTAAAACCATAAACTAACAAACGATTATAATAACAAAAGACAAAGTAAGCTAAGTGAATATTTTAAAAATTACTCAATAGCGCCACATAATGACGGAGCATTGAATAGAATATGTGTATTTCTTATACATTATATATTTTTTTACAAAATATATGAGACCCTTGTGGCGCAGCGGTACTGCAGTTTTACTTAACTTCAAGCGCGACGTTTGTGGGTTCGGTTATTATACGGGGGTATGAGTTATATGTACATATATGCTCAGATTGAAAAATCTATTCTATCTATAAGTTATTTTTCTTCTGTTATATGCGGGATGACGTTTCTGTGACATGATGCCTTTGTGGTTTCTTTCATTCTTGTAGAAAATTAAATTGAAATTAATAAGTGACTAAAGCATGTATTTTTAAAGTATCCGGTAAATATAGAAACTAATTACAATATAATTAATGATGAGTAAAGTCACATGACAATGTAAATCTTTTATAATATATGTATTATATATAAAATATAAATATATATATATATATATNATATATACATGTATACTTTAAATTTAGCGCCTCTTCTTTTTATAGACGAGTGAAAAAAATACTTTCCAACTCAATGGCTTATTAGATCCCGGTCATAATGTTCTTAGTTGAGATTTTCTAATTAATTTGTTAGAGGTTGGAGATAAAGGACGATTTGTATTCTTGGTATTATTCTAGAGTAATATATAAGAGAAATAGTCGTTTTATAGTGGTTATCGTGGCGCAGTGATATAAGCGATTGAATGTCAAAATTATTAAAAGAATTACTAGGTTCGAGCTCCAGGAGGGAAATTAGTATAAATTTTTTCATAACAAAGTTTTCTTCTCTGTTCTTTCCACTCTGAAAGAAGGATGTAAAAATAATTGTTTAAGCCTGAATGCGAGTAAGACAAAAGTTCTGATATTTGAAAGAACTGAAGAAGGGACAAGTACATGTAAGAACAAATATGAAATGGTATATCAGGAAAGTATGTCCAGTAGAGATGGAAGACATGAAATTAGTGGAAAAATGAAATTAACGAAACATGAAAAGTGAGTGGTAAAATAGGCAGGAGAAGATGTAGATTGACAAAGTTTTTGATTATTAATATGNTATATATATATATAGTGACGTAAGAACCCACAACTATCAAGTGACACATACAACATCACACTATATCAGCACTAAAATTCTGTAAAAAAATGTTTCAAACATTTTCCAACAGAAAAGCTGTGTATGAAAGATGAATTCTGCCATCCATAGTGGCCTTGACCAGAAAAATTACAATGAGACAAACTACGTTTTTTGCTATAAAATATTTTAATATATATAAGAGGCCAGTCGTGGAGCAAGGGCGCAAGGGTGCGGCTGTAATCGTGACAGGTTGTGGGTTCGATTCCGGCTCGAGGAAATGAAATATTTAATATTTTCATTACCTCGCTTTGGTTACGCAACGGCTAGAATTCGGCGGAAATTGGGACAGGGTAATTAATATCTTAATAGGGAAGGAGTGTCTTAACACTAGGTTCCCAGATTTCCTCTGCCTACCGTGCTAATTGCGGGATACAGCGTAAAGTTATACAAATTTCGGACGTAGAGTATATATAAAATATTCGATATACTAATTTAATTAATTATCATTTCATTAATTAATTCAATTTCCACTTAAGTAATAAAAGTATAAGTTATTGTAACAAATATGTTGATTGTTGGCTAAAAAGTAACATATAATGGAATATATAGATATTTTTTTACTGTTACTTATCAGTAATTTTTTGATCTCATCGTGGCGCAGGGGCATACGCTTGCGTCTGAACAACCCGCTATGTGCGGGAAACAGCTTGAAGCAAAAAAAACTATCGCTTTTTGCAAGGTGGACGAAGAAAGCTATAGAGGTATACAATACGCGGAATAGTATTCTGAACTTTGACATATCGGTGGAGTCATTACATATTGAGAAGTGCAAAAAAATGTAGGTACTAAGAGACATCCCGCACGCAATGGGGTAGGCAGAGGGCTTAGTGTTAAGACACTCCCTTAATAAACCTAGTACTATGACACTCTGCTTCCCACTTTCCGCCGTTTTTTTAAGGCTTGTTGAATGGCGAAACTCAACGTCGCTCTTTGCCTTTACACCAGAGCGAAGAAATGAAAATGTAAATTAAAATAAATATTTCATTTTCTCGAGTGAAGATGGAACCTATAACCAGTCGCTTTTACATCATACTTTGTGCATCTGCGCCTCGATTGTAAATGTGTTACATAAACAGAACCTCACTGAAATCGCAAGTGTCTTTGACTTAAACTACTAAACCATAAATATTTTGTTCCTCATTCCACGGTGTTTAATATAATTGACTGTATATAATATAGATTAATCTATATTACGAACCTCTTTCGTGTTGTATATCGAGTGACTGACATACCTCATATAGACGTTATTATTTTACTTAGTTGAAATATGGCATGTAGATAGGCTAGGCAGGGTGGGGAAGTCCTAGGAGACGGTTTCTCGAAATTCCTACGGGAACGGAAAAGTAATTTGATTTTATATTTTACATTTTCATTCAATACGTAATATCTTGAAAATTCGGCGGAAAGTGAAGAATACGGGAAAAGCATAAAGCTGCTTTTGTAAAAATTCTTAAAGTAATTATAAACAAAGTTGAAGATTATACATTTGAACAGGCTACCATCATCTCCAATTAAGATCATTTTCTACAAGGTTTTAGTTCCACGTTTCTAACCGTCAGCCTTATATTAAAGTTTCAGACATGTTTCAGTGCAATCTGCTTCTAATAAAACTTGGTGCAGTTCGCTGTTTCGTTATTGCGAGAATTTAGTAACAACTTTAAAGTATTCTATCTAATAATGAAATCTTGTTGAGGCGTTTTTGCAAGTCAACTTGTAATATTTTCGCTTATATAATATATTTTATACATTGTTTTAGCAATGCATAACTTGAGTTGAAACACTCTGTTTCTTCTTTCGTTTCATTATAACAGAATTATCAGCTGATGCCTGCTGTGGAGACTTTACCTTAGCTGCAAGAATGAAACAACATTTTGAACATTTTTAAAGTGTTATTTCACACTTAGGAAAGAAAAATATTTATTTAGAAAACGTATAAAAATTTTGAATGTAGCGGGACTCGAACCCGCGTCTCCTGGAAACCGACCAGGCGCTCTGACCACTAAGCCATACATTCTCATCAAGCTACGTCGAAATTTTTATACGCTTTTTCAACTTATTCATGTTGTTAGCATTTCTAAATAAATAAGAAACAACAATCACAACAACGTACAATTAATACGTTAATCTGTATACAATGCAGTATTGGTACTGACGGTGGGTATTACAGAAGAAGAAAGAAAGATTAATATTGTGGATTGCAATCTCTTTATAGGATATTCATTTTCACTTTAGCTGACTGAACTTGCAATGAACAGATACATAGAACGGCAGGTGTAAGCGAGAAGAATGGAGTAGATTCTGCTCGTGTGGTTTGGGCTCGTCGACGTTATGAGTGACGAAAGAAATGGCAAAAAAAAATTTATGAAGCAAGGATGATTGGTAAGAGAGGCAGAGGAGATCTCGATTGATCACTTCGTAAAAAGTGATCTAACTTGGTTACGAAAATGAATCTCAGTGGTGGATGCTTTAAAATATCTACATAAAAACGATTCAACGTTTGATATTCGTTTTCTATGTGAAAAATATGTGTTATTGATTTTTACATAAAATTTTATATGTAGTAAGATTTGAAGTCATGCATCTAGGATATTCTTCCTATCTTGGTAAAACTTCTTAAACTCTATTTTCTTTGAGATTTCATTCTGGAAGCAGGATTTGTTGTACATTTTATCATATATTTGAACATTTTTTTAATAAATCACACATAAAAAATGTAAAAATATTTAATAAGTAGCATTCTCTCTCCCCGAATGATTTAGCGTTTTAGGTTTAGTACCTAACAAACTTTGGAAAGGGGAAATTTGAAAAAATCTTCCTGCAGAAATACAATAAAAAATGGTTATAGTGAGTTTACAATAATTTTGACGTAGCTTTATAAGAATATATGGCTTAAATTAGCGACAAGGGCTTGGACAGTATCTAAGAGGCGCGAATTCGAGTCCCGTTACCTTAAATTCTACCATGTTAATATATGTAAAATTCATTAAAGATTTATAGTCAGTCCATTATACAAAAACCAATTTATGCTAATATTATATAGCTGAAGACATTTTTTGATTCAACATTCTAATGATTGAATAGAAAAAATATTTTCTGTGATGGTATATTTGTGGAAGGAAAGCTTGAAATCCGATTCCCACTCGAGGAAATGAAACATTTAATATTGTCATTACTTCGCTCTTGTAACGATGCAAAGCGTGGTGTTGAGTATCGCAACACGCAACACCACGCAACACCTCCGGAAAGTGAGTAACAAAAATGGGAACGGAGTGTCTTAACACTAGGTTCCCAAGTTCTCTCTGTCTACCCAATGTGCGGGATACTGTACGAAGCTAAAAAAAATATAGCCCACTATGCCTGCATTTGGAGGTACCTACCTCCTCCTCGACCTCTTAGAATGTATCATTTGTCGAACCCAACTTTTAGGTATTTTACAAAGTAAAAGGTATATAATAATTTCGCTGCTTAATTGTATTTGCTAGAGAATATTTTTACAAGTGTTCAAAGGTATATACTATTCAGACGAAAGCAACAAATTGATTACATTTTCGTTGGATCAAGGTATTAGCGGAACGGAAATGTTAATCGGAAAGAGTAGCTTCGGTCATAATAATTGATAATAAAACATCGGTTTTTATGTAAATTTTTTATTGTATCAACAATTAAAGTTGATATTGTGATTTGATTTTGTATTAAGAATTTATGGAAATTCAAAATATGTTTTTAGAACTATTAAATTAAAATTCATAACATAACAGGACAACAACACCATAACACACAGTTTGTTACTAGAGCGAGAAAGTAAAAATAATTTCCCTGATTGGTATTTGAATACACAACCGTCGGCATACTCGTACAGTCAAACGCTGTACCAGCTCGGCCTCCAATATAAAGCAGTCAGTGTAATTTCTGTTCTTTATTACCACTTCATTTTAAACACTAATATTCAAATATTAAATTGTTGAAAACGAATTTAATATTGATCATATATATGAGCAACAAAAAATCCCTTTTATAATACCTCTGTTAAACCACACCTAGTACTCTTATCTTGTTGTTCTATAATATACTTAAAACTCGAGATTTCAGATTCAGCTTTCAAAGAAAATCTTATAAAGACTTGGTTAAATAATCCCTCGGGATATCGAATTTTCTGACCTAGCTTGTTTGTTAAAAAGACAGCTCTACAAAATTGTAGAGATTTTCTTTGTATATAGCTGTGAAATTCAATAGGTATTTTGTAATTGGGGTTATCGTGGCGTGTTTGACTGTAAACGCGATGGTTGCGGGTACGATTCCCACTCGGATAAATGAATTATTAAATTTCCTTGCTCTGGTTATAACACAAAGTGCGACGTTGAATTCCGTATTCGAAAACTCGTCGGAAAGTAAAGTATGATTTTTCTTAAGAGTAATGAATGGGTTAGGGAACTAACCCATTATGTACACAGCGCTATTTAAAAGAAATAACAGAATAGAACAGAACAGGGGAAAGAAGTAAGAAGGAATAGTAGTCACGGCGCTACTTGAGGCCATCGTCGCGCAGTATGACCATAAGCGTGTGACTGTAAACGTGACGGATGTGAGTTCGGTTCCCACTCGGGAGATGATAAATTCACGCAATGAAAACTAAAACTTCAAGAAATAAAAGTGAGTTAATATAATTATTGAATACGTAATTTTCTTTATTTATTTATTTATTGTAACTTTTAATAGTTTAGTAATTGTTATTTTTCTGAAGAGAGAGAGAAGAGAAGAGAGAAGAAAATTATATTATATCTTGCCATGTTCAACATATGTAGCTCCGTCCTACAAGGAGTGAAACAAAGGGATATAGGAGTGAAAGTAGGTGACTTGAGTGTAAATTGCCTGCTGTACGCAGATGATGCAGTGCTCATTGCATCGTCAGAATGCTAGTTGCAGGTATTGGTCACCACTCTGAAACAAGAATGTGAAAATAAGGAACTAAGCCTGAATGTGAGTAAGACAAATTTTCTGGTATTTGAAAGAAATTAAAAGCCGACGGAATGTAAGATCATTGTAAGTAGTCAGATATTAGAACAAGTGAATAAAGTGGTATATTTGGAAAGTATTATATGTTCAGTAACGACGGAAGATACGAGACAGATGTGGAAAGGCATTGATGAGACGGTGAAACGTCAGCACAGCTGCGCGTTTGGCCGTACACAATGCAGTGTTGGTACCGACGCTGTTATACGGCAGGGAAACGTGGGTATTACAGAAGAAGAATGAAAGAAAGATGAATGCTGTGGAGATGTGATCTCTTCGTAGGATATGCGGAGTCAGCTTACGTGATCGAATCACGATGAAAATGAAGAAAAATCTGCTCTGCTGGTTTGGGCACGTCGGATGAATGAGTGATGAAAGAGAAGAAAAGAAAGAAGAAGGAAGGAAAGAATGCCAAAAAAGATTTATGACGGAAAAGTGAGGTAAGGAAGGTAGGGGGAGACCTCGATTGACCTTCGAAAACACAGTTATTAAAGATATTTGGAAGGAAGGTTAGGTAAAAACATGAGGACCCTCCAAAGGGTACGTATGAAGAGGTTGATGACAGTCGGTGAGGCGAAAGAGGTATTGCTTGGCGCTCCGTTTGACACTCCGTTCTCTCTGACTACCCCGCTAGTCTAGATACAGTGTGAAGCTAGTTTAGTTTAGTTGTTAATTTCAACATATGTATATTGTACGTGTTGTAGCACGTTAACATCAAAAATTCTTCTTTAAAACCTACCAACAATTGATTACATGCAAACAAAAGAAAAACACAAAATAAATCAATCGTGAATTCTGAGTCATTCACAGGTTGAATTCCTCGCTAAATAACAATTTTCAAAGTAAGAAAAAAACAATAATCGTTACTAATATTACAAAGCTAAAGAGATTGTCTGGTTGAGTGCTCTAATCTCAACATCTAATAGCGGAAATTGAAAAATAGTATTTGTGTTGGATAGACCATTTATGGAAGAAGGCTGTATAGGCTATATTACATTACGTTAATCGTTCCGATGATACCCACTGTACCAATGTCATGTGTCATACAGAAGTCTTAGTTACTGCATACAACAGTTTGTTGATTATATTAGTGAATATAATAATAGTTGTAATATTTAAAACATACATAATTATAATAATATAAATATTAATATTATATAAATTATTATAATATATACATTTTATTTTAGTTATTTCTATTTGACCACGTAAGCGAAGCCACAAGTGAAAGCTAATACGCTATATTCAAGCAACAGGATATACATATAAAACAAATAAATACTCGGCTCCAACAAATCGATTACTAAGGTAATGGATGAAAATTTACTTTTTTGTTTCAATAAACAAAAAAACACAACAGTTTTTCAACTTTCACAACAAAATTTTGAAACCCATTTAAACTATTGCCGCTGTAACGGAAAATCAATTTAAAAGTTTCAGCCTCTCGAATCAACTATAATGGCATACCTACGATATTTTAGCTTCATTTTATTTTAGTTTCGAATGAATAGAAATAATTGCTTGATTCACACTTTTTTTAAATTTTCGTACCGTAGTGGCATAGTGTCAGTGTAAACACGACGGTTGTGGGTTTGATTCCCATTCGATGGAACGGTTTTTATCATATCCTCGCTCTGGTAACAAGACAAAGCGTCGCGTTGATTTCCAATACTCAATATCTTGATAATTACGCGGTGCGTGGGGACGTAGATCTCTCACTAGGTTCCCACTGCCTACCCTGATGTATGTGGCGTGCAACGTGAAGTATTTTTTACATGTTTAAAGTGTACTTAGAAAAGAAAAATAAGTATATTAATCAACGTGAAGTAAATAAACGAATATTTTTTTTGTGAAAGGCGTGAATTTTATCATCGTATCATCAATTCCACCTCAATTGATAATCCTTGAGCTATTAATAATAAATGGTCTAGAATAAACAAAATGTTACAAAAATTCATATTTAGTTTCAAAAATACGTTTTGAACGTCTGACGGTAGTGGTAACTGCTAGAGAGTTCTGAAAATGTTTGTATCGTAAGGGCGGAAACATGTACAAATTGTATTATACGCGCATTATATCCATTAATATTAGTAGTTTTAGGGTACTTAGTGTCAATATACTCCGCTTTCTGCTTTTCGCCAAAATTCTACATATTGCATGATGTATGAATATTCTACCGTGCTCTTAATGTACCAGAATCTATATGTATAATTTAGTAAAGTGACTAACATATCTAGATACCAACATATACTCCAATAAAATCTTGAAATTTTGCATGTAGATGTATAGAGTAAATGAACAAACAGTAAGTGAGGAATTTTGTAAAATCCATCCTTATCAAAACCGGGGCTTTATAATGTCTATTTTTTATAAATATGGTAAAGTTAACTAAGTATATTTTTAATATAAATCATACTTAGATTAGAATCTGAAACTATATAACTATATTTCTACTGCATCACGATGGTGTCAGTTTCTCCATATATTTTTCGAATCTAAAACACATATGCTAAACGTGTGAACTGTGAAGCGTTCCGATCGAATGCCTTTCCAAACGTTGTGACGCAAATTCTGATGTGGGCACCCAAAGTGACTCTGAAAATAAAAATATATTTATAGTGAAAAATATTTTTTTTGTTGTATCATGTACCCATAGAAGGGTAGACAGAGGAAATCTATTGTATAGACTCTTTTGCCGCACTTTGCCTTGTTACCAGAACGAGGAAATTAAAATATTACATTCTCCCGAGTGAGAATCGTATATCTGTGCCATTACGATAGTAAGGCCTCGTATAAAAAAATAAGTATGCATTATACCTTCTTGAATCTATTAATAAGCACTGTATCAAAATCTACAACGGAACTTAAAAGATTTGAACAGACAATGGTGGAATATGACTTTTCAGAAAACTATTATCTCACAACGTAATATATTTTTTCTTTTATTTCCATTGAAATCAAAATTAACATTGAGATTTTAAATGAAACTATTTTAACCGGATTAATCGCGTAGTCCGTGGTCACGGGTAGTCTACCCGTGACCACGGACTACTGCAAAGTGTTCGAAACGTCGGGTTTCCAAAATGTTAAATCTTAAATATACGCGATTAATCCGGTTAAAATAGTTTCATTTAAAATGTGTAATAATCGTGAAAATCAAAGAACTTATAACATTGAGATTGTTTTGAAGTAATAAATCACTATTATCCCTGATCTTAGGTTAGCGCTGAAAGGAAAGCGCCCCTGTAAGCTTTCCCTCCAGACTTAAGCACTAAGCTTTTACGTTTTAACCCAATGAGATCTAAATCCACTTTCGTTGTAGATTAGATAGTGTTAGATTAGTATTAGTAAGCCACACATGCTTTAAGAAGTTGAAAATATAAAACTTAGCGCTCCGTTCTCTCTGACTACCCCGCTAGCAATAAAGCGTATGTATGTATTTAATATATGCCAAAACATAAGTAAATTGAAATTGGAATTTTAACTGATCGCGCTTAGCCAGATTTATCTCTGCTGATAAAATCATCACATAAACAGTACATAATTGTAATTAAAAACCTCCGACGCATAAAGCTGTATAAAGTAAAATGAAACTAGAGAAAAGGCTGTACATATTTTTTTTGAATTATACCTAAGAACATTCTCGATTAAGTCACCTTTCAAACAAGAAAAAATGTAATCAAATTCGATTTATCTGCTTAGAAGCTACACCGCCATAGATAGACAGATACATACATACACACATACACAAACACGTTAAACTTATAACACTCCCTCTACTTTCACCGTCGGTTAAAAACAAAGCTGTTTACAAAAAAATAATCTACAAAACCAAAGCTAGAGAAAAAAGATGTACAAAATTTAAAAAATATCCTAATAGACTTCGCCTTTATCTGGTCAGAGGAAAATCGAAGTAGATTGGCGAATTCAATCCCATAATAAAACTACGTAACCGTTTGTAATCCCTCGGTCTCGTTCTGCAAAAGGAATAGAATACATTTTTCGGGATTTTCAATATAAGATCTTCTTAGTTCGTGTAATGAAGTATGGGTGAAATACTATGATTAGTTATTATTTTTCTTTAATATTTATAGAGGTCAGTCGTGGCGCGGGGGCACAGAGTGTGAATGTAAAATCGACTGGTTGTGGGTTCGATTTCCACTCGAGGAGATGAAATATTTACTTACATTTATATTTTCATTTCTTCGCTCTGGTGTCGAGGGAAAGCGCGGCGTTGAGTACCGCCACTCAACACGCAATGCCTACAGAGCTCGGCGGAAAGTAGGGAACGGTGTGTTAACGGTGTGCTTAACACTAGGTTCCCTCTACCTACCGTGCTGTGTGCGGGATACAGCGTGAAGCTGATTTAATTTACTAATATTATAAATGTGGAAATTTGTGCGAATGGATTTTTATTCCACTTTCATTTAGATGAAACTTTACAATAATATAGCTTATAAATCAGAACACTATAGCATACAATTATGTAAAAATTTTGCGTAATTTGACTATAATATAATATAATAAAAAAAATATCAATCTAAACGGGCGAAGCCGCGTTTAGGTCACTAATTCATAATATGTATGTAGTTTTATTTATGAATTTAAGCAAGAGGCTTTAAGAAGCGGCATAACGTCTGACTGTAAGCACAATAGTTGTGGGTTCGGTTCCCACTAAAAAATACTATAAAATTTTAAAATTATCTAAAAGTCACTGAACTTCCTAATTATATAAGCAAACCTGATCAATTTAAAAAAAAAAGGTTAAAAGTTACAACCTGTTGTAAGAAATAATATTATATAACCAAATGTCGGATAAAAGAGTCCATCCTTGCGCAATAATATAACGTTTGATTTGAAACTCGACGGCTGTAGGTGCGATCCCCACTTAGGAAATAAATACTTTTTTACCCATCTCTGCTAAAACAAACCGTGGCGTTAAGTTCCGCCTCTCAACACAATATCATCATGCATGGCAGAGCCTGAACTGCAGGATAAAACGTGAAATTAAACAAAAACATCATCAAATTAATCCAACACCTTTCATACATTTCATGGTTTTACAAATTAGGAATACAAAATACAGTCTACAGTAAGAAATGTTGCAATGTTTTTCACTTCCAATTTCTCTCCAATAAATGGGCTAGGTCTTTTCTGTTTTTTTCTATTTATGGACTGTAAAGGATGGTTTGAAAGAGGTTTCGACCTCTTTCTAACGTCAGTTTCAACTGACACACTTAATCAAAGGTAGGTACTTGAACGAATACTAAAAGGATATAATATTTTTGTTTTTGTTGTAAATGTTGTTGGATTGGGTGTTGTATGATATAGTGAAGTGTAATCAATAGAAGGTACAATTTTATTTACCAGCAAGATCAAAATATTATTGTTAATTTTTAGAGTTTCTTACGTTAAAAGGTTTAAATGGAACCCTTACAGGATTACTTTATTGTCCGTCCGTCTGTCAAGAGCATTTATCTCGAGATTGCGTGGATGTATCGATCTGAAATTAATATCAAATATTTAGGTCTGTGGTCCAGAAAAAAATCAAATCAATCTTCTAATTCAACGCAATCAAAAGATACGGGCGTTTTTAATTCGTCACGTAATCAAATTCTATAGGGTACTTCACGTGGACTTATAATTATGAAATTAGGCAAGTGAGAAATTGCGGTATATAAAAGAAAAAAAATCCAAAAAGTGAAAATTTATAGACATTTTATAGAAAAAAAACATTACAAACTTAAAAAAACATTTCATCTCATACAAAATAAGTGCACACGTTCGCAAGCTTAAGTTTCAAAAATTCAAATGGTTTACTAAAAATCAAAAAATAAAAAACGAAGTGTCATAGCACTAGCTTAGGCTCTTTGCATAAAGTCAATACGGAAGAAAATACGGTATTTTACGTATTATATTCACACAGGCCAGTCTTAGCGCAGGTGCACAAGCGTGCAACTGTAAGCGCGACGACGACGAGTTGTGATTTCGATTCCCATTCCGGAGAATGAAATATTTAATATTCTCATTTTCTCGCTCTGGTAACGAGGCCAAGTGGCGTTAACTTCCGTAACTCAACACGAAATGCCTCCAGAATTTGGCGGAAAGTGGGGAACGGAAATGTCTAAATGGTGACTTAATATCGAATTCCCTGGTTTCTTCTGTGTACCATCCTATGTGCGGGATACAGCGTGAAGCTAAAAAAAAATAGTTCGTACAAACGAAGTTGGGAGCTCCAGCTCATAGAATATATTATTTATATAACGGGCTTTCTAAGAGTACTATTTGGTTTTAGCGTATACCAAAGTAAATGTTGCCTAGGTCTCACATAAATATAACATTTTATTGCATAGAGCTTACAATAAGAAAATTCTTATTCCATTTCTAGGTCAAACAATGTTACAGTGTAAAGTTCTTACTACAAACATTATGTGAGGCAAATATATATTATATAAAAATAAGGATAAGTAGTACATGGCTATCTGATCCCAAAGTAAAGAAAGCCTTGAAGAAAAGATATAAAAGTCCGTCTGTAAAGATACGTTTACGCATCGTTTTTGATGCATTTGGTACAAAATTCACTACTTACGCAACAATTTTATAGAAAATGCAAAACCAAATACAAAAACCTATAGGATACTTCCCGTGAACGTACAGTTATGAAATTTGGCGCGAAGTGAGAACTTACAATGCAAATAAAGGAAAAATCCGAAGAGAGGAATATTATAGCGATTTCATAGAAAAAAAATTACAAACTTAATTATATATTTATTTTATATGCTACAATCCTGAAATTGGTACAGAACCATCGGTGGGCGTGTTCCACTCGCACTTGACCGTTCTTTTACACAGATTAAGGCCCTTGTGACGCAATGGGAGGGCACCTGTAAGCATGATAGTAGATTCGATCTCCGGTCTGAGAAATGATTCTATTTAAATTATTTTATCATCCCGGTCTGGTAGATAAAATGAGGCGTTTAGTTTCGCAATGCAAGACACGTAGTCTCGACAAATAGTTCTTCTGGCTGAGTTCCCTCTTCCTACTTTGCTATGTAAGAGAAAGTATGAAGTTGCTTACTGCAAGTACGTATATAAAAATGTATAAATACAACATTAATACTTGGAATAATCCATACTTCCTTTTAACTACTTACTCAGCTGCTTTACTACTGTTGTTGAACATAGGTCTGCCCCAAAGATTTGTTATTATAATAAATAATACTCTGTTAAAATAAAGTAGGTCAATGTGACGTAACGATACAAGGGTGCGACTGTAAGCGTGGCGGTTGTGAATTCGATTTATTTGGGGGAATTTAATAGTTTCATTTCCTTGTTCTGATAACGAGACAAAGCCCGGCGTGAGTTCCGCTACTCAATATGCAATCACTCAAGAATTCAGCGAAAAGAGGTGAACGGAATTAAATTTTTATAAGAACGTGTCTAAACACAAGGTTATTTCTTCTTACCCTGCTTTGTACGGGATAGCGTGAAGCTATTAAAAAAAGATTCACGTATGTTTGAAAATGTTAATAAGGTGCGGGTTCGAGTCCCACTACATTAAAATTTATAAGATATTTTTCTACCTAAACTACTTAACATGTAGCCCCCAATTACAAACATTATAAGGAAAAGTACTCAAGTTATTTTTAAAAACACAGGTAAAAGTAAAAGATGAAACTGTATTTTTTATTTACAGTAGGTTTAAATAAGAGTGTTTAACGAAATTCTTTTAAAAATATTGTTATCTTAATTGGAATTGATACAGATGGCACTGAAAAATGGTCCTAAACTTCCTCGCTTTCTGGCTAAATTCCAAATAATATATTTATAGATTTTTCTTTCAACTTCACGCTGTATCCCGTATATGGTTAAATATATAGAGGAAACGTAGTGTTAGGACACTTCGTTCCCCACACATCACCAATTTTTCGAGACTTTGCGTGTTGAATCTCAAAAGTAAAGAGCGAGGTCATAAAAATAATTAATTTCCTCGATTCATAATCGAACCTACAACCGTCGCGTTTAGAGTTTATTATGTTATTTTAAATTTTTAACAAAGATATGCAAAATATGTATATAGCACGAGTTTCAAGCTATCTATTTGACATCTCACAAGCATTCCATCTTGACCTTGGCTCTTCTTAGACCAACCTCTCGCATAATTACCTTTCCCCTCTAGAGTTGTGACCTAAACAAAAGCCCTCTACGTAACACAAATTAAAGACTGTTTTTTGTTTTATATGTAAAAGTGGAATTTAGCTTAGTTTCTTGTTCTCTGAGCGGTTTTTTGTGAAGAAACCGCTTAATCATTAGTATATTTATCTTTATTTTGAGGCAGCCGTGGCGCAGTGTGACAGGGTTTGACTGTAATATGATGGTTGTAGGTTCGATTCCACCTCCAAGGATCAAGACACGCGCCAACGTGTGCAGGAAAATTAAAAAGCTGAAAACGTGCAATGTGTATTTGACACGAACCATTTCAAGCTACTTTTTAGGCCTTCATAACTCATAAACCAATTGGTCTATATGTATAATTTATCACATTTGTTAAAACCCCCTAGCTTATGATGTATATAAGATTTCAACAACTTAACTCAAACGGTTATATTTAAGTTTAAAAACCAGCATCTTTGTGACTGACTCACTCACTCATCAAAAACCTAACCCACTTCTAGGTGACTTGATATTTGCTACTAAGGTAGACTATTATACAGATAAAAAAAATCAGAAAACTGATAACTATAATTTCTATCAATAAAGTAAAAAAAATGTATGAAAGCTAGATCAAAGAATAAAAGGAAAAATATGATTATAATTTTTACCAAAAAAAAAACCAATATCAACAAGATGCCATAATCAGAAACTAACCAAACTCTCATCAAACTATCCTTGAAGTGTATCCTTTCCAATAAAAAAGAATCATTGAAATCAGTTGGCGTGATATTGAGTTATTCGTCCATTTGTCGCCCAAATCCTTAATGAAAATTTGAGACTTATGTGATTTTCTTATGGATAACATTATCAGAAAGTGGTGCGATATGGACAAAAGTGTTTTCAAATAAAAAAAGAATAATCAAAATCGGTTCACCCAGACAAAAGTTCTGAGATAACAAACATAAAAAAATACAGCCGTAAAGAGGAGGTTACCACTCCTCTTTACGGAAGTTAGTTAATAAAGAAATATAATAATGATATCCCATCAAAAACATAAATGTGAAACGAGAGCCAAAGTTAAATGATAAATAATGTATCGTTCTTCGATTTCACCGACGAATTAATGGAAGATCTATGTAGGTGCCAAGCTCTTTGTTCACTCAGGATAAAATT